>JANAVB010009598.1:22811240-22823148 GCA_029216955.1 Iris pallida
GATTGCGATGGATATATCCGTCGCTAAGTAGTCATAAATTTCCCATGAATTTTTATATATTTTTCCGCCAGCTGAGTGACTACGTAGCGACGGCTGCAGGTTCCGTCGCTAAAACTCATCAGCAGGGCGACAGACTATCCGTCGCTACGTAGTCGCCCAATTTCCCACAATTTTTTAAATATTTTTCCATACAAATATTACTAAAGAGTGACTACCTAGCGACAGATACATTGTCCGTCGCTACTTCGCTGACGCCGTACCGACGGGTGTGCGACAACTTTTTACCCTTAAAATTAAAAAAAATTGCATGTGATTAGACGGTAAACCGTCAGTATATAGTCGGGAGTCCGTCGCTACTAACGGCGGACTTAATCCGTCGCTAACAGGCCGTTGCTAAAGCGATACATTTTGGTAGTGAACCTAGTATAGGGGTACCATCCTAGAATCATTTAGATGAGTTAGTGCCTTGTGTAGACAGTGACTAGACTTGGGTAGACACCCTGGAGAGAGTATTCTAGATAGACGAGTGTTCTTATGTGACTTCGATTTCTGGAGCGTCAGAGATGTCAATCTCTGGAAACTTTCTTCATGAGTTTTAGTAGACAAGATTATCTTCATTTGATATATCACATCCCACTCAAACTTGTTCCTTTTTACTACTTTTGTATCACAACTTTCGATTCAATTTAGGCCATTTGACCATTTTCCACTTTTATTTATGATTTCCATATGCACATTGACATGAATTTTAACGTGGGAGCACAAGACTAGTTTTTTCTTAAAACCAACTTACATACATGATCTAGACATGACACCCTACACCCATGACCTTCGTGTCCTACTTGGACACACCATCTTGTACTTTATTTTTATCGTACGACTTTCCTGACACAAGACTCAATCTTGATTTTCCCATGGAGTCACTTTTATTTCTGACACGAGTTAGAGACACCATTTCGACCTAAACTTGACAACCCAAAGTATGAGCATGACCCACTTTAAGCCTACTATCCATATTTTACTTGTGTCCCATTCATTTGAGCTCCCAATTTCTGCATCAATCTTTTCAGTTGCCACAATAGCAGTTCCAGGCCCCATCTAGGGCCCAGGTTCAGCAATTTCATGCGACGATACGAGCTCCAGTACAACTAGATCAGCAGTACCCCCGAGGCAGTTTCAGCCAGCTCCTACCTGTACCTACTGTTGGAGGTCAGGCCATTCTTGGGAGGTGTGCAGAAAGAGGCTGGGAGTGTGCTTGTACTGTAGATCAACAGAGCATCTGGTTAAGAATTGTCGCTTAACCCTTCATCGTCCTGGCCAGTGTCTATACAAGGGCAGAGAGATGGAGTTAGGCCACCTGTGGAACAGCATCATGCCCCGTACCAGCAAAGGGATATACCCAGCCGAGCAGGTTCCTGCGTTGACGGTCGAGGAGGCCGATGCTACAGGTAATGGTTTAGCAGTCTGTCCTTTGTTCTTCTTCCGTCCTTTTTCCATGATTGTTGTATATTCCAATAGTACCTCTTGGATTGTGTTTTGTATGCTAGATAGTAATGACCCTGTTGAGACTATAAAATTCCCGACCAGTAGGACCCTGATCTTGTGTTGCTAGCTAGTAGTTTTGACCTTGATTGTTGGTGTTTAACCTAGGGAAGGGTACAACTACCTTAAATTTCGAGGACGAAATTATTTTAAGGAGGGTAGATTTGTAACCACCACTTTTCTAAAACAAGGATAATTTTGAACTTTTGTAAAATTAATCATTTAATAATAGGTTTAAATCATGTTATTGATTTATTGGTAAATTTTATTATTTTTAATATCATTAAATTAGTATTTTGTATTTTGTCATTTTGCTAGTGTAACCTTAGAGGTGCTTAGCCTAGAGACTAACCATGACCATGGAGACCTAACCCATGTGATTATATTAGCTAATTACCACTTTTTAGGCTAAGGGTGTTTTGGTTATTTTTATATTTTATATTTTGAAATTTTATATATTTAATATTGATTTTACGGGATTTGTTTAGTCGGGTTTGAGTTTCGTCTCTTTTCGACTTGTGTTAGTAACTCGGGTGGCTTAGACTCTAGACGGTACCCAAAGATTAGTTAGTCATGGCCCACAAATTCTACTAATTAAGTTAGTAAGTTTAGACTAATCTCACTTGTTAGATTGGTTAAGTTAGAGGCTTAAACTTAACCCTTTTGATCCCAAACTTGAACCTAACTTAAAATTAACCAAAGGGGATTAGTAGGGGCCTTATTGGGCTTTCCCCAAGGCCCAACTAGGCTTAGATGGCAGCCACATATAGGAGGTTGTCCTTCCTTTCATTCATTCCATCAAGCCTCCATTTTCTTTTACAAGTGTTCTTTCCCTAATTGATACCTTCCCTCTTTGATTTGATCTCCAAATCCTTACATCCCTCCACCAAACTTCCATCCAACCTTCTCATACTACCACGGGAGGGTGCTAGCAAGATTTGGAGCAAAGTGCAAGGAAGAGTGTCCTTTTGAAAGATCTTGGTGTCGGAGCCGTGTCCTTGAGAGTATCATTGGGATTCCACTCCCAATAGGTAAAACCAACCCTAAATTGATTTTCTATGCATATTAGTTAGTTTTGAATCCATAGGATCCAACTCCAGCATGTACTCCCTTTAGATTCAAGTTTGAGGCCATTTGGAGCTCTCTTGAGGATTTTAGATATGTATTTTGTGTCATACTTGATAGATCCCAAATTAGAACCCATGTGTTTGGTTTATTGCCTAATAGGATTAATTGTGTTTTAAATTCAGTTGTAGAATGGTTAGAGAGTGGATTGATCTTAGTTAGGATGGTTAGAATGAGTTTCATTTGGATACCTATGTTGGTATCCAAGTATCTTGGCCTACATGTATTTCTTTTGTCCAAAACAACCGAAATTCGTTATAATATTCATCCACGTTTTAGTAACCATAGCAACTTAGAAATGCCATAACTTTTAGCTCAAAACTCCGATTAATCTTCTGTTTTTTAAAAGAACCGTATCGAAGTTAGCTTTCCAATATATATTTTAATAAGCCAAAATCAATCTAAAACTTTCTGTAAAACTATTTGAGTGTCAGCTGTCTGAAAGACAAACGCGTTTTGGTGTTTTCGCGATTCCGGGAGCTTCCGGACATAAAAATGCGATCCGTTTGAATTTTCAAAATCTAACACGAAGGGATACGACATACTTTAATCCTAGAATTTAGTGAATGTCTAATTGGTACATATTGGTTTTAAGTATAAAAGTAACTATACGACATATACATTTTGTGTATCCTATGAGCCTATGTAGTATGGATATCAAGTGAATAGGTATCATAGATTGTCAAGAATATGTATGATATAGTACATATATATATTGTTAGGTAATATGTGTTAGTTAGTATGTATTTATGTTGATACAAATGGTTATCAAGTAAGCCAAATATAGATAAGTTACGTGTCATGGTATTAAAGTTTTGGAAAAGGTACTAGTGTGATACTTGGGTACCATGAGAATATTGGTATCGTGACACTCAAGTATCATGAGTAAGGATAAGAGTATTGGGACTTGAGTAAGGTACCATATTTGGTATCAAGTATTAGTATTAAGTTAGTTGGGATATGTTAGAGTTATCTTAGAAGTTAAGATAATTAGTGTATATAGATATCTTAGTATCTATGATATATTAGAGTTAGAAGATTAGATGATTAGTTAGTTAGTGTCTAGTAGATGTTAGAGTTAGAGTAGATAGTGTGTCTTAGATTTACCTTTTACCTTAAGGTAATGGTTTACCTACAAGGTAAGGTATTGGGTTTACCTTCAAGGTAAAGGGGTTTACCTAGATACTATAGGTCATATGTTAGATATTAGTTAAGATGCTATGTTAGTACATTATATAGTTTAGTTAGTTAGATATTTGAGGAGTATCTTGGTATCTCATGATACCAAGTTAGTATCTTAAGGTAAATATGAATTACCTTTACCTTCAAGGTAAATGATTAATTTACCTTATGACCAGGGTATGGTATCAAGATACCAAGGTAAGGTATCAAAATATCAAGATAAGGTAATAGGATACCAAGGTAAGGTGTTGGAATACCTTAGCAAGGTATTGGAGTTGCATAGGGTAAGGGCAAGGTAAGGATAAGGTATTGGTTAGAGGCTAAGATAATTTACCTAAGTTAAGATATTGGACCCAAACCAAGGTATTGGTATTGGGATAACAATATGACCAAGATATAGGGTATATTGGCAAGTAAATATTAGGAATAGTATGCTTAGGCTAGTTTGACCTCGGTTGACCAATTTTGACTGCTTTGACCAAAAGTCAACTATCAGTCAACATTTGGCCTGGAAATGTCTAGAACTTGACCAGAGTTGACCAATTGACCAGACGTTAACTGTTAGTCAACATTAGCCTAGTTTGACCTAGAGTTGACTAGAGTTGACCAGTTGACCAAGAGTCAATTGTAAGTCAACCTTGACCAGTTTGACCTAGTTTGACTTGGTTTGACTTCCTGTGACCCAGTTTGACCTAGTGTGACTCAGAGTGACATAGTTTGACTTAGTTGGACTCAGATTGACCTAGATTGTATATCATATTTAAAAATCATGTGTAACACTGTTAAACCCTAATCAACTTAAAATATCTCATCTTTAGGTCTATGAGATCACTCTGAGCATCGACCTACTTGACAGTTCAGGATAGCAGGCGAGTAAATTCTTTGATAGTAGTTTCTTGTCTTGATATCTTCTGTATCCGATTCAGTTATAGTGTTTTACTTGATTCTTGTCACGATGGCGCACAGACTAGTATCGTCGAATCCTGGCACGAGATGTTATTCCTGGACTTTCTTGGTATATTGGTACATTGTTCGATCTTATTTCTTGTACTTGTATAGGCACCAATTCCTGAGGGGGATTAGCTACCCTCTTGGAGAATCCCGTGTCATGACATGCTATGTCCGAATCCATATACTATTCGGGGATGGGGAGTTATTATAGGTTATGTGATCAATACCCCTATGTCACTATTTTTTGTGCTTGCGTCATCCTCACTGCACGTAGGGTGTAGCGAGATCTTATATTTCTTGTGCTCGCTTTCCATATTGGCCGGCTTGATCCTTCTTGAGATTTTTCTGTGATAGCCGGGCCAAATGGAACAGCCTGATCTTGACCCAAGCCGATCACATAATACTATAATATCTCAAGGCACATTTTATGTTTACATTATACATCAGATATTCCTCTATTGTTCTACTTTCCTGTACGTTACACCCTGACATGATTTCCAGTTTATATATCATGTTTTACTTACAGTCTTGATATATCATCTTGTATTCCATTATGATTGTCTCTTACAATATTTGTCAATACTATAGAACTGTTGTTAGAGGTGTATTTGCTCATTTTCCTGACAGGATAACTGTTGATGTTTACAGAGGACATGTTGGCTGATTGCTCTACCTTTTAAGGGTATGGCCATGATAGAGATTTTGATGAGACATTACCCTTGGTGCCAGTAGAGGATTTACCTCCTGCTTAGACTGTTAGATAGGTTTGACTGGACTGCGTTCCAGCTACTATTGAGACTTATGTTATATGTTTTTTTGGATTCTTGTGTTATATCTTTAACTCTAAACTGTGTTATGACTTCGCACTTTTTCAGTTCATATATTTCCATCATATATTTATGATATTCGTGCCTATCTTTCTTCGATGTCTTGTGATTGAGTTAAAATATACCTCCGTACGGAGATGACAGGTACATACATTGTGTCTAGATGCTATACTTTCTAATAGACCTATACAGCGTTCTACCGCCGATTCTGCGGCGTAGGCTGGGCGTACCCACGTGCTCGTACCCTTAATCAGGGTACGGTCGACACATTTTTGTGGTGGCCCATGCAGGTCAGGATCACAACCAATGCGATTTCATAGTGGTGCTCGACTTAGAGTGCTGCTACGAGCCTGCAGTTAGGATATAGGCTAGGTTATTATTATAGAAGTTACTCAATCATAGTTAGGACTTTTGAGAGATTCATGGGACGACACTTGAGAATCTTGTTTTGAACTTAAATTTGAAATTCTTTTCTTTTGCTTTCGTTCACCCTTATTCCTTGTTATTGAACTTGATTTTGATGGAATCATTGTTGATTTGATTTTTCATATCGAGATGAATGTTATGGCTTGAGTTACGGTATCTTCTGATGACATATGTTGACGAAAATAACAGGAAAGTTAAAACGTTGACTTGGTTATGGAACCTAGAGTTTATCACAGCTACATTAGCCGGCATGGCGGAAACGTAGAGGCCTGACTTCGGATGTATTCCTTGTAGCTATACTAGTCAGCATAGCGAGGATTCCAGATGACATGATTATAGAGGTGCATGCCCCAGTTATGGACTCTACCGTTTATCGTAGCCTTGCTTACTAGCGTGGCGAGAATTCTGAGTATCATGATTTTGGACAGACATGTATGATCATCAGATTGTATCTTGAGAAGGGTCCTAACATGTCATTTCTATCATTTTATTTCTGTTATTATAGATTTTGTTCCATCCTGAATTAGCTTAAGAGTTAGGATACCTTCAGTTCTTTAGTCCAGGTCCTGGTAGATTCTCATTTTATTATAGGTTCTTTATAGTGTGATGGCTTGGTGATTACAGTTGGTCTGTGTTCTTGATTAATTGTGTTAATATTTTAGAGTATGGTTGGAAAGTATTGTATATGGTTTTAATAATTAGATATAGATGAACCCTAGAGTGAACAATAAGTTTCAAGGTAGGAGTTGTACCAGGAAACATGATAGGAGGAGTACCCTAGTAGCCAGAGACAAGGTATCTCAAATGTTATAGAAGTTTAGGCACCAAAATGGTTTAGTGACTAGTTGGAGAAGGGGTATGAACAACCTAGTATAGGGGTACCATCCTAGTATCATTTAGAAGAGTTAGTGCCTTGTGTAGATAGTGACTAGACTTGGGTAGACACCCTGGAGAGAGTATTCTAGATATACGAGTGTTCTTCAGTGACTTCAATTTCTGGAGCGTCAGAGATGTCAATCTCTGAAAACTTCCTTTATGAGTTGTAGTAGACAAGATATTTTCATTTTGATATATCATGTCCCACTCAAACTTGTTCCCTTTTACTACTTTTGTATCACAACTTCCGATTCAATTTAGGCCATTTGACCATTTCCCACTTTTATTTATGATTTCTATATGCACATTGCCATGACTTTTAACTTAGGAGCACAAGACTAGTTGACTTTTAACTTGGTGCCAGTAGAGGATTCACCTCCTGCTTAGGCTTTGGATAGGTTTGACTGGACTGCGTTCTAACTAGTATTGAGAGTTATGTATATGTTATTTTGGATTCTTGTGTTATATCTTTAACACTAAACTGTGTTGTGACTTCGCACCTTTTTCAGTTCATATATTTCCATTATATCTTTTGTTAGGGTTATATACTAAAAGTATCACTTTTGTGGTAACCTTATTTCTTTAAATTTTAGAAGAGAATCATATGGACAAATGTTTGCATATTGTGTTTGTTGCAAGTGTTAATGCAAATGTCTGATATTCTATATTGTAGATAATATGGTGTGTGGTGTCACACAGAAGATCATATTATCAGTTTTCTATGGAGTATATAAATAGTTCACAACCTAGATGGACTTGGACAATCTATTGGAAAGGTTGTAGTGTAATCTGGTATTAGTCTATCTTGACTATAGGTTTACACTAGTACACTTTATGTGTATTGAACAGGACCACTTGATGTTGTTCTTTTGTACTGACTACATAAGAGAACAAACACCTCTGTTATTATGGATGCTTGTGCTCTTAATCTGGATATAATAACGGACATGTATATGCAGTGTGCATTACTTTGACTCATAAAAGAGTGAGATTCATTATGGATCAAAAACCTCTATGAATTAGATAATAATATTGTATGTATGATGGGCTGTTGATTATAAATAGAATCCATGTCTCGATACATCGGGTTGATGATGTCCTCTTAAGGAGCTCATAAGGATTGTCATGTAAACCCTGCAGGTGGATTATATCGGACATGACAAATAAAGTTGAGCGGTACTACTTAAGGATAAAAGATGTCGAATTAATATAGTTTTCAGTAACTTAATTTGATCGACGGATATACGATATCTTAACATGGAGAGCCAAACGAGCATATAATAAAAGGAGCCCACAAACATAATTTGGGATTAGGAAGGCAGTGCAACAATAGCTCATTAGTGGACCGAGCTATTGTTAATGGGCCTGGATTGTGTATTCGGGCTAAACACGGGATATCCAGATCCCTTAGGAGGCCTAACCCTAATTTCTCCTCATGGTCCCTGTCGTAGCCTATAATATCCTCTATTATCTGGCCGTAAAAATATAGATCAAAAATCTGAAACTTTCTCTAAATTCATGATTTACGTAAGGAAAGAAAGAGAGGGCTGCCAAGGAGAAGAAAAGGTTGGGAGATCGTCGCCCACACGACGTCCAACTCGCGAAAGGAATACGTGCAGAAGATCTTGGGGTCGTCCGCTGGAGATTGCCAGGAATTACTTGTCTCCTTTTCGTCGCAGGTATAATTCGTGAACCCTAGTTTCCGCCTATGAAGGGTTAGAATACGTATTAGATCTGTTTAACTTTCTATCGATCAATACGCACACCAAAGGAAGGGTCCTGGGAATCCCCAGTTCCATCAATTGGTATCAGAGCCACTTTGGATCTACGTATTGATTGATACGTCTATGTTGTCCTATAAAACCTGCGATATGTAATAGTCGGTAGATGTAGATCTGTTCTAACTCGGTTTTGCAGGCATCTTAGATCCAACTATTATGGTCTAATGCATGTTTTGATTGTGTTGTTTAAACCACAGACATGTCGTGGATGTTGTTGTTGCTGTGGATGTAATTAAAATCACGAGGGTTGATCGTGCTTATTATTTTAATTTTGCAATCTAGATTATGTGTGAACTCCTTCGGGAGGCATAGGATTGATGTAATTTTAATTATTTTTATCAATCGTGATGGCGGTGGTGGCTGTTTCTGACGTCGGACGAGATGTTGGGTTTAAGCAGTCCAGAGGCAGACAGATGATTTTTGATAAAGGAATCGACAACCAAAACCTAAAAAAAAAAATTGGGGCGCTGCCCCGAATCCCACGACCTGACCAGGCAGGTCGAACCCCGAATAGATCTGCGCAACGCCAGATTTTGGATTCGGATAGTTGAGGACGGTGCAGCAAAGATGACCATAATAGTTGGATATTTTCTCTTATTTTTGTCATTTTTGCTTTTTCTAATTATGCATGTTTATTATTATGTGGTTATTTTTTTTGAAAAACCAAGCCTACATTAATAATGGACAACATGGACATAATATCAACTAGTAGAAAAACCCTCATTGTTAAATAACTAAGTGGGAGAGGATATTTATTTAGTTTAAATCCTATGGTCTCCATTACTGGTTTGTAGGTGATGTAATTATACTTGTGTGTTGGCTATAGTGCTTTCCTCCATATCTGATGAGTATAATTATGGATCACCAGTACAAACTTCCTTAGGGATAATTGTAGAAAGTTACCTAGTATGTGTTCACTTCTCCATCTGAAGGAACTCATTACAAGGTAATGGACTTAGTATTAAGTAATGGTATACACTTAGATACAAATAATTGTATCCTCCCCATCGGAGTCACTGCTATTATTTGTATGACCAGAGCAAGACCAGCATATTAATTTTATTTGTCATAAAGTTATGTTGACATGATAGTAAAATTAATAAGAAAAACCTACTTGAACAAAGTTGAATTTGTATACGTCCACACTATCATGGCATGCTAAATTCATTGTGTTCAAGGTGTTGGTGAATTTCTTATTATTGTTTTGAGGGAATCAATATTTAGTTAATTCAGAAACTTTTTTTTGCCCTACATAATTTTATTTATGTGATTCTCAGGATTTCAAAAATGGGTTCTTTCAGTCCACTTATGGTGATTCTTAAAGAAAACAAACTTACTGGACCTAATTATATTGACTGGAAACGTAATTTGGATATTGTTCTGACTACTGAGGAGTACAAATATGTACTTGTTGAGGAATGCCCACCTAAGCCTGATGCTAACTCTGATGAAGAGGTCAAAGAGGCTTATAAGAAGTGGAAAAAGGCAGATGAGATGGCGCGGTGTACATTCTGGCATCTATGTCAAATGTACTGCAACATCAGCGTTAGGCCATGGCCACTGCTTATGACATGATGTATAACCTCAAGGAACTCTTCGGACCAGAATAGAGCAGCTAGGCAGTTTGCTATGAAATGTTTGATGAATACAAAAATGGCTGAGGGTACACCAGTAAGGGATCATGTTCTCAAGATGATGGGTCATCTGAATGAGATGGAGATCCTTGGAGATGAAACGATGGGGAATCCCAGGTAGATATCATTCTCGGGACTCTGTTTGACAATTTTTTCCTTAATTACAACATGAACAAAAGGTTATAGTTTGGCAGAACTTGCAAAAGAGCTACATGATGCTGAATCTCTCTTTAGGCAGAGTGGTCATGTTTTTATTTCTGAAAAGGCTTCTACTTCTAAGCCAAATGGCGATAGAAGAAGAATAACATTTAGAAACAGGCAAACTCAGCAAAGGAGGGCATGGGACCTCAAGGCGCGGTGAAAAAGCCGAAAGGCAAAAGTTTCAAGTGCAAAGGGTCAGGACATTGGAAGACTGATTGTCCACTTCTCAAACAAGGGAACAAAGAAGGTATATCTCATTTACTAGTAGTTGAAACATGTTTAGCGGTGTTATCTACCGGCACCTGGTGTGTAGATACAGGAACCACTAATCATGTCTGCAATACATTGCAGGGGTTCCAGGAAACCAGACGGCTCAGTGATGGAGAGATATGCTTGTTCATGGGTGATGCTACAAAAGTATCGTTCATTGCATTAGAAGATATTATTTTATCTTTTGGTAGAAATAAGTCTTTGACATTGAGAGATTGTCTTTATGCACCTTCACTTAGAAGAAATTTAGTTTCTGTTTCTATGTTAGTTAAGGATGGATATTCAGTTTATTTAATGATAATATTGTTATTAGAAAGAATAAACATTTTATCTGTTCTGGTGCATTGGTTGATAATTTGTATGTCATTAATCCTATTTCGCCCACAATGCAACTTATGGAAATGAATAATATGTCATCTAACTTAAATAAGAGAAAAGAACCTTCTTGTATGAACCAAACATCTTTGGCACTTGCGATTGGGGCATATTAACCTAAGAAGGATTCAAAGACTGGTTGAAGATGGACCTTTGAGTTCATTGGAAGTGGAGGCACTACCAGTCTGTGAATCCTGCTTGGAAGGTAAAATGATCAAAAGGCCTTTTACGGCAAAGCGGTATAGGGCCAAAGATGTGTTGGAATTGGTTCATTCTGATTTGTGTGGACCCTGAATATCCAAGCTAGAGGTGGCTTTGAATATTTTGTAATATTTATTGACGATTATTCAAGGTATGGATACATTTATTTGATGTGCCGTAAGTCTGAGTGCTTTGAGAAATTTAAAGAGTACAAGGCTGAAACGGAGAAACGTCATGGAAAATGTATCAAGTCATTACGATCAGATCATGGTGGCGAGT
The DNA here is from genome assembly GCA_029216955.1 of Iris pallida. Taxonomy (NCBI): domain Eukaryota; kingdom Viridiplantae; phylum Streptophyta; class Magnoliopsida; order Asparagales; family Iridaceae; genus Iris; species Iris pallida. Next base: position 22,822,911 of record JANAVB010009598.1, read on the forward strand.
ACCTCTTTGGAGAGTTTAGGGATTATTTATCAGAGGCTGGGATTGCATCCCAATTGACTGCACCTGGAACGCCCCAGCAGAAGTGTAGCCGAAAGAAGAATAACTCTTATGGAGATGGTTAGATCAATGATGAGTTATTCGGATTTGCCAAATTCGTTTTGGGGATATGCCTTAGAGACTGCAGCTTATATTTTGAACTTGGTTCCTTCTAATCAGTACCTCTTACTCCTACAGCTGT
>JANAVB010009598.1:22823161-22870661 GCA_029216955.1 Iris pallida
TCTTCCCATATTAACAATTAATTGGATTGACCAAATCTCAATCCATAATTGATCATAAATATTACTTTAAATAATATATAATATTTCAAACAATTTTAAAACATATCCTATAATTCAAATCTTGAAATAATTGATAATATAAATCAAATAATATTTAATTCATATGTGCATAAATCCAAATCTGTATTTAAAATAATTTTGGTAAATCTTTTTGTCACTCAAAGATATATATGGTTTTCTTTTATAGATATTCAAATAAAAATTATTCTCTAATACAAATATTTAAATAAATAAAATAAATAAAAATAATAAAATAAATAATTTTTGAAAATTCGGGAACAATGGTTTCGAATCTACCCACCTAAAAAAGTTCATCCTCGAATTTTAGAAAATATCTAGGATTTACATGAAAAGTAGTAGTAAAATATCAAAACAAGAAAACTATAAATCATTAGATGAAAATAACAAAACTTTCTTAAAAGAAAGATTGATCTAATCATTGGTCAAGAAGGATATAAGAAAATCTAGTTAGGGTCTTGAATCCTAGAAAGTTCTGAAGAGCTTAGGATTGAATAGGCAATAGAGGTAAGAATATTGTTAGAGGAGTTTGACCTACAAACATCCCATCAGTGTCTAATCTATTCCTTCGATCACATCTAAAATTCTATCATCTTATATTTCAATATCATCAATTTCAATTATTCAATTTAAACCGATAATTCCTTATCCAAAGTTTCAATTTCATATCATAATGAAATTCACCCCTCATAATCTCCTCAATATTTAAAACTCAACAAGTCTTCAATTCTTATCACTTTTTTGGAAATCATTATCGTTCAAAATTTTTAACCTTGTAACAAATTCATATTCCTCAATCAACAAAAATTTAAAATTATAATCTTTAATACTTAATCATCATCGAAAACTAATTTACTAATCGGGAAGTCTACTCACCTTTGATACGTCATATCAAAACACAATATATGGAAATTTCTCAAATCCATCTAACCTCAAACTCAATGTTTAGCACCTTAACTACCCAAGTAATCAAACTGAATAAGGGTTTCCTATTGTATACCTACTCTTAGTCATTCTCCCTAAAATCAAATTGTCACGATCCGCATCCGGAAGATTTGGGCATGAGTCGTGGGTACGTCCAGCCTACGTCCGCAGTATTGATGGTAGAACGCTGTCTAGACCTCCAACATACCAATACTAGCCCACAACTACCAAATGTACTCAATCACATCATGCTAAAGGTCGACATAAATAATAAATAATAATCTCTAAATACAATTCACATTTTGGTCCAAAGTGTAAGAGTTGTCTCAGTTATAACATCCATCTGAAGTCTAAGAACTTGAGTACAACTTCATCTAAAAATGTGGTTTCTAATCAGGATTGCAGAAAAGTACAATCAATGAAAACAGTTCCAGATAAATGACAGAGACTATAAAACAGAAATATAGTATTGTAATACATGATTAAGAAAACTAGAAATCACAAAGACATGTATATAATTAAGTACAACTAGAGTTGGCAGTAAACAAGGAAATAAAAATTAAAATAATATGGTAAATGCTTCTATTTCTAGGTATTTTTAAATACTACTTGATATGTGACCGACTTAGTACAACAAGTATCAGGTCCGGCTATTCATACGTGAGTGTATGATTAGCTATCCACATGAATCACCACATGAATCTTGTAACCACCACTTTTCTAAAGAAGGATAATTTAAACTTTTGTAAAATTAATCATTTAATAATAGGTTTAAATCATGTTATTGATTTATTGGTAAATTTTGATTATTTTAATATCATTAAATTAGTGTTTTTGATTTGTCCTTTTGCTAGTGTAACCTAGAGCTGCTTAGCCTAGAGACTAACCATGACCATGGAGGCCTAACCCTGTGATATATTAGCTAATTACCACTTTTTAGGCTAAGAGTGTTTTGGTCATTTTTATATTTTAATATTTTGGGAATTTTATATATTTAATATTGATTTTCAGGATTTGTTTAGTCAGGTTTGAGTTTCGTCTCGTTCCGACTTGTGTTAATGACTCGGTAGCTTAGACTCTAACGTGACCCAAGATTAGTTAGTCATGGCCCACAACTCGCACTAATTAGTTAGTAAGTATAGACTAATCTCACTTGTTAGATTGATTAAGTTAGAGGCTTAAACTTACCCTTTTGATCCCAACTTGAACCTAACTTAAATTAACCAAAGGAGATTAGTAGGGACCTTTGGGCTTTCCCTAAGCCCAAATAGGCTTTATTGCAGCCAATTATATAGGGTTTCCCTTCCTTTTATTCATTCCATAAAGCCTCCATTTTCTTTCACAGTGTTCTTCCCCAAATTGAGAGCTTCCCTCTTTGATTTGATCTCCAATCCTTACATCCCTCCACCAAAACTTCCATCCAACCTTCTCATACTACCAAGAGAGGGTGCTAGCAAGATTTGGAGCAAAGTGCAAGGAGGAGTGTCCTTTTTGGAAGAGCTTCGTGTCGGAGCGTGTCCTTGAGAGTATCATTGGAATTCCACTCCCAATAGGTAAAACCAACCCTCTAAATTGATTTCCTACGCATATAGTTAGTTTTGATCCATAGGATCCAACTTCATGCTTGTACCCCCTTGATTCAAGTTTGAGGCCATTTGGAGCTCTCTTAAGAATTTTAGATATTGTTTTATGTCCTACTTGATAGATCCCACATTAGACACCCCATATATTGGTTTATTGCCTAATAGGATTAATTATGTTTTAAATTCAGTTTAGAATGGTTAGTGTAAGCCCCTAATATTTTAATTAGTTTTAATTAGGGTTTTTAGTTACAAATTGCATTTTTATCCTTAAATAATTTATTATAATTATTAGGAATTTTTTAGAATTTTTAAATGGTTTTTAAAGCAAAAAAATATCATTTTGCAATTTCCAAAATTTGTTTTGTAATTGTTTAAATATTTTAAAGTAAGTTTGTAATTATTCTGATTGTTTTTAAAGTCGGTTTGCAAATTTAAATTTGCAAACAGTTAAGCGGTGGATATTTTTGCAATTGTGAATGGGGGGGGGGGGGGGGGAGTTCTGCAAAATTTCCCTGACCACCGCCTTCGTTTCGGCCTAATCTCCGACTGAACCCTGCCGAAACCCTAACCCTAATTCCTAAAAAACCTGGCCAAAACCCTAATCTAAACCCACACCCAGCCCTATAAATAGGCCCCCGGTCAAAACCCTAACCCCATTTCACTTTCCGACCGCCCTAGCTACCACCCTACTATCGTCTTCTCCGACGAATCCTCCTGCGGAACCCTATATCTAGGATTCCATCCGCGCCCTAGCCGACGTCATCACCTCCTACCACCGCCAATTCGGTTCGCCTCGACGAGACAAACTCGCTGAATTTTTTGAAGCCCCACGAAGCTTCCTCCGCCGTTAGCACCCCCGACAGCCTCCGTCAACGGACACGTACTTGTCTTCTACCTATGCTACGTGTCTGTGTCCGTGTAAACGTAGAGGGACTCGCCATGTGTCCAGAGTAGTGATGTGCGTGGACACACGAGATTCGTGTCGTACATGTCATGCTAGCCATGGACACAGGACTCGTATCGAATTCACGCTCGTGTCCCTAACTGTCCACACGAGTTTAAGTTAATGGGTTAACGGATTTTTATTTTAAGTTATTGGGTTTAAACCCGTTTGTGCAATGGGTTTGGGTTTACTGTTTACAATGGGTCGGGTTCAGGCCCAATGGGTTTGGGCTGGAATTTATATATATGTATTTATATATTTATATATGTATATTTTTTATATGTTATGTTTATGTATATGTATATGTATATGTCTATGTATATGTATAGTATATGTATATTTATGTATATGTATTTTATATATATTATATATATACTTTTATATAATATGTATATACTGTTATATACAGTATTTAGTATATTTTTAATATTAAGTATTTACTATATATATATATATAATATATATATATATATATATATTATATATATATATATATATACTTTTTGAATTTATATATAAATAAAAAATATAAATAAATATAATAAATAATATCTATATATATATCTATCTATATATATAGATATATTTATATAGATAAAATATATTATTATATATATATTTATATATATATCTATATATATATATATTTATTATTATATATTATATATATATATATATATATATATTATATATATATATAATCTCTATATATATATATCTCTATATATATATAATACTTTTTGAATTTATCTATAATATATATATATATATTATATATAATATATATATATATATATATATATATATATATATATATATAATATATATATATATAATTCAAAAGTATATATATACTTTTGAATTTATATATATATTAATATATTATATATATATATATAATATATATATAGATATATATATTAGATATATATATTATATAATAATATATTAATTTTTTGAATTATACACACTTGTGTTTTTATATACAATATAGTTATGCTATATTTACATGTTATTTTATTGTCAATAATATTATGATATGTATATTTTACTGCATTAAAATATTATTTATTATTAATTATTTACGTATTTAAAATTAGTATTATGTAAACTATGAATTATGGCCATCTGAGTCCAAGCCTAGTATGGTTCTATGGACTCAAATGAGCCTAAATACATTCAGGCCTGTACCAGTCATATCGGATTTGATTCATGGCTTTGGGTCCCGTATCTGGACTCCGTTTCAATTCCGTGTACGTGGATAAATATTAAATATTAATTAATTATTTTCCAGAAATTGTAAATTGCTATATTTGAATTTTTATATATAATTTAGTTGCTGTAAAAATCTGGTAAAAATTGTATTTAAATACTATGTTAATTTATCTAATTTAATATAATTTTTCTAGGATTTAAATAGTAATGTTGCTATTTTATAAAATAAGAAACAGAACTTATTGTTAGGTACTTATGTTTACTGATTTTTAATAAATATCTATGAGGGCTTATAATTCCAGAAAAATTAGTATATAAAATTTTATAATTAACTAGGATCATTTTGGTACTTATTTTATATAATTGAGCTTTTTGCCTATCTTAATAATTGTTGGAACACAGTGTACATCTGATTTATTTATTGAAATTACGACTTGCGATGTTATGTGTGATTTTGGGATGTTTTAGTGTTGGCCTTACCATACAATAGATAAAGGCCCTAGAAAGTTGGTTTAGGTATTGTGTCACCCCACATTGGTCTCCTATGCTAAAGTCAGCACTTGGCAAGGTGTCCAGTCAGAAAGTCGTGTCACCCACTAGTGTCCTATTTTTAGCATAGTATAAAACTAAGTCTATATATCCTTTTTACAGTGACGGGACACCAGGATATCTATAGCTTCATATACATACCCTTTCTTTGCACAAGGCAAGTACCTCTACAAACTTTATTTACTGCATATAATGAATTATGTATAAACCATGTTAAATATCGATACCTAAACTGCAAGTCATATCTCCACATATTTGACATGCTTTATACTGCTCTCAGTAATCCACCATATTTTATACGTTCTCGTATCTCTCACATGTTTAGAATCTGGGTTATAAAAAACTGATAGTTGAGTACGTGATCATGCCCCCTCTACCGTACTCGAGCAAGGTTTTATTTTATATGTTACCCCACGCACGTAGGCTTTTTCTCAAAGTTGTATTTGTGCTATGTACATCTATCGCCTTATCACTTGTACGAAAGTACATTTCATTTACATGTGCCCTCGTACATTGTACACCTATTGACGATCACGTACCTGCTCCAGTTTTAATATTACATATACATCTGTTTATGACATATGTATAACATGATAGATTGATATATCATGATTCCTGTTTATTACACTTCTGTTCATTTCATGTTTCGTATATTTAGTTTGTTAGAATCAGTACTTGCTCCCGTCCTGACAGGATAACGTTGTAGGTATACTTACCGAGGAGGAGTTGCTATGTGATTCCTATTATGGGATCGCCATCGAGGATCGGACTTTGCCTTACGAGGATGTACTTGCAGGAAAACTCGTCTAGTTTGTTTAGTTGCTCGAGACTTTTGAGAGCAGTCATATTTTAGACTATGTATTTTGATACTGAACCTGTATCCAGTTTTACGTCTTGGCTATGTATTTGGAACATATTTATATACCAGATGATTTTGTGTTTGTAATATTTATCTCAATCTGACAAATAGAACTGTTAGCACACTTTGATCTTATTGTTTGTCTTTAGAGCAGCTTACTACGCTTTATCTCAAGCGTAGGCTGGACATGACTCGGCCCGGCCCAATAATTTGGGTAGCGGATCGTGACATGTTTTTAGTGGTAGCCCATATAGGTCCTGACTAAGTTGTTTTGGTTACTCATTGTACCAAGCATGCCTGCAATTAGGAACTTAAGATAACTAGATAACACTAGGAATAACATCTAGAACACCTAGAGGATTACTAGGATTGCAACATAGAAAACTCATCACAGCATATGATCGTTACTATAATTAGGCTTTCTTGTTTGTTTTGATTATTTACTTAAAGAGTTCTTATAAAGTTTTTTTTATTTATTAGATGGTGCTCACACACGCTCGTCCCTATGCCACCCTGAAAATGACACACTTCCTATCCGCCGTTGACCAGTTGACCGATGTACCTCCACCTCCACCTACCATACTCCCCCACTCCACAATCCACCCACCCAGATGCCTCCACCACCTCCCACTTCACAGTCCCAGCAGGACCCGATACTTCCCACCACCTATTGTTATACCTACCCAGGCTTCCGTCACTTTCGACGGAAACCAACTGCTCACTCTGATCCAGGGGTTCCTAACGACCCATCAGGAGCAGACCACTTTACTCCGCCGGAGCATGGAGCGTTCCGAGGAGCGTACCATAGTCCCACCACCGGTAGAGCCATGACCGAGAGCGGGGAATATCAAGGACTTCATGGGCTTGAACCCCAGAGGGTTCATGGGGACTGAAGGCATCATAGTCGCAGATGACTGGCTAGACTCGGTATAGAGGAAGCTCCTCGGATCTAGGTTGTCGGGTGACCTTCAGGTCGAGGCAGCGGGATTTTTGCTGACAGACTTAGCAGGAGTTTGGTTCAGGAATGAGCCACTATTCGCGAGATGGAGAGCCACATGGGATCAGTTCAAGATCCAGTTCAAAAAATTCTTCTCGACCACCGCTAAAGTAGCCATGGGGCTACAATTCCAGAACATCCAGCAGGGAACCGTTCTGTTGACGAGTACGCGGCAGAGTTTAGTCGTTTGAGTCGTTTCGCTCCTAGCCTGGTTGCAGACCCAGAGGAGATGACGCGTAGATTTTTCTATGGCCTAGTCCCAGACATTGGCATCCTCCTAGTGGCGAATGGGACACTGACTACTACCAGAGTCTAGAGTTGGCCCGGGAGATAGAGTGTCTTCTGTCTTGCAAAGGTCGACTTCCGTACACCACGAGGGACCTTCCAAGTGCCAGGCTTTTCAGTCGAGAGCATCGGCGCCGCACCAGCAACATATTGTCCTCCCACACCACATCACCCAACCCACCAGTTAGAGCTCCGGGACCACAACAGCAGAGGGGAGCTGTGTATGTATTCTGTAGGAGGCCAGGGCATGATTACTCCGTCTGCAGGAAAAGGTTGAGGCAGCGCTTAGCTTGTGGGTCTACCATCCACCAGCTTCAGGACTGCCCAGTAGCGAGGGTACCAGGTACTAGACCACCATCTAGAGGACCGCCGCTCCCGACTCAGCAGAGGTTCGAGCAACACTTGCAACAGCAGAATACCCCAGGGGAAGGCTTATAGTCTAGCTCTTGAGGCAGAGCCGGAGCAGGTTTCGGAGCCAGATTATTTGGCCGACGTCATCACACAATATATTTGCATACTGTTCAAGCTCTATGCTTGTTTGATTCTGGTACATCGTATAGCTTTCTGTCATTAGAGTTTTTATAAAAATACCACTTAGTAGCTACACCCACCGAGGAGATGAGTAGAGTAATGACGGAAGGCGGACCAGTACCCATTAGGGCTATCTATAGATGCTCTATTACTATAGCTGGAAGAGAGTTTGGGGGACGATTCTTTGTGATGCCACTTCCCGGGTATGATATCATATTAGGAATGGATTGGCTTAGCTATGCTCACGCAGCTATAGACTGTCATGAGGGTAGTACTGTTCAGTCTCCCAGGCACGACACCATTCAGTGTCAGGAGGACAGGGCCGAAGATCAGCCTAGAGCCGAACTGTTGTACGACAGTTGGGAAATTAGCACCGCCATACCCTATCATTAGAGAGTTTATGGATGTATTCCCAGAGAATCTTCCAGGACTTCCGCCTGACAGAGATGTGGAGTTCACTATAGATTTAGTACCGGGTTCATCACTAGTATCCCGGGCTTGCTATAGAGTGAACCCAAGGCCGTAGAGATGAAGGAGCAGATCGGTGACCTATTGAAAAAGGATTTCATTCGATCTAGTACTTCTCCATGGGGAGCGCCAGTGCTCTTTGTGCCGACGAAGGATGGTACAGTCGGGTTGTGCATTGACTACCGGGCATTGAATACCATCACCATTAAGAACAAATATCCTCTGCCTCAGATAGATGATTTGTTCGACCAGTTGAGTGGGGCAAAGGTATTTTCCAGGATAGATTTGAGATCCGGTTACCACTAGGTAAAAGTCAGGGCTGAAGACATCCAGAAGACTGCGTTCAACACGAAGTATGGACAGTACAAGTTTTTGGTGATGCCATTTGGTCTCACAAATGCACCAGCTGTCTTTATGAACTTGATGAACAAGACATTTTACTAGTATCTGGATAAGTTCATCGTAGTGTTTATCGACGACATCCTGATATACTCGAAGATGCCAGAAGAGCACGCAGAACACTTGCGGACAATTTTGGGGATTCTGAGGAAGAAAGGTTGTATGTTAAATTATCGAAGTGTGAGTTCTTTTTAGACCGAGTAGCTTCTCGGTCATGTGGTCACTGGAGAGGGGATCTCAGTAGATCCCAGGAAGATTGCTACCGTCGAAACATGGAAGGCTCTGACATCGGTTTCAGAGATAAGGAGCTTCTTGGATTAGCAGGCTATTATAGAAAGTTTGTCCAAAATTTCCTAGGATAGCTGAACCCATGACAAAGCTGACGCGGATGGATGCAGAGTACATCTGGTTAGAGGATTGCCAGACAATATTTGAGGAGCTGAAGATGAGGCTGACGACCGCTCCAGTTCTGATATTACTTTCAAGATTTAGAGGTTTTACCATTTACAGCGATGCTTAGAAAGGGCTAGGATGTGTCCTGCAGCATGGAAAAGTGATTGCTTATGTATCTAGACAATTACAGACTCATAAAAAAACTATCCTACCCACGACCTAGAGTTAGCTGCGGTGATCTTTGCACTCAAGTTGTGGAAACCTACTTATACAGAGAGCGAGTGGAAATCTTTACTGACAACAAGAGCTTGAAGTATGTGTTCACGCAGAAGGTGCTGACATGAGGCAAAGAAGATTGTTGGAGTTGATGAAGGACTTCGATATCGATTTGCAGTATCACCCCGGGAAGGCAAATGTGGTGGCAGATGTACTAAGCAGGCATCCGATGGCATGGTATCTGATGATAGATCGATATTTGCGAGAAGATCTGGAGAAGCTCGGTATTGAGATGATTCGGCCAGGATCAGTGATGCAGATGATGGCGCTAGAAATTCAGTCAGGTCTGATGGAGCAGATCAAGGACTCAGTCTACAGATGAGAGCCTCCGCAGACTCAGAGTCCAAGCTTTAGCTGGATTGCTTGATGACTTCACCATAGCAGAGGATGGATCCTTGAGGCATGGCAGCCGGTTATGCGTGGCGAAGGGAGAGCTGATAGAGGCAATCTTGCAGGAGGCGCACCGATCGCGATATTCTATTCACCCCGATGCCAACAAGATTATCGTGACTTACGAAAACATCTTTGGTGGCACGGAATGAAGAGAGATGTATCACGCTTTATTTCGAGGTGCCTAGTTTGCCAGCAGTCAAGGCGGAGCGTCAGAGGCCAGCTGGTCTATTGCAACCGTTCTCCATTCCTGAGTGGAAGTGGGAACATAGTATGATGAACTTTGTCTCAGGGCTTCCTCGTTCCCAAGGAGGAAAGGATGCCATATAGGTTATCGTTGACAGGCTGACGAAGTATGCTCACTTCATGCCCTTCAAGGTGGGCTCTCCACCGAGAAGTTGGCGGAGCTATACATACAGCAGATAGTTCGCTTGTACGGAGTACCGGTGAGCATCGTATCAGACCGGGACAACAGATTCACGTTCCATTACTGGAGGAGCTTGTAGGAGGAGTTGGGCAGTCGGCTCAAGTTCAGTACAGCGTACCACCCACAGACCGATGGACAGTCCGAGAGGACGATTCAGACGCTCGAGGACATGTTGAGGACTTGTGTGCTGGACTTTAGCGGATCATGGGAGAGTCATCTTCACTTGGTATAGTTTTCATACAACAACAACTACCAAGCCAGCATCGGTATGTCTCCATTTAGGCACTATATGGACGACGATGCCGTACACCACTCTTTTGGGATGATGTTGGGGATAGAGTTATGTGTCACGACCCGCACCCACCGTGAGGGTACGAGTACGTAACATCGCCCAGCCTACGCCGCTGTGTCAGCGGTAGAACGCTATTCTAGGTCATGAACTATAACTAGCATAATATGAATACTCTCTAAAAGGAGTCCAACACAGAGGTACAACTCAATCACAATCTAAGGTAGAATGTAGCACGATGGAAATAGATAAAGAAATCCTCAACTGAGGTACAACAAATGAAATAACAAGTGTCAACAACTACCAGTCTCAACATCTCTAAATATACAACTCTGAAAATAAGGACAACACTAAACATGAAAAGAAAGAACAGTCTAAGCTATCTACACTATGCAAGGTATCATCCTCAGCAGCTGCCTGAACCTCCCCAGGGGTCCAGGTCGCGAGTGTCAACTAGGCAGGCTCCAAGTAAGGGGTGCAGGGTTCCTCATCATCCTCTGTAAAATTTTAACAGGTCTAATCAGGACGGGAGCGAGTACAATACATCTCACGCAGTTCATATCAAGTTAGGAAATATAAAGCATCCAATAGAGTAAATACAGAAAACGCTGAAAGAAGAATGTTATAAAAAACAGCAAGATTTGATAATAGGAAATATCTATATATGATAAGTAAGAACTGTAAGCAATATGATTTAGAGTACAATATGGTTATGTAAACGGTTTAGGACAATGCAATGGTAACTCCTTTGTACGTGAGTGCACAATGGATATATACAATAGTTATACAATGTTGTACAATAGGATTTGATTATATAACCAATTCTACCCCCCCCCTTCCCAATCAATACACAAGGATCCACTCCAGTTACGTTATCTTATACAATAGATGTACAATGTTATACTAGTTGTACAATGGTCTACCCATGGGACTCATGTGATAACGAGAGTACAATATGCACAATGAGTATACAAGGATAAGGGTATTCAATAAATACAATATGTAAGTGAAGCACACATCACAATATGTATTTAGTGAATACAAGGGGATAGCATCTCAAAAGAAATCCATATAGTACCAATCCGTGATAACATCGTGTCAGCATCAAGTTTAGTAATCTAGAACAAGAATTAAATCCAGACAGTATGAAATGGTCAGAGAATGTACTCGCATGGTATCTGAATGTCTGAAGTAAATGTACTGTCCGAGATGAGGTACCTGACTCCTAGTTAGAGCAACACAAGTCAAGATGTATATAAGGGATGATAAATGTAATCTACTATGCATCTGCATGCTGTCTAGGTCAAACTAGACCAAAGTCAACTCTCGGTCAACTCTAGTCAACTATACTAGTCAAACTAGGTCAAACTTAATCCAACAAGTCTAATAAGTCTCACTAGGCCTAACCAAGCCTATCCTAGCAATCACACACCATTACAAGTCATACTAGACTACCATCACACAATCATGGTGTATTCATACCATTCACATAGGCCTTATGCCCTATAGTCCACATCACACATATTTCATACAATATATATCTATCTATATACTAGACTAATAGGTAACTTATTTATCACATATAGGCCATATATAATAACATATGCCTCATATATTATATATAGATATATATATATATATATATATATTATTTCATATTATATATATATATATATATATATATATATATATATATATATATATACTTATATACATGTACCTACCTAGAGTGGTAGGAAAAAGGGAACATGCATTTGTGTGTGTACATGTGAGCAAGGTGCCATGAGAGACATGAAGCAAAGTGTCATGAGAGTATCAAGAGGTGTAACCTATGTGTGTGAGAGGTGAGAGAGTGATTTGTTACAGGGTTCATAGTGTGTTTGTGTAGTAACAGTGAAACATGTGTGTTAGAGTGTCAATTTGGATAGCTAATAGTGAATGCCAGTTAACCCATAAATCAGTGTATAGCCGTGAACATATGTCAATTTGCAAACAATGTGTTTTGGAGGTGTTCAAGAGTGTCTCAGGAATGTGTCTCAGAAATTTGACAGTGGGTAATAGGGGAAACATCCTATAGGATGTGTGTACATCATACAATGTGTGTGCAGGACCTGTGAAACAGTGAACTGTTAGCTAGTGAAGGGAAAACCTGTATGTGTTCTCAGGTTTCAAATTTCCAGTGTGTGTATGTGTAGGGACAGGGAGCATGATGGACTGTTAGCTAGTGAAGGGAAACATTTGTGTATGAACATGTACTTAGGTGTGTGTGTGTAGTAGAATCTCAGGAAACCCAAAGACAGAAAAAAAGTGTGCATGAAAACATAAAACAGGGTGTATAATGTGTGTGTGTAGGCAATGTGATAGAGTATTAGATTTCAGTTTGTGTGTAAATCTGGAAATCAGAAATATGTGTGTGAGTTAATTTGTTAGGAGTTCAAGTCACATGATCAGTTTTCTGAACCCAGTGACAGGTAATCCCCTAACTCAATGCAAAACCCAATTCAATGATTCAACAAAAATTAAACTGAACCAACAATTAGATAACAGTTTTAAAAAAGGAAAGGAAATCAAGGACAGCTATAAACAATCCTACCTATTTATTAATGTCAAATTTGAAAACATGCATCCCATTTGAAAACCATTTGTCAACTACATTCGAAGTTTGTTTTAAGAAGGAATCAACTCAGTTTCAAGAAGGAATAAAATTAGAACCCTATGACAGTTCATGAATCATTGAACCTATTCCCATTTCTGAAACTGGAAATAATCACAGTTCAATAAGTGAAATCACATGACAGTTAACAGTCCATTGAACCTATTCTCAGTCTTAGTACTCATGTGACTGAATATAGGATGAATGGCATGTTACAAACTCCACATGACAGTTCAATCCATTCGAGAACCATTCATCCCAAATCCAATTATCAAGTGCAAAACCAAAACTAATACACAAACCTGAACTAGCATCATGTGATTGACTGAACATGGCAAAACATTCGGAATTTAGTTTGAAAACTGGAAATCGGTTGATAGTTTAAAACAGGAATGAAATCAAATAAAAATTGAAATATGAGTATCAGTCACATTCCAACTCAAAGTCCAAATACCATTCATGAATCATAAAACCTAATCTAATATGTAGGATCAACCTAACAGTAATTAGTACACTTGTACATGAGTCAATAGGACAAATAAACATCATTTAAACAGTTTGAAACTGGAATTAAACATCAGGAAAAATGAAACAGAAGCATGTTTCAGTCTTTCATGGGAAATTCAAAATTGAATATTAAAAACACATTAATATGTTAAACTAATAGTTGGTAATTAACATACAATCTATGTACGTGATGTACACTCAATATCGTGTCCACAAGAGTGGATACGAAGTGTCCAAGGCAAGGGAAACTGGGGTTCGAATTTCTGTAGTGCACAGTTCGTGCACTGGCTCGTGCAGCCATGTCGATCGACCTAGGTCACGACACGAAGCACGTGAGGTCTCGTGCATGTGTCCATAGGTAGATGAGGTCCCAGGGTAGAGAGTCGACACCCTGTATCGTGTCCACGACGTGTCAGTGTCCGAGTCGAAGACCGTATCAGTAGAAAATATCCGGGCGCACAGTCTGTGTACAAAACCAGTGCGTGAGCGATTTCTCCCCGACACGACACAAGACGACACGAGACTCAAGGGGTGTGATGTCAGTCCCTACCCTTTGGTCTGTGTCCAATATCAAGTGTCCACGACTCCTATAATGGCCACACGGATACGCGGGTAGCAGGACAGCCAACCGCGTACACGCGGGCATGTCCGCGGGTCCAGTACGACCTCGACACAACACAAATGTGTTCAGTCCATTAGAAACGTGTAAGCGACACAAAACCCTAATTTTCTATTCAAACAAATCAAAATTATGAACGAAATGCCCACTGTGGCATTTCGTCGAACACCTACGAATGCCCACTGATACGTGTCCAATACGGACACGTATTGGACACGAAACCTAGAAAAACCTATACCAACAGTTAGAGGACTCCTAGGACTTCCTATCCATGCCTAAAAACTAAAATTTTATGGAGGGAATGAAAAGTTACCTAGGTGTGTACTTCCTCAAGGAAAGCTTCAAAATGGAGGATCCTTCTTGCAAGCCCCAAAGCTCCAAATTGTTCCTCCACTAAAAATTCACCATGAAAAAAAGTATTCATGGATTAGATCCTAATGCAAGAAGTTTGGTTGAAAAAGGATGAGAAATGGAGAAGTTAATGAATGAAGTTGGAGCTCACCTTCTTCTTGAGAAATGGGAAAATGAACAAAGGAGGCAAGGGTTTTTGGGAGGGATTAAATAGGGGGAATCCCAAAGATGGCTGCCCTAAAATCTAGGGCTAGGGTTGATCCAAGGGTTCTCCATCAATCCAGACAAATCAATGGCTAGATGAAACCTAGGTAGCCTATCACTAGTCTTAACTAAACAATATGACTAATGACTAGCCAAAATCACAAATCATGACTAGACATGACTAACCATGACCAATCCCAAATCTAACTTAGTCTAACCATGACTAACTAGGACTAATCTAGGTTAAGTAAATCTAGGTTAGGCTAAAAACAACACAAGGCAATCAATTAAATGATATTAAAATCACACCATCCCATTAATTATATTAAATTCCAAATAAATATATATTAAATTCAATTAATTAAAATGACCAAAATACCCTCAAACTAGAAATGTGGTAGATGAAACACCCTAATCACATGGCTAGGCTCTAGGTCAAGCTGTCTCTAGTGTTACACTAGCAAAATACCAAACTACAAGTCATGGTTTTAAATAGTGTTTTAAAAATGATTAAAAATCACCAAAAAATTATATTATTATTTAAATATCATAATTAAATAAATTAACATACAAAATTTCAAAATTACCCTCATTTGGAAAACTGGGTGTTACAATCCTACCCACCTTATAAAATTTTGTCCTCAAATTAAGATGATCGCACCCCTTCTAGGTCAAACATAGACAAGGGTCAATCACTAGTCAATTTCTCAACATCCAAGTACTTGGTCATCAGCTGGTCAACTTCTTAGGATTTTACCTATGCTAGCTACCTAGGTGTTGGCAACTAGAACTTAGCAAAAGAGAACTCTATAATAGGCTAGCTCTTTAACTTCCCAATCCTATCAAATCACCCACTAAATACCTACAAGCTAAGCACACCAATCCCAAATACCATATATATATGCTCAAGAACAACAACCCATCACATATATCCTAAGTATATCATATATATATATATATATATATATATATATATATATATATATATATATATATATATATATATGACTCATCAACAAAGGGTTAAAGTAGACTAAACTCATAAGGGACTGAAACAAAAGCTTAGAATTTAGGCTAAGGGATGAATGGTCTGCATCATCAGTGTAGACAGAAGGGAATGATGCTAAGAAGACTGAAATTTTGAGCTAAAGGACAAGACATTTGGGTCCACTTGTATAGTCAAAGTGAAAGGAAACCTACATGGCGACTGAAACATGCCTCTAGATCACCTGGCCTCTCCTCTATATCTGGCTGAACTAACTACATGTAGGACAGTGGTCTGAGGAAGTGAACCAGACTGGTGTACAGGAATGTAATAGACAGTATACTGCAAATGCGTGCAAGCTACGTACCAAACAAAATACATTATATATATATATACAAACTATATATATTAAACCCTCATCACCTCAACTCTACTCAGGGTCTAAAACATACACTCCCTACCACATGCCTATCACTCCAATGAAGGGGTCAGATACTTTAAGGTGTACTGGGACAGAACAGTGAACTGTCCCAAGTGGTGAGTGCAGACCTCTAGTATGCATGATACTAACTCTCCAAATATGCAGAATATGGTAAGGGGTTGATGGTTATATTGGTGAGTCAATAATTGGGGTCTGAACTATGGTCCAGTGAAACCTATGATGCAACATGGTAGGTAATGAAATTTGAGTGCAGTGAACAACTTGTACAAGTCTGAACCAAGGGGACAGGGTATCTAGTGAAGGGTCTGCACACTGCCTATAAGGTTGATCAAACATGACTGAACTTAACATAAAGAGAACTTAACTAAAATAGAAACTGGACCAATATCGGCTAACAACGTGTCAACAATCCTATACAACAATGACCTATAGATACCAACCAAACCATATCCCATATGCTAATACCATCTGTAATCTATATGTATATAGACCTCTCAGTCTTAGGTGAAACTACCACTATATTCAAGGACAGGCTCTGGTCATGGGTGTCTCACTGAAAAAAAAGTAAGGAAAGTAATAACAATCATCACGACTGTAAGGCATACTACCATCCTATATGTAAACTGGTTGGTATTATAAATAACAGGGAAATCATCTACCATGGGTTACTATTCTAATACCAATGCTAACTATCATCTCTAGGGTACAGACACTCTACAAGTTATCATATCATTACACTATGAAAGAACTACATATGAATAAGCTCTACAGAACTAAATATCCCTACTCCTAAGTTATTGATGATGGAATACAATTTTTTATAACAACAGAAGGGTATGATAATCATATGCGTCTGTCCAAAATCATGTTGTTTAGAGTCTTCGTCATGTTAGTGAGCAAGGCTACGATAATCACAGAGTCCTTGACCAAGGTACATACCTCTAGGTTCATGGTGTTTAAAATTTTCGCATTGTCGCATGCGACGGCAAAAACCTTAAATCCCCACACCCGAAAAATACATCCAAAATCTGACTATATGTCCTCACTATGCCAGTTAACACGACTATCGAAGATTCTAGATCCCATAACTGAGGTTACCTAGCCCATATGATTTTCTCAGAAGAAAAAACAAACATAACAAAAGAGCAACATAACAAAATTAATCAATCAACAAGGAACAGATGGAATCGGATTTCAAGGTAGTTATAAAAGACAATTGAGGGAACGAAATCGAGAAGAACAGAACTTGCAGCAAGATCTCAATGGTCTATGCATCATCGACTGTCCTGACGATAGCTCACCCCTGCTGGTTTTCCCTGGTTTGCTGCTGATGCTGCATGAACCGCTGCTGCTGAGAGAAATCGGGAATGAGGGAAAGGTCTCTGTACAGGCGGAGGTGCACCTCCAATATAGCAGGAATGCCAACCTAAGTCGGCACAACAGGAGCTGCGGTCTCGAGGCCCTGATGAACAGGACGAGAGGTGGCCAGCCTCTCGATAGTATCCCCGGACCGGAGCGATGAGATCATGTCTCCATAACCATCATAAAGACAGATCAAAATAAGAAGCAATTACTGGGAATGAAGCAAAAATTCAAAGAAGGACAGTTTATATTCAAGGAAAGACCATAAACAGCAAATTTAGATAAAATGTATCTGATTAAGAGTTTTTTTTAGTGTGATTGAGTACCTTCAAAAATATTCTAATTCCTACCGCAGGCTGTAGTGATACTCTAGTTCGAGTACCACTACACAAACTCGACCTGCATGGGCCACCACTAAAATATGTCACGACCCGCACCCACCGTGAGGGTACGAGTACGTAACAGTGCCCAGCCTACGCCCTAGTATCGGCGGTAGAACGCTGTTCTAGGTCATGAACTATAACTAGCATAATATGAATACTCTCCAAAAGGAGTCCAACACAGAGGTACAAATCAATCACAATCTAAGGTAGAATATAGCATGATGAAATAGATAAAAAAATCCTCAACTAAGGTATAGCAGAATGAAATAACAAGTCTCAACAACTACCAGTCTCAACATCTCTAAATACAACTCTGAAAATAAGGACAACAACTAAACATGAAAAGAAAGAACAGTCTAAGCTATCTACACTATGCAAGGTATCGTCCTCAGCAGCTGCCTGAACCTCTCCAGGGGTCCAGGTCACGAGTGTCAACTAGGCAAGCTCCAAGTAAGGGGTGCAGGGTTCCTCATCATCTTCTGTAAAATTTTCAACAGGTCTAGTCAGGACGGGAGCGAGCACAATACATCTCACGCAGTTCATATCAAGTTAGAAAATATAAAGCATATAATAGAGTAAAATACAGGAAACGCTGAAAGAAGAATGTATATAAAAAACAGCAGAGATTTGATAATAGGAAATATCTATATATGATAAGTAAGAACTGTAAGCAATATTTGATTTAGAGTACAATATGGTTATGTAAACGGTTTAGGACAATGCAATGGTAACTCCTTTGTACGTGAGTGCACAATGAACATATACAATAGTTATACAATGTTGGACAATAGGATTTGATTACATAACCAATTCTACTCCCCTTCCCAATAAATACACAAGGATCCACTCCAGTTACGTTATCTTATACAATAGTGTACAATGTTATACAATAGATGTAAAATGTTATACAATAGTTGTACAATGGTCTATCCATGGGACTCATGTGATAATGAGAGTACAATATGCATAATGAGTATACAAGGATAAGGGTATTCAATAAATACAATATGTAAGTAAAGCGCACATCACAATATGTATTTAGTGAATACAAGGGGATAACATCTCAAAATAAGATCCATATAGTACCAATCCGTGATAACAATCGTGTCAGCATCAAGTACAGTAATCTAGAGTAAGAATGTAAATCCAGACAAGTATGAAATGGTCAGAGAATGTACTCGCCTGGTATCTGAATGTCTGAAGTAAATGTACTGTCCGAGATGAGGTACCTGACTCCTAGTTAGAGCAACACAAGTCAAGATGTATACAAGGGATGATAAATGTAATTTACTATGCATCTGCATGCTGTCTAGGTCAAACTAGACCAAAGTCAACTCTCGGTCAACTCTAGTAAACTAGACTAGTCAAACTAGGTCAACTAGGTCAAACTTAACCCAACATGTCTAATAAGTCTCACTAGGCCTAACCAAGCCTATCCTAGCAAGCACACACCATTACAAGTCATACTAGACTACCATCACACAATCATTGGTGTATTCATACCATTCACATAAGCCTTATGCCCTATAGTCCACATCACACATATTTCATACATTATATATATCTGTCTATATACTAGATTAATATAGGCAACTTATTTATCACATATAGGCCATATGTAATAACATATGCCTCTCACACACCCACACACACACACACACACACACACACACACACACACACACACACACATACACACACACACACACACACACACACACATATATATATTTTTATATATATATATTTATATATATATATATATATATATATATATATATATATATATATATATATATATATATATATATAAAATATATATATATTTTATATACTTATATACATGTACCTACCTAGAGTGGTAGAAAAAAGGGAACATGCATTTGTGTGTGTACATGTGAGCAAAGTGTCATGAGAGTATCAAGAGGGTGTTACCTGTGTGTGTGTGAGAGGTGAGCGAGTGATTTGTGTATAGGGTTCATAGTGTGTTTGTGTAGTAACAGTGAAACATGTGTGTTAGAGTGTCAATTTGGATAGCTAATAGTGAATGCCAGTTAACCCATAAATCAGTGTATAGCAGTGAACATATGTCGATTTGCAAACAGTGTGTTTTAAAGGTGTTCAAGAGTGTCTCAGGAATGTGTCTCAGAAATTTAAGAGTGGGTAATAGGGGAAACATCCCATAGGCTATGTTGTACATCATACAATGTGTGTGTGCAGGACCTGTAAAACAGTAAACTATTAGCTAGTGAAGGAAAAACCTGTATGTGTTCTCAGGTTTTGAATTTCCTGTGTGTGTGTGTGTAGGGACAGGGAGCATGATGGACTGTTAGCTAGTGAAGGGAAACATTTATGTGTGAACATGTACTCAGGTGTGTGTGTAGTGGAATCTCAGGAAACCCAAAGATAGGAAAAAACAGTGTGCATGAAAACATAAAATAGGGTATATAATGTGTGTGTGTAGGCAATGTGACAGAGTATTAGATTTCAGTTTGTGTGTAAATCTGGAAATCAGAAATGTGTGTGTGAGTTAATTAGTTAGGAGTTCAAGTTACAGGTTCAGTTTTCTGAACCCAGTGACAGGTAATCCCCCAACTCAATGCAAAACCCAATTCAATGATTCAACAAAAATTAAACTGAACCAACAATTAGATAACTGTTTTAAAAAGGAAAGGAAATCAAGGACAACTATAAACAGTCCTACCTATTTATTAATGTCAAATTCGAAAACATGCATCCCATTTGAAAACCATTTGTCGACTACATTCGAAGTTTGTTTTAAGAAGGAATCAACTCAGTTTCAAGAAGGAATGAAAGTTAGAACCCTATGACAGTTCATGAATCATTGAACCTATTCCCAGTTTTGAAACTGGAAATAATCACAGTTCAATAAGTGAAATCATATGACAGTTAACAGTCCATCGAACCTATTCTCAGTCTTGGTACTCATGTGACTGAATATAGGGTGAATGGCATGTTACAAACTCCACATGACAGTTCAATCCATTCGAGAACCATTCATCCCAAATCCAATTATCAAGTCCAAAACCAAAACTAATACACAAACCTGAACTAGCATCATGTGATTGACTGAACATGGCAAAACATTCAGAATTTAGTTTAAAAACTGGAAATCGATTGATAGTTTAAAACAGAGAATGAAATCAAATAAAAATTGAAATGTGAGTATCAGTCACATTCCAACTCAAAGTCCAAATACCATTCATGAATCATAAAACCTAATCTAATATATAGGATCACCTAACAGTAATTAGTACACTTGTACATGAGTCAATAGGACAAATAAACATCATTTAAATAGTTTGAAATTAGAATTAAACATCAATAAAAATGAAACAAAAGCATGTATCAGTTTTGAAGAACAGATGGCAACTCTAGAGGGGGGTGAATAGAGTTTATAGAGAAATATCCAATTAAAAATCAACTCTATCACAAATAAAACTAATCAGAGTAAATGCGGATTTTAAAGTGAGAATCAAGAGAGCATACGCAAACACAGCCGATTTTAACCTGGTTTCCCTCGTGGAGGACTACTCCAGGCCTGAGAACTCTAGCTCAGGATTAAATCCACTATTTATGAAATAGTAGTTACAACCCGTGCCTTTACTTCAGAAGAGCACGTCAACTTCTTACAGAGGATCGCAGTGGCGATGCTTGGACTTTTCCAAGCGACTTCTTGAACTCTTGCACAAGACTCCTAACTGAGAGATGCTGAGCACTCGAGACTTAGGAAACTTGTGGCTAGTAGATGAGAAGGGTATGGCTTATATTGAGCTTAAGAGAGAAGAGAAGAGAAGATTGGATGGATTGAAATAAGAGAATTCTAGGCCTATTTATAGGTTTTTATCAGGCAGAATTCGGCCAGAATTCTGGTAGGAATTTCAAAAATTTGGCCGTTGGACAACTAGCAACCAGCCAACCCTAAAAATTAGGGTACTAATTTTTAGGGGACAGAGTTCGGCCCGAACTCTGTGTGGAGGCAGAGTTCGGCCCGAACTTTGTCTCCAGAGCACAGAACTGGTCCAAGGGTGGATTGGGCTAAGTTTGGATGTGGAGCTTTATGGGCTTTGGGTAGATTGTGGGTTGAGTCTCAAGAGCCCATCATAACTCAGCTTACAATCATTCTAGACTCAATAAATATAAAAGTACAGACACGAAAAACAACTTGCAATTCCAACACTGAGCAATCTTCGGGCTTGAGCAGAAAGTAGTCGTCGTGTGTCTTATTGAATTATCACAAATATTATTTAGTCAACGTTATCAATATTTGGTTGACTGTGACTTTGTTTCAACAATCTCCCCCATATTGATAATTGACAAAATAATAATTGTATATTCAATATCCATACCTGGACACATGTAACGACATAGCTCTCCCATAATAAGTGCCGAGCTTAAGAGTAGCTCCCCCATAAACAATACGGTTAATCTCTGTTGTCCTGTTAATAACATTCTTCCAAAAGCACATATAAACCAAACAGAAACAGAATATACACATAACTCCCCCTTTTGGCATTTAGCAATATGAAATAGATAAATTATAACTGACAAAACACACATAAAGGAGAAGAAACTGCATATAAAATAATGACCAAGAGTCATAACAACTAATAATAGATCTACCAATGTCTTAAAACCATAAACCATAATGAGTCTACTACAAACCAAGTACATAAAAGTAACTAAAGCAGAAAGCAGAAAGCATAATCTAAGATCTCCAGTAGCAGCCTCAAGTAGTAGTCCAAAAACCATCAACGAGCACGAGAGGGCCCGGCGTCGTCCGAAGGATCAGTAAAGGAGCGACGTGGGTCCACAAAAGCCGAGTCCGGATCCATGTAGCGACGAACCCAAGGGTCATCAATACGAAAACCCTCACGATCGGGATATCGCTCCATAGGAATGGGCATGGAAGGAGCGCGAGACATGGAATACCGGATGTCATGCAGCGAGTTGCTGATAGCACTCATCTGCAATATGGTCCGATAGTCCAGCTGAGTCCATCGATCGTCCTCCAAAGTGAAACGATCTCTAAGCATGGCCTGAAGTGAATCAAGAGTGGCCGGAGGAGGAGGAGGATCCTGTCCGAGAGGAGGGGCATCCGGCTCATCCTCAGAATGCTCAGACACGACCGAGGAGCCAACGGCTGCATGAAGCCTCCTTGCCTTGGAGAGAAAGACAGGGGCAGGTAAGAATGGACACTCATCAAGAGGTACATGGAACGCACGAAAGATCATAGGAAGATATAGGCATAAACCAAAGATCTTAGCTTCTTCCTACAGTTGATCATCCAATCCATCATTGTGCGTGGGAGGTTAAAGGGAACATGGAAGTGGAGATGGTATAAAGCTGATATCTCAAAGTAGGTAACTTCATCGGTAGAACCCGCTTTGGGTAGAATAGTATTGAAAATGATCCGATGAAGCTCATAGAAGTAAGGATTGAGGTACTTTGCCAAGAGCTTACGAGGATGTGTGTTAGGGCTACACAGGTCGTCCTTGAAACTCTCTAGAGAAATCCTTTCGGGAAAGATAAAGGATCTAGCTTCAACAAGCTTTTCCCAAGAATTAGGCTCAATAAGGTCAAGATATTCAGCTAATTCAAAGTCATCAAATGAGATATCAATATCCGCAACACGTGAATAGATACGAGTATCATCATGAGTCAAATTACAATAAAACATTTGTATGGCACTACGATAAATGACCGAATTAGAAGTAACGAGTTCATCAAGACAAAGGTCATTAAATAGTGCATCATATTGTGAGAAAATTGTGAAGTTTATGGGGTATTCCACAAACACCGGACGTGTCCGAAAATCGCTAAACCATTCATTGGATGCGTCTAGTGATATAAAGATTCGGTCGTCGAAAGTGTTTGGATCACGTGGACGAGAAGGATTGAATAACGGATGGGTTGGTTGTTCAATTGCCGGTGCACCGGGTGGTGCAATGGGTGGCTCAACGGGAGGAGGAGCATTCAACGAGGATGCACCCTCAGTCCGAAGTCTCTTCCCACGGTTAAGCAGTCGTGGAGCCATAACACAATAGATAGATAATAAAGAAATTTGAGATATAGAAAAGAAAGGAGTTATACCTCAATATGTTGAAGGATTATGAAAGAGAATGGAAAACCAAGCCTTCTCCTTGAGTTTTGGGAAGAATGGAGCCCAATAGAGGAGAAACTAGGGTTAGGGTTTTAAGAATTTTGAGTAGAAGAAGTAGAAAAGGTGGTAAGAATGAAGAAGAAGTAAGAGAAACCGAAATAAAGAGGAGGGTTTCTCTTGGTCGGGTTAATTTTTGGCCATTGGATCAAAAACAAGATCAACGGCTGAGCGTCGGCCCGATTCTGGAACAGGCAGACCGAATTCGGCCCGAACTCTGTTAGGGGCAGAGTTCGGCCCGAATTCCGGTTCCTGGGGACAGAACTGAAATCAGGCTGGGTTGAGTCAAAAAATTGTTAAGTGAAGATAAAACCAATATACTACATGAGTATAAGTATAGAAAAAGATCCAATAAGTAAATAGATGGATAGCAGATAGTGAGGTCAAAATAGTAATATGAAGTTTGAAAATTTAGTATTTCAGCGAGTAATAAATAAAAATGAACCGTATAATAAATAAGGAAATAAATCTTAATTCAATATTTTGAAGCTGCCATGGGTTAGCTGCAGGGGCCGGATCCCAGCTAGCGGTAGTCCTGAGGACTAGTGCACCGTGTCGCTTAGGCTTTTACGTCTTGTTGTCAGAAGGACCCTTTCGGCTTGTACCCATAGCAAGTTCATCATAAGAGAATCATAATATATTCGATATTTATGCAGATTTATTTTTAATTTATAGCAGCTTCATCTAAAATTCCAAGTTCACGACAAAGAAAATTGAAGCGCTCTTCGGATAATGGTTTGGTGAAGAAGTCTGCTAACTGATAATCAGTGTCAATAAATTCTAAGTTAATCGTGCCATTTTGCTGATGATCACGCAAAAAGTGGTGTCGTATCTCAATGTGCTTCGTGCGTGAGTGACAAATGGGGTTCTTAGTCAAGTTTATAGCACTAGTGTTGTCACAAAAGATTGGAATATGCATGAAAGATAAATTATAGCCTTCAAGGGTTTGCTTCATCCACAGAATTTGTGCACAACAACGCCCAGCTGCTATGTATTCAGCTTCTGTTGTGGATAGTACGACAGAATTCTGCTTCTTGCTAAACCAAGAGACTAAAGCCTTTCCTAATAAATAATACGTACCGCTCGTACTTTTACGGTCGACCTTGCATCCAGCAAAATCAGTATTAGAGTAACCAATGAGGTCAAATAATGTTGACTTGGGATACCATAGGCCCACTGTAACCGTACCCTTAAGGTATCGAAAGATACACTTAACTGCGGTCATGTGTGATTCCTTAGGATTTGCTTGATATCTAGCATACCGGCAAACGCTAAACATTATATCAGGGCGACTAGCAGTAAGATAGAGTAAACTGCCTATCATACCTCGATACTTACGTTGATCTACGGGTTTATCGCTATCATCTGGTTCAAGTTTGGTTGAAGTAGCCATAGGAGTGCTGATTGGTTTGACGTTATCAAGGTCGAATTTCTTCAGCATGTCCTTTGTATACTTCGACTGACAGATGAAGGTTCCATTTGACATTTGTTTGACTTGCAGTCCAAGAAAGTAGTTGAGCTTCCCCATCATGCTCATCTCAAACTCGGTCTGCATACACTTGGCAAAATCTTAACAAAGGGTTTCATCAGTAGAACCAAAAATAATATCATCTACATATATTTGTACTAAAAGAATAGTGTCTTTGAAAGATTTTATGAAAAGTGTAGTGTCAATTTTCCCTTTTGAAAAACCTTTCTCAAGCAAGAAGTTGCTTAGCCGTTCATACCAAGCTCTAGGAGCTTGTTTGAGGCCATATAGCGCTTTTTTTAGATTGAACACGTGGTCAGGAAATTTGTGATTTTCAAAACCAGGGGGTTGTTTTACATAAATTTCCTCCTTAATAAAACCATTCAAGAAAGCACTTTTAACATCCATTTGAAATAATTTGAAATTTTGAAAATTTGCAAATGCACAAAGCATCCGAATGGATTCTAATCTAGCACCAGGAGCATACGTCTCATCGTAGTCGATACCTTCCTCTTGGTTGTATCCTTGGGCTACTAGACGAGCTTTGTTGCGTGTGACTGAACCATCTTCATTCACTTTGTTTCTAAAAACCTATTTAGTACCAATAATCGAGTGATTAGCCGATCTAGGAACGAGTTCCCATACTTGGCTCCTCTCGAATTGGTTGAGTTCCTCTTGCATAGCAGAAATCCAAAATTCATTATTGAAAGCTTCTGAAATGTTTTTAGGCTCAATTTGTGAAATAAAGGCAGTGCTAGCAATAGAGTCCCTTAATGATGATCTAGTAGTTACTCCTCGTGAAACCTCACCGATTACCAAATTTTCTGGATGTGATGGCTTGAAAGAGAATTTCTTATGCAAGCTTTCCAGAGAATTTGTTTCGGTCGTGGTATTCATTGGAGTAGACGTTGATGGCTCAACATCATCATCAAGGGTAGCTGCTGCACTGTTATCTTCATCAAAAGTCACATTTGTAGACTCTTCCATAATTAAAGAGCGTTTGTTAAAAACTCTATATCCTTTGCTCTTGGCAGCATAGCCAAGGAAAATACTATCGTCAGCTTTGGCATCAAATTTGCCCAAGTTGTCTTTGGTGTTAAGGATAAAACATCTACATCCAAAAACTCTAAAATAAGAAACATTTAGGGTTCTCCCAAACCAAAGCTCATAGGGTGTTTTCTTCGTAATAGGACGAATAAGCACCCTATTTAAAATGTGGCATGCTGTACTGACAGCTTCAGCCCAAAAGTATTTCGGAAGTAAAAACTTGTTCAATATGACTCTAGCCATATCGCCAAGAGTCCTATTCTTCCGCTCCACAACACCATTTTGTTGGGGAGTTCTTGGACAAGAAAACTTATGATCAAATCCATTGGAATCATAAAACTTTTCAAAATCAGAATTTTCGAACTCGCCTCCATGATCACTTCGGATTCGAGTAATCATGTAGCCTTTTTCGTTTTGAACTTTCTTTACAAAAATCTTAAAAACTAAAATAGCATCACTTTTATAAGTAAGAAAAAAATCCAAGTAAATCTTGAAAAGTCATCAACAATAACAAAGGCATAGAGTTTTCCACCAAGACTGGCTACTCTACTAGGGCCAAATAAATCTATATGGAGTAGTTACAAGGGTCTAGTAGTGCTTACAGAGTTTATGGAATGAAAAGATGACTTGGTTGCCTTATTCAACTCACATTCGGCACATACAGTGTTCTTTTTGAATGTGATATCGGGCAAGCCTCTAACTAGCTTCTTGGTCGATAGCCTGGATATGGTATCCATATTGGCATGACCAAGACGCTGGTGCCATAGTAGTCATTCATCTTTATGAGCATATAAGCATCTACCTGCATTGTTAGTATTTCCAGACAAATAGAAAATATAAATATTATCCTCTCTTACCCCTTCAAAAGCAATGTCTCCAGTTGACCTATCATAAATAAGGCATTTGTTTTGTCCAAAGTTAATGTCATAACCATGGTCAGCAAGATGACTGATGCTGAGCAAGTTATGCTTTAACTCGGTCACTAGGCAGACATCCTTTATTACGAGAGAGGAAGGATAGCCAATAATACCATTACCTATAATATAACCTTTTAGGTTATTATCGAAGGATACATATCCTTCTTTCTTCATCGATAGTGATGCGAAAAGATGTGCGTCTCCCATCATATGCCGCGAGCATCCACTATCGAGAATCCACTTACTCTTAGTTGAGGAGGGAAGGTCCACCTACATCAAGAGTAGATGTGACCTTTGGTACCCAAGTTCTTGAGGGTCCTGAAAAGTTAGTTTTTGGAAACCATACATATATCTTTCTATCTACTAATCTTCTAATTCTACATTGTGGTGATATGTGTCCATATAAACCACAATAAGTACATATAGCATTCCTATTTACATTAGGAGCATGCTGATGATGTCTATAATGAGGAGAAGTATGATGATTAGCATGGTGATGATGACTATGCATAGAGTGATGTGGAGTGGCATGGTAATATTGTCTATGTGGAACATCAGAGTAATATGGAGTAGCATGGTAATAATGTCTATATGGAGCAGCATGGTGATGATGCCTACATGTAGAATGATGTTGATTGTGTCTTTGTACAACATTGTTATGATTATATGTAGCATGATGATTGTGTATCATATGAGAGTTATTTCTACGTGTATGTGGTTTGTGTGTTTTATGGAAGTGTGTGTACATGAAAGCATGGTTACGTGTTGTAGGTGGATGACGTGGAAGACTAGTATGAGAGATGTTATGCTTTGTGTGTGTCTCATGTAATTGGGTTTGAGGTTGAACAACCTGTTTTCCCAATTTAGTCTCTAATCTCTTAGAGACAGCCTGCAGTTCAGTAACCTTAGCATTTAAACCATATATCTTAGTCATAGAAATCTTGTGTCTACTCTTTTCTTCAGCAAGCATCGTGTTGAGTATTGTGATTTCTTGTGTTTGTTGCTCAATACGTGCTTCAGCATCATGAAGGCTTAGTTTAAGCTTAGATACCTCATCTGTGACTTCCGTGGGTGAAGTGTCTCTAATATTATCAAGCAATAAAGAAAGTCTTTGAATTTTGACTTCATGACTTTTGATTTTGTCCTTGGCATGTTTGTATTTACCAATGATCTTTTTGTGATCATCGAGTAAATCGGTGAAAGCATCGCCAAGTTCATCAAAAGAGAAGTCGTCAAGAGTTTCGTTTGATACCTTGTCGGACGTCGCCATTAGGCACACATTAGCCGTATCTTGAGGAGAGTCCTTTTATTCCTCGGAGTCACTAGCTTCGCTTTTATGCCAAATGCTTGTGTTGGCATATTTCTTTGAGGAGGTCTTCTTGTATGGCTTCTCATAGCGGTTGCCTTTCTTTAAGAATGGACAGTCTTTTCGGACGTGTCCAGTCTTCTTGCAACCGTAGCAGGTTGGCTCTTCTTCGCCATCTTCTTGTGATTCCTTCTTTCTTCGATTGAAGCGAAGGAATTTCTTGAAGTTGCAGACCATAAGAGCTTGACTATCGTCTTCTGAGTTGTCGTCATCCGTCTCTTCGGGTTCAGCCCTCCGTCGGTGAGCTTTGAGTGCGATCTCCTTAGCCTTAGGAGCAGGCTCTTCGAAGTCCTTGAGGTCAAGCTCATGAGTCATTAGCTTTCCCATCAAGGTCTCCATGGACATGGTTGTGAGATCTTCAATGATGGCTGTCACCTTAGGGTTCCAAATTTTTGGTAGCCCCCTAAGTAGCTTGCGAATCTTCTCGTGATTTGAATATTGCTTGCCGAGTGAAGACAGGGGGTTGATGATGTCGAGGAATCTTGTGAACATTTGCGTGATCGTCTCATTTGGCTTTATCTTGAAAGCTTCGTATTCTTGAGTGAGACGGCTTATCTTAGATTCCTTGACTTGGGTGGTTCCTTCATGCGTCACTTCTAGAAGTTTCCACACTTTGTGAGATGTGGTACATGTAGATACCCTGTTGAACTCATTCCTGTCTATAGTACAGAATAAAGCATTAATAGCTCTTGCGTCTAGACTTGTCTGTTTCTTCTCCTCGTAAGAATACTTGTCATGTGATTTCTCAACAAGATCACCGTTGACAACTATTCTGGCGGGCTTTTTGTAACCGTCAGTGACGACAGTCCACAGGTCAAAGTCTAGCGACTTGAGATAAAAGCTCATCCTTGTTTTCCAATACGTGTAGTTAGTTCCATCAAATAGGGGAGGCCTATGAGTGGACTGTCCTTCACCGTGATTGGAAATCAAGGATTGTGTGGTTGCCATGGATCAGCTCTAGGATGTAAGTCCTTGTCAAGAGAACAGAGCTCTGATACCAATTGAAGAACAGATGGCAACTCTAGAAGGGGGTGAATAGAGTTTATAGAGAAAATATCCAATTAAAAATCAACTCTATCACAAATAAAACTAATCTGAGTAAATGCGGAATTTAAAGTGAGAAGCAAGAGAGCATACGCAAACACAGCCGATTTTAACCTGGTTTCCCTCGTGGAGGACTAGTCCAGGCCTGAGAACTCTAGCTCAGGATTAAATCTACTATTTGTGAAATAGTAGTTACAACCCGTGCCTTTACTTCAGAAGAGCACGTCAACTTCTTACAGAGGATCGTAGTGGCGATGCTTGGACTTTTTCAAGCGACTTCTTGAACTCTTGCACAAGACTCATAACTGAGAGATGCTGAGCACTCGAGACTTAGAAAACTTGTGGCTAGTAGATGAGAAGGGTATGGCTTATATTGAGCTTAAGAGAGAAGATAAGAGAAGATTGGATGGATTGAAATGAGAGAATTCTAGGCCTATTTATAGGTTTTTATTAGGCAGAATTCGGCCAGAATTCTGGTAGGAATTTCAAAAATTTGGCCGTTGGACAACTAGCAACCAGCCAACCCTAAAAATTAGGGTGCTGATTTTTAGGGGACAGAGTTCGGCCCGAACTCTGTGTGGAGGCAGAGTTCGGCCCGAACTCTGTCTCCAGAGCACAGAACTGGTCCAAGGGTGGATTAGGCTAAGTTTGGATGTGGAGCTTTATGGGCTTTGGGTAGATTGTGGGTTGAGTCTCAAGAGCCCAGCATAACTCAGCTTACAATCATTCTAGACTCAATAAATATAAAAGTACAGACGCGAAAAACAACTTGCAATTCCAACACTGAGCAGTCTTCGGGCTTGAGCAGAAAGTAGTCGCGTGTGTCTTATTGAATTATCACAAGTATTATTTAGTCAACGTTATCAATATTTGGTTGACTGTGACTTTGTGTCAACAAGTCATGGGAAATTCAAAATTGAATATTAAAAACACATTAATATGTTAAACTAATAGTTGGTAATTAACATACAATCTATGTACGTGATGTACACTCAATATCGTATCCACAAGAGTGGACACGAAGTGTCCAAGGCAAGGGAAACTGGAGTTCGAATTTCTGTAGTGCACAGTTCGTGCACTGGCTCGTGCAGCCATGTCGATCGACCTAGGTCACGATACAAAGCACGTGAGGTCTCGTGCATGTGTCCATAGGTAGATGAGGTCCCAGGGTAGAGAGTCGACACCCTGTATCGTGTCCAAGGCGTGTCAGTGTCCGAGTCGAAGACCGTATCAGTAGGAAATATCCGGGCGCACAGTCTGTGTACAAAACCAGTACGTGAGCGAATTCTCCCCCGACATAACACAAGACGACACGAGACTCAAGGGGTGTGATGTCAGTCACTGCCCCTTGGTCTATGTCCAATATCAAGTGTCCATGACTCCTATAATGGCCACACGGACACGCGGATAGTAGGGCAGCCAACCGCGTACACACGGGGCGTGTCCGCGGGTCCAGTTCGACCCCAAAACAACACAAAATGTGTTCAGTCCATTAGAAACGTGTAAGCGACACAAAACCCTAATTTCCTATTCAAACCAAATCAAAAATTATGAACGAAATGCCTACTGTTGTATTTCGTCGAACACCTACGAATGCCCACTGATAAGTGTCCAATACAGACACGTATTGGACACGAAACCTAGCAAAACCTATACCAACAGTTAGAGGACTCCTAGGGCTTTCTATCCATGCCTAGAAACTAAAATTTTATGGAGGGAATGAAAAGTTACCTAAGTGTGTACTTCCTCAAGGAAAGCTTCAAAATGGGGGATCCTTCTTGCAAGCCCCAAAGCTCCAAATTGTTCCTCCACTGAAAATATTCACCTTGGACAGAAAGTATTCATGGATTAGATCCTAATACAAGAAGTTTGGTTGAAAAAGGATGAGAAATGGAGAAGTTATGAATGAATAAAGTTGGAGCTCACCTTCTTCTTGAGAAATGGAAAAATGAACAAAGAAGGCAAAGGTTTTTGGGAGGGATTAAATAGAGAAAATCCCAAAGATGGCTGCCCTAAAATCTAGGGCTAGGGTTGATCCAAGGGTTCTCCATCAATCCAGATAAATCAATGGCTATATGAAACCTAGGTAGCCTATCACTAGTCTTAACTAAACAATATGACTAGCCAATATCACAAATCATGACTAGCCATGACTAACCATGACCAATCCCAAATTTAACTTAGTCTAACCATGACTAACTAGGACTAATCTAGGTTAAGTCAAATCTAGGTTAGGCTAAACACAACACAAGGCAATCAATTAAATGATATTAAAATCACACCATCCCATTAATTATATTAAATTCCAAATAAATATATATTAAATTCAATTAATTCAAAATGACCAAAATACCCTCAAATTAGAAATGTGGTAGATGAAATACCCTAATCACATGGCTAGGCTCTAGGTCAAGCTGTCTCTAGTGTTACACTAGCAAAATACCAAACTACAAGTCATGGTTTTAAATAGTTTTTTAAAAATAATTAAAATCACCAAAAAAATCATATTATTATTTAAATATCATAATTAAATAAATTAAAATAAAAAATTTCAAAATTACCCTCATTTGGAAAACTGGGTGTTACATTATGCTTGGGCCAGAGATGATCACTGAGGCAGCAGAGAAGGTCAGGATGATCAGAGACAAACTCAGAGTTGCTCAGGACAGGCAGAAATACTGGGCCTATGTTAGTCGCAGACCGATGGAGTTAGCCGACGGAGATATGGTGTTGGTGAAGATATCACCTACCGGAGGGACGATCCGATTCGGACGAGGCGACAAGTTGAGCCCTAGATACATTGGACCGTTCGAGATACTCGACAGGATCAAAGGGGTAGCTTACAGGGTTACGCTTCCACCCAACCTAGCAGGAGTTCATGATGTCTTTCATGTGTCTCAGCTGAGGAGATACGTTCCAGACCCCAGCCATGTGCTAGATCATTCAGAGTTGGAGATCGGACCGAGTCTTGCAGTTACCGAGCAGCCAGTAGAGATATTGGACCAGAGGAAGAAGAGGCTAAGAAATAAAGTCATACCCTTGGTCCGAGTAGCTTGGAGCCGCCACTCTCCGAGGGAATCTACTTAGGAGAGGGAGTCGGACATGAGGGAGAGATATCCTTACTTGTTCGACCCACCAGTCGCGAGGGAACCATTCGTTCCCGCTTGATACCTTAGATGTTAGTCTTAATAAATAGCCTTCGTCATTGCTTTAATTGCTTGCTATGTTAGAATGTTTATAGAGTCTTATATCCTTGTGAATTTCGAGGACAAAATTTTTTAAGGAGGAAAGATTTGTAAGCCCCTAATATTTTAATTAGTTTTAATTAAGGTTTTTAGTTACAAATGGCATTTTTATCCTTAAAATAATTTATTATAATTATTAGAAAATTTTTAGAATTTTTAAATAGTTTTTAAAGCAAAAAATATCATTTTGCAATTTCTAAAATTTGTTTTGTAATTGTTTAAATTGTTTTAAAGCAGTTTGCAATTATTCTGATTGTTTTAAAGTCGGGTTACAAATTTAAATTTGCAAACAGTTAAGGCGGTGGGTATTTTTGTAAATTACGAATAGGGGGGGTTTCTGCAAAATTTCACTGACCACCGCCTTCGTCTGGGCCTAATCCCCGACTGAACCTGCCGAAACTCTAACCCTAATTCCTAAAAACTCGGCCAAAACCCTTATCTAAACCCACACCCAGCCCTATAAATAGGCCCCCAGTCGAAACCCTAACCCCATTTCACTTTCCGACCGCCCTAGCTACCACCCTACTCTCGTCTTCTCTAACGAACCATGCCGGAACCCTGCCGGAACCATAGATCTAGGATTCCAGCCGCCCTAGCCCACGTCATCACCTCTGACCACCGCCATTCGGTTCGCCTCGACGAGACGAACTCGGCTGAATTTTTTTGACGCCCGCGACGCTTCCTTCGCCGTATAGCACCCTCAACAGCCTCCATTCATCGGACACGTATGTGTCATTCTACCTATGCTACGTGTCTGTGCCTCGTATATATGTAGAGGGACTCGCCATGTCTCCAGGAGTGCAGTGATGTGCGTGGACACGCGAGATTCGTATCGTACATGTCGTGCTAGCCACGGACACAGGACTCGTATCGAATTCACGCTCGTGTCCCTAATTATCCGGACATGAGTTTAAGTTAATGGGTTAACGGGTTTTTATTTTAAGTTATTGGGTTTAAACCCGTTTGTGCAATGGGTTTGGGTTTACTGTTTACAATGGGTCGGGTTCAGGCCCAATGGGTTTGGGCTGGATTTATATATATATGTATTTATATATTTATATATGTATATGTATATGTATTTTATATATATTATATATATACTTTTATATATAATATGTATATACTGTTATATACAGTATTTATGTATATTTTTAATATTAAGTATTTACTATATATATATAATATATATAAATATATATATATAAATATAAATATATATATATATATATATATATATATATATATATATATAAAATATTATATATATACATATTTATATATATATGTATACTTTTTGAATTTATACACACTTGTGTTTTTATACACAAATATAGCTATGCTATATTTACATGTTATTTTATTGTCAATAAATATTAATAATATGTATATTTTACTACATTAAAATATATTATTTTATTATTAATTACTTACATATTTAAAATTAGTATTTCTGTAAACTGTGAATTATGGCCATCTGAGTCCAAGCCTAGTATGGGTTCTGTGGACTCAAATGAGCCTAAATACATTTAAGGCCTGTACGAGTCACATCGGACTTGATTCATGGCTTTGGGTCCCGTATCAGGACTCCGGTTCAATTTCGTGTATGTAGATAAAATATTAAATAATTAATTAATTATTTTTCAGAAATTGTAACTTGCTGTATTTGAATTTTTATATATAATTTAATGCTGTAAAAATATAGAAAAAAATTGTTTTTAAATACTATGTTAATTTAGCTAATTTAATATAATTTTCCAAGATTTAATTAATAATTTTGATATTGTCACTCCCCGATCCTGGAATACGTATTTTAATACGTAAACCGATAAATTGTATTTACTTTGTATTTATACGATATTTATATGCTTTATTTCTTCATGTATTTTCCAAAATATTCGACAAAATATTATTTAGTAATTTATTTTCTGTATTTGGGCCTACAGTTTTGGCTCATTTGGGTAACCTATTCTTGGTCCACCAATGGTTCATCATGAACCCTTTGGTTCATCATGAACCCATGGGTTCAAGATTCTATATAATAACTCATCTCTCTCTCTCTCATCTCATTTATTTTCCTCTCATTTACTTTCCTCCACCAACCAAGGCAAGTACCAACTTGCTCAAGAGATGGATCCATAAATGATGTTGATGTTTTCTTACAAAATTATTTGCCAAAATATGTTCTTCTTCTCATTCTATACTAGTTTAGAACTTGAAGTTTTCCATTTTGAAGCTTTAACTTTTGTAGATCTAGGTTTTAACCATTTTCGGATCTTCTTGGTTTTGATCTACCAAACTTTATTATTTTCAAGTTTTGATGGTTCCATATTGTAGAGAATTTTATTCTACCCAATTTTGACATTTGAAAAGTTAGATTTGGACTTATTTTGACCAAGTTATGGACTTTTGAAGCTTTGGGGTTCAATCATGGAGTTCTTGCTGTTTTGGGGAAGACAGTGAGCAGTGCGCGAGCTTTTTAGCTTGCGCCACTGAGCTGCGCACGCTCTTTAGCGCAGCGCGGTCCGATCCATATGCTGCCTTTTGGAGCGTATGTCTTACATACGCTCGCTTGCTTGACAAGGAGTCGTATGGAGTTCATACGCTGCCTTTTGGAGGCGTATGTCTCGCATACGCTCGCTTGCTTGACAAGGAGTCGTATGGACCCCATACGCTACCTTTTGGAGGCGCATGTCTCGTATACGCTCGCTTGCTTGACAAGGAGTCGTATGGACCCCATACGCTGCCTTTTGGAGGCGTATGTCTCGCATACGCTCGCTTGCTTGACAAGGAGTCGTATGGACCCCATACGCTGCCTTTTGGAGGCGTATGTCTCGCATACGCTCGCTTGCTTGACAAGGAGTCGTATGGACCCCATACGCTGCCTTTTGGAAGCGTATGACTTGCATACGTCTGACCTGAGCGTACGCTGACCTGAGCGTACGCCTGACCTGAGCGTAGGCTGACCTGAGCTTAGGCTGACCTGAGCGTAGGCTGACCTGAGCGTAGGCTGACCTGAGCGCGCTCTAACCTGGACTCCCCTATACCTTATATTTTTATATGTATATATTATATTGTATATATATATGTAAATGTTTGTGTATGCTATATATCCTTACGCCTTTTGTCCTGAGCATGATATGAGCACTAATGTGACCCCGATGAACAAAGTGTTCCTACCTGATACTTGTACCTGAATGTCCCAGTTCTCGTTCATGCTCGACAAATGACTCGTAACTCTACGTGACATATTTGTAATGATACATTACACCAAGGAGGGTAGAGCATGTTAACATACTGATTGACATGGATCCTATTTTGGGGTACTCGTACTTGAGTACGACATTTAGGAGGATAATCATGCAGGCCACAGCATGTGAGTCCAAGATTTCATCTAGGGTTAAACTAGGCAACAAAATATACTAGATGCATGGGGAGGGCAGAATCCCGAGATCGTGTTAGACCAGTCGCCTTGAGATATTGTCTTGACGCGCCGGCTGGTCTCCATGAATACTGTGTCATCCGCAACGAGTGGATGACTGTATCCGATTAATTCCTGCTATATATTATATGTCTTGGCAAGGTGGCCTTGCGAGGGACCTGTGCTCAATGACACCTGTCTACGCGAACCCCTGGGTTGGCTAGCCTTGCTGGAAAGATACGATCTGAGGATTTTGAAATAATATGATGCGAGGATAACCTCGTCCCACTAGAAACTCGTAGACTTGATTGGCCGCGAAAATGACTTGCGTGTATCTTATTACCTTCCGTGAATAACTGAGGGAAGCGGACTGTCATGGTACGCGATCCAACCCATGTTCTTGTTTGATTGTTGGGTTGGTTATCGTACTATGACAGGCTGTGGACCGAAGTTATGAACGGAAGACTTATTCTGGTTGTGAAGTGCTACTCCCGTGAATGACTGAGGAACATGGTCTATCATGGTACATGATCCAACCCATGTTCTTGTTTGATTGTTGGGTTGGTTATTGTGCTGCGATAGGCTATCGACCGAAGTCACGATCAAGAGATTTTATTGTTTATACCTTTTTACTTATGTAAAAGTTATAGGGTACGACACGTCCCGACTCCATGCGGCACCTTTTGTCCTTGTTTGGTTGTAAGGGTGCCATATGGGTTCGAGGATGTTGCGCTACCCTATAATAGTTGCATACGTATTACTATCATCAATCATTCTATTATATGGGTTTTTTTAATCTTAACTCTTGTGCCCCTTTGGCGGTACTTGCTATTCGGGGCTGACCCCGCTGGTTTTGTTTGGCCAGATCTCGTAGCAGAACCAGA
The DNA here is from genome assembly GCA_029216955.1 of Iris pallida. Lineage (NCBI taxonomy): Eukaryota > Viridiplantae > Streptophyta > Magnoliopsida > Asparagales > Iridaceae > Iris > Iris pallida. The sequence goes on from JANAVB010009598.1 coordinate 22,860,844, forward strand.
GGACACGATCTTCCTCCCTGACATCCATGGTGCATACTAGGATCATGGCGGTTCGGGGACTCGAGTGGGTTTCTTCTCCACCACTCCTGCTTATATTTTTGTGTGGCATTTAGCCACCGGCACCTGTTAGCCAAATTACTTGATATTTTGTGTCAGTACAGAATTATAAATAAATAGACTGCAGCTGTGTATAATTTTATACTCCTGACTATTTGAGATAGCTAAATTATAAATCCAGTCTCTCATGATCATTTTGATGAAGCGTCGGGGACGCCTTACTGCTTTATCTTTAATGTTCATTTAATTGCTGATGTGATTTGAATAATTGAGACATAGAACTCTGTGGGACCATAAGAGACTTGATTGTAGCATGTACCCCCTAGTATCTCGATAGCCACGATCGCCGTATGACGTTACGTACCTCATATGGAGTAGCTGGCCTAGTCCGTCTCCGTATTTCGGTACTGGAGTGTGACAAGGTTTTAGTGGTGGCCCATACAGGTCTGTTTTTCAGACTTGTGGGGTATTGCGAATTATTAGGAGTCTCAATCAAAACTTGTTCCCCTTGAAATTTTATTTCGAATTCTCTGTCCTTGCCTTGATCTCTAACCTGACTTGCATCCTCGAAATCTTCCTCGTTCGGACTTTTGATAATCTTATATCTTTCTCTATAGGGGTGCTTCATTCTCAGTAGCGGGTGAGGCCCAAGAGGAAGAGCAGCGAGAGCATGGCTCGACTGGGCACCAGCAGGGGAGAGAACCTTTCCCAGGGCGGACACGAGCAGAAATGGAACCAAAGTCAGTGCAGCCGCAGGTTATTGAAACTCCTGCAGCACCAGCAGCGACGGTAGTACCAGATGCCGTAGCACTTCTGGAGGTCATTCAGGGGATTCTTGTCACTCACCAACAGCAACAGACTCAGCAGCAGGAGCAGAACGTGTTACTGAACCAAGGGATTCAGTTAGCTCTTGAGAGGAGTGCCGGGGTTGACTCGGAAGCATCAGGAAGGTTCCGTCACTTGAACCCAAGGTATTTTGATGGCACGGAGGATGCCATCACTGCGGATGCATGGATTCAAGACATCGAAGCCATCCTTGTGGCAGCCAAGGTTCCAGATGATGAGAAGGTTGATCAGGTCAAATTAGTACTTCAGGATCTTGCCCGTGACTGGTGGGCATCAGAAGAAGTTGGTATAAGATGCCCTGTTCGTTGGACCACCTTCAGTAAAAGATTCAAGGCCAAGTATTTTGGCGTAGTAGCTCGATATGAGCTCCAGCAGAAGTTTATTAGTCTCAAGCAAGCAGGAAAGACCGTAGATGGGTATGCAGCAGAGTTCTGCAGATTGTGCCATTTCGTACCAGCAATGGTGGCAACGGAGCCAGAGAAAGCTATGAGGTTCCAGCAGGGACTTTATTTGGAACTATTACAGCTTGTAGAGGGACACGACTACCAGACGTTTGACGCTGTTTTGACGGCCGCTCGGAGGCACGAGCTTACCCAGCAGAGGTTGGCATCGAGGACAGGAGGTCAGAAGAGATCTCATTCCCAGGTTGGAGGAGGAGTAATGCAGCGAACATCGGCACCAGCACCCGGTGTACGTATTCATGACACAGGAGCGTCGCAGAGGACGGCCGTGTCAACTAATACAGCGCCAGTTCGGCATCAGCAGCCGAAGAACCAACAGCAGCGTCAGGAAGCACCCCAGGGCTGTACATTCTGTAGGAAGGCAGGGCACACAAGGGAGGTGTGCCGTTCAGCGAATGGCTTATGCTTGAGGTGTGGTAGTTCAGACCATCGTATCTCCACTTGTCCTGTGATGCAGAGGCCAGGAGGGCCAGCTCAGCAGTTTCCAGCATTGCCAGCCCCGGTGGCAACCCCGAGTGGAGGGCCAGTATTAGCAGTGAGGCCCCTAGCCCAGCGTCTACCAACGCAGGCTCAGATGTTCCGCCAAGCACAGGAAGCCGGAGGCCCTCAGAGGCAGCAACAACATGGTCGAGGAAGGCCGCAACAAGGGGCTCCGCGGGGCCAGGGCCAGGCTCTCACATTATCTTTGGGAGAGGCTCTAGCGTCTAGTGACGTGGTGGCAGATAAAATTCTTGTCATCTTATTTCCAGCTGTAGCATTATTTGATTCAGGCGCTACTCATTCATTCATCTCTGCACAATATGCTACACGAATTGGACTAGTATTTGAGGCATTGCCGGAGAGGATGGATATACTCACCGGCAATAGGCTCGTAGAAGTGAGCAGAGTGCGCTTTTCATGTCCGGTAGAGGTGTGTGGGTATTTACTGCCCGCATCATTGATTGAATTCCCTATGGGGAATTTTGATATTGTTCTTGGCATGGACTGGTTGAGAGACAGTCATGCGACAATTGATTGTAGAGGAGGTAGGGTCATATTCAGCGTTCCTGGGATGGAACAGTTCATCTTTACTCGAACCTTGAAGAATCAGGCCGGAGGCGTCCTCTCAGCAGCAGTGTCAGAGCCAGGACAGATTCCGAGAGTGGTCGAAGATTTTCTCGACGTCTTCCCTGATGAGCTCCCAGGGATACCTCCAGTCAGAGAGGTAGAATTTAGCATTGAGTTGAACCCTGGATCGAGGCCTATTGCAGACAGAGATTACAGAATGTCGCCGTCAGAACAGGATAAATTGTATCAACATGAGGAAGAGTTGAAGTCTAAGGGATTCATCCGAGACAGTAAATCGCCCTGGGCTGTGCCAGTGATTCTAGTTCCTAAGAAGGATGGGTCGACGAGGATGTGCATCGACTACCGCAAGCTGAATGCAGTAACAGTGAAGAATAAGTATCCGCTACCAAGGATTGATGACCTGTTTGACCAGTTGAGCAAGGCCAGCATCTTTTTCAAGATCGATCTTCGGTCGGGATACTATCAAGTAAGAGTCCGGGAGCAAGACATACCGAAGACAGCATTCAGATCTAGATATGGGCATTATGAGTTTTTAGTAATACCCTTTGGACTAACCAACGCTCCTGCAGTATTCATGGATTTAATGAACCGTATCTTTCTGCCGTATTTGGATAAATTTGTGGTGGTATTCATAGATGATATCCTTGTCTATTACAGCAGTGAAGAGGAGCATGAGAAACATCTTAGGACTGTCTTGCAGACATTGAGGGAGCATCAACTTTATGCGAAGCTCGACAAGTGTGAATTCTGGTTAGACCACATTTCGTTCCTGGGACATATAATTTTTGGAGCAGGAGTGTCAGTGGATCCGAAGAAGATTGAGGCCGTAGAGCATTGGCCGGTCCCGAGAACGGTTGCAGAAGTACGAAGTTTCTTAGGATTAGCTGGTTACTACAGAAGGTTCGTGGCGGACTTTGCCAGGATCTTTGCGCCCTTAACGCATTTGACACACAAGGACGTAGAGTTTGTTTGGTCAGCTAGCTGTCAGGCATCGTTTGAAGAATTGAAGAAGAGATTGATCTCAGCCCCGATCTTGACGCTTCCAGTAGGAACGGGAGGCTTTACAGTATATTGTGACGCATCAGGGAAGGGTCTTGGATGTGTATTGATGCAGCATGGAAAGGTGATAGTATATGCGTCTCGGCAGCTTCGAGACCATGAGAAGAATTACCCGACTCACGATTTGGAGTTAGCAGCTGTGGTGTTTTCACTCAAGTTGTGGAGGCACTACTTATACGGGGATCGGATAGAGATCTATACTGATCATAAGAGTTTGAAATACGTATTCACGCAGCGAGATTTGAACATGAGGCAAAGAAGATGGTTAGAACTGCTGAAGGATTTTGATTTAGATCTTCAGTATCATCCAGATAAGGCGAATATAGTTGCAGATGCACTGAGTAGGAGAGACAGTGCCTTTATCTTGACCTCGCAGAAGCATATTCTAGAAGACCTTCAGAGTATGGGAATCGAAGTAGTTTTACCAAGGGATATAGGAAGAATGACCAGTATGCAGATTCAGTCAACCTTAGTAGAGAGGATAAGGGCAGCACAAGCAGGAGATCCACAGATTCAGAAGTTGCGGTCGGAGTGTGAATCAGGCCGTATGAAGGAGTTAGTGATTCATGAAGATGGTACGCTCAGGTTTGGAAACAGACTCTGTGTACCGAGTGGAGACCTTCGGCAAGAAGTTATGTCCGAAGCTCATAGTTCTATTTACTCCATTCATCCAGGAGGAACGAAGATGTATCGAGATATCAGGCAGTTCTTTTGGTGGAATGGCATGAAAAGAGAGATAGCGAGATTTGTATCCAAGTGTCTGGTATGTCAGCAGGTGAAAGTCGAGCAGCAGAGACCAGCAGGATTGCTACAGCCGCTTCCTATCCCAGAATGGAAATAGGAGCACATCACGATAGATTTTGTGACCGGTTTACCTAGATCCCCGGCGGGCAAGAATGCAGTCTGGGTAATAGTAGATCGACTCACGAAGGTTGCTCATTTCCTTTCCTTCCGAGTTGGACAGACTACTGAACAGCTAGCAGAAATGTACATGAAGCAGATAGTAAGGCAGCACGGTGTTCCAGTTAGTATAGTATCAGATCGGGATACGCGGTTTACTTCCCATTTTTGGCGGAGCTTACACCAAAGTTTGGGAACCAAGTTAAGATTCAGTACTGCTTATCATCCACAAACTAACGGGCAATCAGAAAGAACCATTCAGACATTAGAAGATATGCTACGGGCGTGTACCTTGGATTTTGGCGGATCTTGGAAGGATCACCTTCATCTAGTGGAGTTCTCCTATAACAACAGCTATCAGGCTAGCATTCAGATGGCCCCGTTTGAAGCATTGTACGGAAGGAAGTGCAGGTCCCCTTTGGTATGGGGCGACATCAGAGAACGGAAGTTGTTGGGGCCAGAGATGATCACGCAGACTGTAGAGATAGTTAAGTTGGTCAGAGAGCGCCTTCGAGTTGCACAGGACCGACATCGTCATTGGGCAGATCAGCATCGTAGGCCTCTAGCATTTAGAATTGGCGACCAAGTGTTTCTGCGGATTTTGCCTACTCGGGGTATCATCATATTTGGAACCCGGGGAAAGCTTAGTCCAAGATACGTTGGTCCTTTTAAGATTCTCGCTCGGGTAGGCGATGTGGCTTATCGACTTGCCCTTTCGCCTTCGTTAACTGGCATACATGATGTGTTTCATATGTCCCAATTACGTAGGTATGTCCTGGATCTGAGTCATGTCCTCGATCATTATGAGTTAGTCGTTGGTACCGACCTAACTTACGAGGAACAACCCGTGTCTATTTTAGACCGGCGAGAGAAGGTACACAAGAATCGGACGATAAGCCTTGTCCGTGTTTCTTGGAACCATCACTCTTCGGGAGAGTCAACCTGGGAGCGCGAGGACGAGATCAGATCTCGGTATCCGCATTTGTTTGACTAATGAGGTATTTTTTTTACGCTTTATTGACACGATTCCATGCTTATCTGCACCTACTTGTTTTTGCACTTTGTGATGTATGATAATAACTGCAATGATAGTTAACTTGTATATGATTGTGCCTTGCTTGCCCTGATTTTACTATCCTGTCTTGGCTAGAATTCCGAGGACGAAATTTTTCTAAGAAGGGTAGAGATGTCACTCTCCGATCCTGGAATACGTATTTTAATACGTAAACCGATAAATTGTATTTACTTTGTATTTATACGATATTTATATGCTGTATTTCTTCATGCATTTCTCAAAATATTCGACAAAATATTATTTCGTAATTTATTTTCTGCATTTGGGCCTACAGTTTTGGCTTATTTGGGTAACCTATTCTTGGTCCACCAATGGTTCATCATGAACCCTTTGGTTCATCATGAACCCATGGGTTCAAGATTCTATATAATAACTCATCTCTCTCTCTCCTCTCATTTATTTTCCTCTCATTTACTTTCCTCCACCAACCAAGGCAAGTACCAACTTGCTCAAGAGATGGATCCATAAATGATGTTGATATTTTCTTACAAAATTATTTGCCAAAATATGTTCTTTTCCTCATTCTATACTAGTTTAGAACTTAAAGTTTTCCATTTTGAAGCTTTAATTTTTGTAGATCTAGGTTTTAACCATTTTCGGATCTTCTTGGTTTTGATCTACCAAACTTCATTATTTTCAAGTTTTGATGGTTCCATGTTGTAGAGAATTTTATTCTACCCAATTTTGACCTTTGAAAAGTTGGATTTGGACTTATTTTGACCAAGTTATGGACTTTTAAAGCTTTGGGGTTCAACCATGGAGTTCTTGCTGTTTTGGGGAAGACTGTAAGCAGTGCGCAAGCTTTTTAGCTTGCGCCACTGAGCTACACGCGCTCTTTAGCACAGCGCGGTCCGATCCATACGCTGTCTTTTGGAGCGTATGTCTTGCATACGCTCGCTTGCTTGACAAGGAGTCGTATGGAGTTCATACGCTGCCTTTTGGAGGCGTATGTCTCGTATACGCTCGCTTGCTTGACAAGGAGTCGTATGGACCCCAGACGCTGCCTTTTGGAGGCGCATGTCTCGCATACGCTCGCTTGCTTGATAAGGAGTCGTATGGACCCCATACGCTGCCTTTTGGAGGCATATGTCTCGCATACGCTCGCTTGCTTGACAAGGAGTCGTATGGACCCCATACGCTGCCTTTTGGAGACGTATGTCTCGCATACGCTCGCTTGCTTGACAAGGAGTCGTATGGACCCCATCCGCTGCCTTTTGGAAGCGTATGACTTGCATACGCCTGACCTGAGCGTACGCTGACCTGAGCGTACGCCTGACCTGAGCGTAGGCTGACCTGAGCGTACGCTGACCTGAGCGTAGGCTGACCTGAGCGTAGGCTGACCTGAGCGTAGCCTGACTTGAGCGCGCTCTGACCTGGACTCCCCTATACCTTATATTTTTATATGTATATATTATATTGTATATATATATGTAAATGTCTGTGTATGCTATATGTCCTTACGCCTTTTGTTCTGAGCATGATATGAGCACTAATGTGACCCCGGTGAACAAAGTGTTCCTACCTGATACTTGTACCTGAATGTCCCAGTTCTCGTTCATGCTCGACAAATGACTCGTAACTCCACGTGGCATATTTGCAATGATGCATTACACCAAGGAGGGTAGAGCATGTTGACATACTGATTGATATGGATCCTCTTTTGGGGTACTCGTACTTGAGTACGACATTTAGGAGGATAATCATACAGGCCACAGCATGTGAGTCCAAGATTTCACCTAGGGTTAAACTAGGCAGCTAAATATACTAGATGCATGGGGAGGGCAGAATTCCGAGATCGTGTTACACCAGCCGTCTTGAGATATTGTCTTGACGCGCCGGCTGGTCTCCACGGATACTGTGTTATCCGCAACGAGTGGATGACTGTATCCGATTAATTCCTGCTATATATTATATGTCTTGGCAAGGTGGCCTTGCGAGGGACCTGTGCTCAATGACACCTGTCTACGCGAACCTCTGGATTGGCTAGCCTTGCTGGAAAGATGCGATCTGAGAATTTTGAAATAACATGATACGAGGACAACCTCGTCCCACTAGAAACTCGTAGACTTGATTGGCCGCGAAAATGACTTGCGTGTATCTTATTACCTTCCGTGAATAACTGAGGGAAGCGAACTGTCATGGTACGCGATCCAACCCATGTTCTTGTTTGATTGTTGGATTGGTTATCGTACTATGACAGGCTGTGGACCGAAGTTATGAACGGAAGACTTATTCTGGTTGTGAAGTGCTACTCCCGTGAATGACTGAGGAACATGGTCTATCATGGTACATGATCTAACCCATGTTCTTGTTTGATTGTTGGGTTGGTTATTGTGCTGCGATAGGCTATCGACCGAAGTCACGATCAGGAGATTTTATTGTTTATACCTTTTTACTTATGTGAAAGTTATAGGGTACGACACGTCCCGACTCCATGCGGCACCTTTTGTCCTTGTTTAGTTGTAAGGGTGCCATATGGGTTCGAGGATGTTGTGCTACCCTATAATAGTTGCATACGTATTACTATCATCAATCATTCTATTATATGGGTTTTTTTTCAATCTTAACTCTTGTGCCCCTTTGGCGGTACTTGCTATTCGGGGCTGACCCCGCTGGTTTTGTTTGGCCAGATCTCGTAGCAGAGCCAGAGGACACGATCTTCCTCCTGACATCCATGGTGCATACTAGGAGCATGGCGGTTCGGGGAGTCGAGTGGGTTTCTTCTCCACCACTCCTGCTTATATTTTTGTGCGGCATTTAGCCACTGGCACCTGTTAGCCGGATTACTTGATATTTTGTGTCAGTACAGAATTATAAATAAACAGACTGCAGCTGTGTATAATTTTGTACTCCTGACTCTCTGAGATAGCTAAATTATAAAGCTAGTCTCTCATGATTATTTTGATGAAGCGTCGGGGACGCCTTACTGCTTTATCTTTAATGTTCATTTAATTGCTGATGTGATTTGAATGATTGAGACATAGAACTCTATGGGACCATATGAGACTTGATTGTAGCATGTACCCCCTAGTCTCTCGACAGCCACGATCGCCGTATGACGTTACGTACCTCATATGGAGTAGCTGGCCTAGTCCGTCTTCGTATTTCGGTACTGGGGCGTGACAGATATTTTATAAAAATAGAAAAACAGAACTCATTTTCATGGTACTTATGTTTACTGATTTTTAATAAATATCTATGAGGGTCTATAAATTCTAGAAAATTAGTATAAATTTCTATTATTAACAAGGATCATTATGGTACTTTATTTTACGTATAATTGAGCTTTTTGCCTATCTTAATAATTGTTGGAACACAGTGTACAGTCTGATTTATTTATTGAATAATTACGACTTGCGATGTTATGTGTGTGGGATATTTTAGTGTTGGACCTTACCCTAGCATAGTATAAAGGCCCTAGAAAGTTGGTTTAGGTATTGTGTCACCCCACATTGGTCTCCTATGCTAAAGTCAGCACTTGGCAAGGTGTCTAGTCAGAAAGTCGTGTCACACCACTAGTGTCCTAGTTTTTAGCTTAGTATAAAAAACTAAGTCTATATATCCTTTTTACAGTGACGGGACACCAGGATATCTATAGCTTCATATACATACCCTTGCTTTGCACAAGGCAAGTACCTCTACAAACTTTATTTACTGCATGTAATAAATTATGTATAAACCATATTAAATACCGATACCTTAACTGCAAGTCATATCTCTACATATTTCACATGCTCTATACTGCTCTCAGTATCCACCAAGTTTTATACTGTTCTCCTATCTCTCACATGTTTAGAATCTGGATTACTATGTAAAGAAATGCAAGATTACTACATAATGGAAAAATATGTCGTTTTGAACTTCATAAAGAAATGCAAGATTACTACATAGGAGGAAAGGGTTGGAAGGATTATGTCAAAGCACACGGCTTAGAAAATTATGACATATTAGTCTTCCGACACCGCGGTAACATGGTATTCACATTAAGGGTCTTTGACAAGGTGACATGTTGTGAAAAGATATATCCTTATAGTTCTCCTACGGATGTTGAAGAAAACATCATCTTTCTAGACAATAACGATGATGGAACATCTAGTAAGTCCTTCGAATCACTCTATGTCAAGATTTCCTCCTATTTTTCTATTAGGGGGTCTACTCTCACTTCTTTTTCCCAAGTAGTTACTCTGTAACTCCAAATGTGCAGATGTTGTCCAGGAAAAACCAATTATATCTTTTTGTAAGAAAATAAAAGTTCAGAAATTGAGCCATACTTCTGAGAACAGGATAACATTACGCTGTCAGGATCAAGTTCCAGCAAAGATGGAGGGAAATTACTCGACGAAATTATCCTT
>JANAVB010009598.1:22873161-23397214 GCA_029216955.1 Iris pallida
AGCGACGGATTGTCGATGGATATATCCGTCGCTAAGTAGTCATAAATTTCCCATGAATTTTTATATATTTTTCCGCCAGCTGAGTGACTACGTAGCGACGGCTGCAGGTTCCGTCGCTAAAACTCATCAGCAGGGCGACAGACTATCCGTCGCTACGTAGTCGCCCAATTTCCCACAATTTTTTAAATATTTTTCCATACAAATATTAACTAAAGAGTGACTACCTAGCGACAGATACATTGTCCGTCGCTACTTCGCTGACGCCGTACCGACGGGTGTGCGACAACTTTTTACCCTTAAAATTAAAAAAAAATTGCATGTGATTAGACGGTAAACCGTCAGTATATAGTCGGGAGTCCGTCGCTACTAACGGCGGACTTAATCCGTCGCTAACAGGCCGTTGCTAAAGCGATACATTTTGGTAGTGAACCTAGTATAGGGGTACCATCCTAGAATCATTTAGATGAGTTAGTGCCTTGTGTAGACAGTGACTAGACTTGGGTAGACACCCTGGAGAGAGTATTCTAGATAGACGAGTGTTCTTATGTGACTTCGATTTCTGGAGCGTCAGAGATGTCAATCTCTGGAAACTTTCTTCATGAGTTTTAGTAGACAAGATTATCTTCATTTTGATATATCACATCCCACTCAAACTTGTTCCTTTTTACTACTTTTGTATCACAACTTTCGATTCAATTTAGGCCATTTGACCATTTTCCACTTTTATTTATGATTTCCATATGCACATTGACATGAATTTTAACGTGGGAGCACAAGACTAGTTGTTTTCTTAAAACCAACTTACATACATGATCTAGACATGACACCCTACACCCATGACCTTCGTGTCCTACTTGGACACACCATCTTGTACTTTATTTTTATCGTACGACTTTCCTGACACAAGACTCAATCTTGATTTTCCCCATGGAGTCACTTTTATTTCTGACACGAGTTAGAGACACCATTTCGACCTAAACTTGACAACCCAAAGTATGAGCATGACCCACTTTAAGCCTACTATCCATATTTTACTTGTGTCCCATTCATTTGAGCTCCCAATTTCTGCATCAATCTTTTCAGTTGCCACAATAGCAGTTCCAGGCCCCATCTAGGGCCCAGGTTCAGCAATTTCATGCGACGATACGAGCTCCAGTACAACTAGATCAGCAGTACCCCCCGAGGCAGTTTCAGCCAGCTCCTACCTGTACCTACTGTTGGAGGTCAGGCCATTCTTGGGAGGTGTGCAGAAAGAGGCTGGGAGTGTGCTTGTACTGTAGATCAACAGAGCATCTGGTTAAGAATTGTCGCTTAACCCTTCATCGTCCTGGCCAGTGTCTATACAAAGGGCAGAGAGATGGAGTTAGGCCACCTGTGGAACAGCATCATGCCCCGTACCAGCAAAGGGATATACCCAGCCGAGCAGGTTCCTGCGTTGACGGTCGAGGAGGCCGATGCTACAGGTAATGGTTTAGCAGTCTGTCCTTTGTTCTTCTTCCGTCCTTTTTCCATGATTGTTGTATATTCCAATAGTACCTCTTGGATTGTGTTTTGTTATGCTAGATAGTGTAATGACCCTGTTGAGACTATAAAATTCCCGACCAGTAGGACCCTGATCTTATGTGTTGCTAGCTAGTAGTTTTGACCTTGATTGTTGGTAGTTTAACCTAGGGAAGGGTACAACTACCTTAAATTTCGAGGACGAAATTATTTTAAGGAGGGTAGATTTGTAACCACCACTTTTCTAAAACAAGGATAATTTTGAACTTTTGTAAAATTAATCATTTAATAATAGGTTTAAATCATGTTATTGATTTATTGGTAAATTTTATTATTTTTAATATCATTAAATTAGTATTTTGTAATTTTGTCATTTTGCTAGTGTAACCTTAGAGGTGCTTAGCCTAGAGACTAACCATGACCATGGAGACCTAACCCATGTGATTATATTAGCTAATTACCACTTTTTAGGCTAAGGGTGTTTTGGTTATTTTTATATTTTAATATTTTGGAAATTTTATATATTTAATATTGATTTTACGGGATTTGTTTAGTCGGGTTTGAGTTTCGTCTCTTTTCGACTTGTGTTAGTAACTCGGGTGGCTTAGACTCTAGACGGTACCCAAAGATTAGTTAGTCATGGCCCACAAATTCTACTAATTAAGTTAGTAAGTTTAGACTAATCTCACTTGTTAGATTGGTTAAGTTAGAGGCTTAAACTTAACCCTTTTGATCCCAAACTTGAACCTAACTTAAAATTAACCAAAGGGGATTAGTAGGGGCCTTATTGGGCTTTCCCCAAGGCCCAACTAGGCTTAGATGGCAGCCACATATAGGAGGGTTGTCCTTCCTTTCATTTCATTCCATCAAGCCTCCATTTTCTTTTACAAGTGTTCTTTCCCTAATTGATACCTTCCCTCTTTGATTTGATCTCCAAATCCTTACATCCCTCCACCAAACTTCCATCCAACCTTCTCATACTACCACGGGAGGGTGCTAGCAAAGATTTGGAGCAAAGTGCAAGGAAGAGTGTCCTTTTTGAAAGATCTTGGTGTCGGAGCCGTGTCCTTGAGAGTATCATTGGGATTCCACTCCCAATAGGTAAAACCAACCCTATAAATTGATTTTCTATGCATATTAGTTAGTTTTGAATCCATAGGATCCAACTCCAAGCATGTACTCCCTTTAGATTCAAGTTTGAGGCCATTTGGAGCTCTCTTGAGGATTTTAGATATGTATTTTGTGTCATACTTGATAGATCCCAAATTAGAACACCCTATGTGTTTGGTTTATTGCCTAATAGGATTAATTGTGTTTTAAATTCAGTTGTAGAATGGTTAGAGAGTGGATTGATCTTAGTTAGGATGGTTAGAATGAGTTTCATTTGGATACCTATGTTGGTATCCAAGTATCTTGGCCTACATGTATTTCTTTTGTCCAAAACAACCGAAATTCGTTATAATATTCATCCACGTTTTAGTAACCATAGCAACTTAGAAATGCCATAACTTTTAGCTCAAAACTCCGATTAATCTTCTGTTTTTTAAAAGAACCGTATCGAAGTTAGCTTTCCAAGTATATATTTTAATAAGCCAAAATCAATCTAAAACTTTCTGTAAAACTATTTGAGTGTCAGCTGTCTGAAAGACAAACGCGTTTTGGTGTTTTCGCGATTCCGGGAGCTTCCGGACATAAAAATGCGATCCGTTTGAATTTTCAAAAATCTAACACGAAGGGATACGACATACTTTAATCCTAGAATTTAGTGAATGTCTAATTGGTACAATATTGGTTTTAAGTATAAAAGTAACTATACGACATATACATTTTGTGTATCCTATGAGCCTATGTAGTATGGATATCAAGTGAATATAGGTATCATAGATTGTCAAGAATATGTATGATATAGTACATATATATAGTATTGTTAGGTAATATGTGTTAGTTAGTATGTATTTATGTTGATACAAATGGTTATCAAGTAAGCCAAATATAGATAAGTTACGTGTCATGGTATTAAAGTTTTGGAAAAGGTACTAGTGTGATACTTGGGTACCATGAGAATATTGGTATCGTGACACTCAAGTATCATGAGTAAGGATAAGAGTATTGGGACTTGAGTAAGGTACCATATTTGGTATCAAGTATTAGTATTAGAGTTAGTTGGGATATGTTAGAGTTATCTTAGAAGTTAAGATAATTAGTGTATATAGATATCTTAGTATCTATGATATATTAGAGTTAGAAGATTAGATGATTAGTTAGTTAGTGTCTAGTAGATGTTAGAGTTAGAGTAGATAGTGTGTCTTAGATTTACCTTTTACCTTAAGGTAATGGTTTACCTACAAGGTAAGGTATTGGGTTTACCTTCAAGGTAAAGGGGTTTACCTAGATACTATAGGTCATATGTTAGATATTAGTTAAGATGCTATGTTAGTACATTATATAGTTAGTTAGTTAGTTAGATATTTGAGGAGTATCTTGGTATCTCATGATACCAAGTTAGTATCTTAAGGTAAATATGAATTACCTTTACCTTCAAGGTAAATGATTAATTTACCTTATGACCAGGGTATGGTATCAAGATACCAAGGTAAGGTATCAAAATATCAAGATAAGGTAATAGGATACCAAGGTAAGGTGTTGGAATACCTTAGCAAGGTATTGGAGTTGCATAGGGTAAGGGCAAGGTAAGGATAAGGTATTGGTTAGAGGCTAAGATAATTTACCTAAGTTAAGATATTGGACCCAAACCAAGGTATTGGTATTGGGATAACAATATGACCAAGATATAGGGTATATTGGCAAGTAAATATTAGGAATAGTATGCTTAGGCTAGTTTGACCTCGGTTGACCAATTTTGACTGCTTTGACCAAAAGTCAACTATCAGTCAACATTTGGCCTGGAAATGTCTAGAACTTGACCAGAGTTGACCAATTGACCAGACGTTAACTGTTAGTCAACATTAGCCTAGTTTGACCTAGAGTTGACTAGAGTTGACCAGTTGACCAAGAGTCAATTGTAAGTCAACCTTGACCAAGTTTGACCTAGTTTGACTTGGTTTGACTTCCTGTGACCCAGTTTGACCTAGTGTGACTCAGAGTGACATAGTTTGACTTAGTTGGACTCAGATTGACCTAGATTGTATATCATATATTAGAAAATCATGTGTAACACTGTTAAACCCTAATCAACTTAAAATATCTCATCTTTAGGTCTATGAGATCACTCTGAGCATCGACCCTACTTGACAGTTCAGGATAGCAGGCGAGTAAATTCTTTGATAGTAGTTTCTTGTCTTGATATCTTCTGTATCCGATTCAGTTATAGTGTTTTACTTGATTCTTGTCACGATGGCGCACAGACTAGTATACGTCGAATCCTGGCACGAGATGTTATTCCTGGACTTTCTTGGTATATTGGTACATTGTTCGATCTTATTTCTTGTACTTGTATAGGCACCAATTCCTGAGGGGGATTAGCTACCCTCTTGGAGAATCCCGTGTCATGACATGCTATGTCCGAATCCATATACTATTCGGGGATGGGGAGTTATTATAGGTTATGTGATCAATACCCCTATGTCACTATTTTTTGTGCTTGCGTCATCCTCACTGCACGTAGGGTGTAGCGAGATCTTATATTTCTTGTGCTCGCTTTCCATATTGGCCGGCTTGATCCTTCTTGAGATTTTTCTGTGATAGCCGGGCCAAATGGAACAGCCTGATCTTGACCCAAGCCGATCACATAATACTATAATATCTCAAGGCACATTTTATGTTTACATTATACATCAGATATTCCTCTATTGTTCTACTTTCCTGTACGTTACACCCTGACATGATTTCCAGTTTATATATCATGTTTTACTTACAGTCTTGATATATCATCTTGTATTCCATTATGATTGTCTCTTACAATATTTGTCAATACTATAGAACTGTTGTTAGAGGTGTATTTGCTCATTTTCCTGACAGGATAACTGTTGATGTTTACAGAGGACATGTTGGCTGATTGCTCTACCTTTTAAGGGTATGGCCATGATAGAGATTTTGATGAGACATTACCCTTGGTGCCAGTAGAGGATTTACCTCCTGCTTAGACTGTTAGATAGGTTTGACTGGACTGCGTTCCAGCTACTATTGAGACTTATGTTATATGTTATTTTTTGGATTCTTGTGTTATATCTTTAACTCTAAACTGTGTTATGACTTCGCACTTTTTTCAGTTCATATATTTCCATCATATATTTATGATATTCGTGCCTATCTTTCTTCGATGTCTTGTGATTGAGTTAAAATTATATACCTCCGTACGGAGATGACAGGTACATATACATTGTGTCTAGATGCTATACTTTCTAATAGACCTATACAGCGTTCTACCGCCGATTCTGCGGCGTAGGCTGGGCGTACCCACGTGCTCGTACCCTTAATCAGGGTACGGGTCGGGACACATTTTTGTGGTGGCCCATGCAGGTCAGGATCACAACCAATGCGATTTCATAGTGGTGCTCGACTTAGAGTGCTGCTACGAGCCTGCAGTTAGGATATAGGCTAGGTTATTATTATAGAAGTTACTCAATCATAGTTAGGACTTTTGAGAGATTCATGGGACGACACTTGAGAATCTTGTTTTGAACTTAAATTTGAAATTCTTTTCTTTTGCTTTCGTTCACCCTTATTCCTTGTTATTGAACTTGATTTTGATGGAATCATTGTTGATTTGATTTTTCATATCGAGATGAATGTTATGGCTTGAGTTACGGTATCTTCTGATGACATATGTTGACGAAAATAACAGGAAAGTTAAAACGTTGACTTGGTTATGGAACCTAGAGTTTATCACAGCTACATTAGCCGGCATGGCGGAAACGTAGAGGCCTGACTTCGGATGTATTCCTTGTAGCTATACTAGTCAGCATAGCGAGGATTCCAGATGACATGATTATAGAGGTGCATGCCCCAGTTATGGACTCTACCGTTTATCGTAGCCTTGCTTACTAGCGTGGCGAGAATTCTGAGTATCATGATTTTGGACAGACATGTATGATCATCAGATTGTATCTTGAGAAGGGTCCTAACATGTCATTTCTATCATTTTATTTCTGTTATTATAGATTTTGTTCCATCCTGAATTAGCTTAAGAGTTAGGATACCTTCAGTTCTTTAGTCCAGGTCCTGGTAGATTCTCATTTTATTATAGGTTCTTTATAGTGTGATGGCTTGGTGATTACAGTTGGTCTGTGTTCTTGATTAATTGTGTTAATATTTTAGAGTATGGTTGGAAAGTATTGTATATGGTTTTAATAATTAGATATAGATGAGAACCCTAGAGTGAACAATAAGTTTCAAGGTAGGAGTTGTACCAGGAAACATGATAGGAGGAGTACCCTAGTAGCCAGAGACAAGGTATCTCAAATGTTATAGAAGTTTAGGCACCAAAATGGTTTAGTGACTAGTTGGAGAAGGGGTATGAACAACCTAGTATAGGGGTACCATCCTAGTATCATTTAGAAGAGTTAGTGCCTTGTGTAGATAGTGACTAGACTTGGGTAGACACCCTGGAGAGAGTATTCTAGATATACGAGTGTTCTTCAGTGACTTCAATTTCTGGAGCGTCAGAGATGTCAATCTCTGAAAACTTCCTTTATGAGTTGTAGTAGACAAGATTATTTTCATTTTGATATATCATGTCCCACTCAAACTTGTTCCCTTTTACTACTTTTGTATCACAACTTCCGATTCAATTTAGGCCATTTGACCATTTCCCACTTTTATTTATGATTTCTATATGCACATTGCCATGACTTTTAACTTAGGAGCACAAGACTAGTTGACTTTTAACTTGGTGCCAGTAGAGGATTCACCTCCTGCTTAGGCTTTTGGATAGGTTTGACTGGACTGCGTTCTAACTAGTATTGAGAGTTATGTTATATGTTATATTTTGGATTCTTGTGTTATATCTTTAACACTAAACTGTGTTGTGACTTCGCACCTTTTTCAGTTCATATATTTCCATTATATCTTTTGTTAGGGTTATATACTAAAAGTATCACTTTTGTGGTAACCTTATTTCTTTAAATTTTAGAAGAGAATCATATGGACAAATGTTTGCATATTGTGTTTGTTGCAAGTGTTAATGCAAATGTCTGATATTCTATATTGTAGATAATATGGTGTGTGGTGTCACACAGAAGATCATATTATCAGTTTTCTATGGAGTATATAAATAGTTCACAACCTAGATGGACTTGGACAATCTATTGGAAAGGTTGTAGTGTAATCTGGTATTAGTCTATCTTGACTATAGGTTTACACTAGTACACTTTATGTGTATTGAACAGGACCACTTGATGTTGTTCTTTTTGTACTGACTACATAAGAGAACAAACACCTCTGTTATTATGGATGCTTGTGCTCTTAATCTGGATATAATAACGGACATGTATATGCAGTGTGCATTACTTTGACTCATAAAAGAGTGAGATTCATTATGGATCAAAAACCTCTATGAATTAGATAATAATATTGTATGTATGATGGGCTGTTGATTATAAATAGAATCCATGTCTCGATACATCGGGTTGATGATGTCCTCTTAAGGAGCTCATAAGGATTGTCATGTAAACCCTGCAGGTGGATTATATCGGACATGACAAATAAAGTTGAGCGGTACTACTTAAGGATAAAAGATGTCGAATTAATATAGTTTTCAGTAACTTAATTTGATCGACGGATATACGATATCTTAACATGGAGAGCCAAACGAGCATATAATAAAAGGAGCCCACAAACATAATTTGGGATTAGGAAGGCAGTGCAACAATAGCTCATTAGTGGACCGAGCTATTGTTAATGGGCCTGGATTGTGTATTCGGGCTAAACACGGGATATCCAGATCCCTTAGGAGGCCTAACCCTAATTTCTCCTCATGGTCCCTGTCGTAGCCTATATATATCCTCTATTATCTGGCCGTAAAAATATAGATCAAAAATCTGAAACTTTCTCTAAATTCATGATTTACGTAAGGAAAGAAAGAGAGGGCTGCCAAGGAGAAGAAAAGGTTGGGAGATCGTCGCCCACACGACGTCCAACTCGCGAAAGGAATACGTGCAGAAGATCTTGGGGTCGTCCGCTGGAGATTGCCAGGAATTACTTGTCTCCTTTTCGTCGCAGGTATAATTCGTGAACCCTAGTTTCCGCCTATGAAGGGTTAGAATACGTATTAGATCTGTTTAACTTTCTATCGATCAATACGCACACCAAAGGAAGGGTCCTGGGAATCCCCAGTTCCATCAATTGGTATCAGAGCCACTTTGGATCTACGTATTGATTGATACGTCTATGTTGTCCTATAAAACCTGCGATATGTAATAGTCGGTAGATGTAGATCTGTTCTAACTCGGTTTTGCAGGCATCTTAGATCCAACTATTATGGTCTAATGCATGTTTTTGATTGTGTTGTTTAAACCACAGACATGTCGTGGATGTTGTTGTTGCTGTGGATGTAATTAAAATCACGAGGGTTGATCGTGCTTATTATTTTAATTTTGCAATCTAGATTATGTGTGAACTCCTTCGGGAGGCATAGGATTGATGTAATTTTAATTATTTTTTATCAATCGTGATGGCGGTGGTGGCTGTTTCTGACGTCGGACGAGATGTTGGGTTTAAGCAGTCCAGAGGCAGACAGATGATTTTTGATAAAGGAATCGACAACCAAAACCTAAAAAAAAAAAATTGGGGCGCTGCCCCGAATCCCACGACCTGACCAGGCAGGTCGAACCCCGAATAGATCTGCGCAACGCCAGATTTTGGATTCGGATAGTTGAGGACGGTGCAGCAAAGATGACCATAATAGTTGGATATTTTCTCTTATTTTTGTCATTTTTGCTTTTTCTAATTATGCATGTTTATTATTATGTGGTTATTTTTTTTTGAAAAACCAAGCCTACATTAATAATGGACAACATGGACATAATATCAACTAGTAGAAAAACCCTCATTGTTAAATAACTAAGTGGGAGAGGATATTTATTTAGTTTAAATCCTATGGTCTCCATTACTGGTTTGTAGGTGATGTAATTATACTTGTGTGTTGGCTATAGTGCTTTCCTCCATATCTGATGAGTATAATTATGGATCACCAGTACAAACTTCCTTAGGGATAATTGTAGAAAGTTACCTAGTATGTGTTCACTTCTCCATCTGAAGGAACTCATTACAAGGTAATGGACTTAGTATTAAGTAATGGTATACACTTAGATACAAATAATTGTATCCTCCCCATCGGAGTCACTGCTATTATTTGTATGACCAGAGCAAGACCAGCATATTAATTTTATTTGTCATAAAGTTATGTTGACATGATAGTAAAATTAATAAGAAAAACCTACTTGAACAAAGTTGAATTTGTATACGTCCACACTATCATGGCATGCTAAATTCATTGTGTTCAAGGTGTTGGTGAATTTCTTATTATTGTTTTGAGGGAATCAATATTTAGTTAATTCAGAAACTTTTTTTTGCCCTACATAATTTTATTTATGTGATTCTCAGGATTTCAAAAATGGGTTCTTTCAGTCCACTTATGGTGATTCTTAAAGAAAACAAACTTACTGGACCTAATTATATTGACTGGAAACGTAATTTGGATATTGTTCTGACTACTGAGGAGTACAAATATGTACTTGTTGAGGAATGCCCACCTAAGCCTGATGCTAACTCTGATGAAGAGGTCAAAGAGGCTTATAAGAAGTGGAAAAAGGCAGATGAGATGGCGCGGTGTTACATTCTGGCATCTATGTCAAATGTACTGCAACATCAGCGTTAGGCCATGGCCACTGCTTATGACATGATGTATAACCTCAAGGAACTCTTCGGACATCAGAATAGAGCAGCTAGGCAGTTTGCTATGAAATGTTTGATGAATACAAAAATGGCTGAGGGTACACCAGTAAGGGATCATGTTCTCAAGATGATGGGTCATCTGAATGAGATGGAGATCCTTGGAGATGAAATCGATGGGGAATCCCAGGTAGATATCATTCTCGGGACTCTGTTTGACAATTTTTTCCTTAATTACAACATGAACAAAAGGTTGTATAGTTTGGCAGAACTTGCAAAAGAGCTACATGATGCTGAATCTCTCTTTAGGCAGAGTGGTCATGTTTTTATTTCTGAAAAGGCTTCTACTTCTAAGCCAAATGGCGATAGAAGAAGAATAACATTTAGAAACAGGCAAACTCAGCAAAGGAGGGCATGGGACCTCAAGGCGCGGTGAAAAAGCCGAAAGGCAAAAGTTTCAAGTGCAAAGGGTCAGGACATTGGAAGACTGATTGTCCACTTCTCAAACAAGGGAACAAAGAAGGTATATCTCATTTACTAGTAGTTGAAACATGTTTAGCGGTGTTATCTACCGGCACCTGGTGTGTAGATACAGGAACCACTAATCATGTCTGCAATACATTGCAGGGGTTCCAGGAAACCAGACGGCTCAGTGATGGAGAGATATGCTTGTTCATGGGTGATGCTACAAAAGTATCGTTCATTGCATTAGAAGATATTATTTTATCTTTTGGTAGAAATAAGTCTTTGACATTGAGAGATTGTCTTTATGCACCTTCACTTAGAAGAAATTTAGTTTCTGTTTCTATGTTAGTTAAGGATGGATATTCAGTTTATTTTAATGATAATATTGTTATTAGAAAGAATAAACATTTTATCTGTTCTGGTGCATTGGTTGATAATTTGTATGTCATTAATCCTATTTCGCCCACAATGCAACTTATGGAAATGAATAATATGTCATCTAACTTAAATAAGAGAAAAGAACCTTCTTGTATGAACCAAACATATCTTTGGCACTTGCGATTGGGGCATATTAACCTAAGAAGGATTCAAAGACTGGTTGAAGATGGACCTTTGAGTTCATTGGAAGTGGAGGCACTACCAGTCTGTGAATCCTGCTTGGAAGGTAAAATGATCAAAAGGCCTTTTACGGCAAAGCGGTATAGGGCCAAAGATGTGTTGGAATTGGTTCATTCTGATTTGTGTGGACCCATGAATATCCAAGCTAGAGGTGGCTTTGAATATTTTGTAATATTTATTGACGATTATTCAAGGTATGGATACATTTATTTGATGTGCCGTAAGTCTGAGTGCTTTGAGAAATTTAAAGAGTACAAGGCTGAAACGGAGAAACGTCATGGAAAATGTATCAAGTCATTACGATCAGATCATGGTGGCGAGTACCTCTTTGGAGAGTTTAGGGATTATTTATCAGAGGCTGGGATTGCATCCCAATTGACTGCACCTGGAACGCCCCAGCAGAATAGTGTAGCCGAAAGAAGGAATAGAACTCTTATGGAGATGGTTAGATCAATGATGAGTTATTCGGATTTGCCAAATTCGTTTTGGGGATATGCCTTAGAGACTGCAGCTTATATTTTGAACTTGGTTCCTTCTAAGTCAGTACCTCTTACTCCTACAGAGCTGTGGATTGGACGTAAGCCTAGTCTGAAACATGTTCGCATTTGGGGTAGTCCAGCACATGTGCTGAATGGGAAAGCAGATAAGTTGGAATCTCGTACAGAAGTACGCTTGTTTGTAGGCTATCCAAGAGGAGCGAAAGGAGGTTTATTTTATAGTCCTAAGGATCAGAAGGTCATTGTTAGCACCAATGCCCGATTCTTAGAGGAAGAGTATGTGATGAACCATAAACCCACAAGTAGAGTTGTTCTAGAAGAACTGAGACGTGAGACACCAAGTACTTCAGTACCAATAGTACAAAAGGATGAACCACAAATAACTTCACAACGTGTCACAAATGTTACACCACAACCGATAGTGCCTCGTCGTAGTGGGAGGGTTGTGATACAACCTGATAGATATATGTTCTTAGAAGAGTCGTCAGACTTCATCCCTGAGGAAAAAGATTATGATCCTTGTACCTATAATGAAGCACTCCAAGATAAAGATGCAGAGTCTTGGCAAAAAGCAATAATATCTGAAATAGAATCTATGGATTCTAATCAGGTCTGGGAGCTTAGAACCACCCGTTGGTGTAAAAGCCATTGGATGCAAGTGGGTCTATAAGAGAAAAAGAGGATCAGATGGTAAGGTTGAAACCTTTAAAGCTCGGCTTGTAGCAAAAGGTTTTACTCAAAGAGAGGGTATCGATTATGAGAAAACCTTTTCTCCTGTACCCATGCTTAAGTCTATCCGGATTCTTTTATCTATTGCAGCTCATCTCGATTATGAGATTTGGCAAATAGATGTCAAGACAGCTTTCCTTAATGGAAGTCTTGAGGAAGACATCTATATGAAGCAACCAGACTGGTTCATTGAAAAGGGCCAGGAGCATCTTGTTTGTAAGCTCAAGAAGTCCATTTATGGACTTAAGCAAGCTTCCAGATCTTGGAACATATGTTTTGATCAGGTGATAAAATCCTATGGATTTGATCAATGTTAGGATGAATCATGTGTATACAGAAAATATGATAAAAACGTGGTGGTGTTTCTAGTACTTTATGTGGATGACATCTTGCTCATTGGAAACAATGTGAAGGTGTTATCTGATGTAAGGGTATGGTTATCCAAACAGTTTGATATGAAGGACTTGGGAGAAGTAGGTCACATCCTTGGGATCAAAGTTCTACGAGATCGCAAGAAAAGGATGTTGGGCTTATCCCAAGCTTCCTATATCGATACTGTACTAAATCGTTTTAGTATGCAAAATTCTAAGAAAGGTTTCTTACCTTTTAGACATGGAATTGCTCTATCAGAGGAGCAGTGTCCGAGGACACCTAAAGAGATAGAGAACATGAAGGCAGTTCCTTATGCTTCAGCAGTAGGAAGCTTAATGTATGCAATGCTATGTACGAGACCAGACATCTGCTTTGTCCTAGGCATGGTCAGCAGATATCAGTCTAACCCAGGACAAGAGCACTGGACTGCCGTAAAGCATATTTTGAAGTATCTGAAAAGGACTAAAGAGTATATGCTAGTTTACCAGGCAGATAGTTTAGTTCCCTTGGGGTATACAGACTCAGATTTTCAGTCAGATAGGGATTCCAGGAAATCTACCTCAGGTTATGTGTTTACTTTGGGAGGTAGAGCCATTGTATGGAGGAGTATCAAGCAAAAATGTATTGCTGATTCCACCATGGATGCCGAGTATGTGGTAGCCTCTGAGGCAGCCAAAGAAGCAGTTTGGCTCAAAAACTTTCTGTTGGACTTGGATGTGGTACCTAGTTTGCCTAAGTCTATTACACTTTATTGTGATAATAGTGGTGCAGTTGCAAACTCGAAGGAACCACAAGCCCATGAGACTGGAAAACACATTGAGCACAAGTACCACCTGATACGAGATTTCGTAAAGAAAGAAAAAGTTGCTGTGATCAAGATAGCATCAGCCGACAACCTAGCTGATCCCTTTACAAAGAGCTTACCAGCTAAGGCTTTTGATAGTCATGTTGAGGGAATGGGAGTCAGATGTGTAGCAGCATGGCTTTAAGTATAAGTGGGAGATTTGTAACAGTATACTGAAAAGCAATACTTTGAGTATAAGTGGGAGATTGTTAGGGTTATATACTAAAAGCATCACTTTTGTAGTAATCTTATTTCCTTAAATTTTGAAAGAGAATCATATGGGCAAATATTTGTATATTATGTTTGTTGCAAGTGTTAATGCAAATGTCTGATATTCTATATTATAGATAATATGGTGTGTGGTGTCACACAGAAGATCATATTATCAGTTTCCTATGGAGTATATAAATAATTCACAACCTAGATGGACTTGGACAATCTATTGGAAAGGTTGTAGTGTAATCTGGTATTAGTCTATCTTGACTATAGGTTTACACTAGTACACTTTGTGTGTATTGAACAGGACCACTTGAGGTTGTTCTTTTTGTACTGACTACATAAGAGAACAAGCACCTCTGTTATTATGGATGCTTGTGCTCTTAATCCGGATATAATAACGGACATGTATATGCAGTGTGGATTACTTTGACTCATAAAAGAGTGAGATTCATTATGGATCAACAACCTCTATGAATTGGGTAATAATATTGTATGTATGATGGGCTGTTGATTATAAATAGAATCCATGTCCCGATACATCGGGTTGATAATATCCTCTTAAGGAGCTCATAAGGATTATCATGTAAACCCTGCAGGTGGATTATATCCGATATGACAAATAAAGTTGAGCGGTACTACTTAAGGATAAAAGATGTCGAATCAATATAGTTGTCAGTAACTTAATTTGATCGACGAACATACGATATCTTAACATGGGGAGCCAAACGAGCATATAATAAAAGGAACCCACAAACATAATTTGAGATTAGGGAGGTAGTGCAACAATAGCTCATTAGTGGACCGAACTATTGTTAATGGGCCTGGATTGTGTGTTCGGGCTGAACACGGGATATCTAGATCCTTTAGGAGGCCTAACCTAATTTCTCCTCATGGTCCCTGCCGTAGCCTATATATATGCTCTATTCTCTGGCCTCCAGATTACTGATCAGAAATCTAAAATTTTCTCTAAATTCGTAATTTACGTAAGGAGAGAAAGTGAGGGCTGCCAAGGAGAAGAAAAGGTTGGGAGATCGTCGTCCACACGACGTCCAACTCGAGAAAGGAATACGTGCAGAAGATCTTGGGGTCGTCCGCTCGAGATTGCCAGGAATTACTTGTCTCCTTTCCGTCACAGGTATAATTCGTGAACCCTAGTTTCCGCCTATGAAGGGTTAGAACACATATTAGATCTGTTTAACTTCCTATCGATCAATACGCACTCCAAAGGAAGGGTCCTGGGAATCCCCAGTTCTATCATCTTTATGATATTCCTGCATATCTTCCTTAGATGTCTTGTGATTGAGTTGAAATTATATACCTCCGTACGGAGATGACAGGTACATATATATTGTGTCTAGATGCTATACTTTTTAGTAGACCTATACAACGTTCTACCGCCGATTCTGCGGCGTAGGCTGGACGTACCCACGTGCTCGTGCCCCTAATCAGGGTGCGGGTCGTGACAAATCTAAAGGTATTAATCACATATCAACTAGTAATTCCCCCATCCCAACTAATACAAATGGACCCGTATCACGATATGTCAGAACACATAAATCACGATACACAGAATAAACACGAGCACGATGATCACGATACAACAATAGCATGAAAGGCACATCTCCTGACTAGGTATCCATGCAGTACCAGTTCGTGTAACGTATCTGGCAGAAATCAAGTACACATAACTAAAACATGTAATATAGAAACTATCGTATATTGAAAAAAATCAGAGAATTGTACTTGCCTGTGGTCCTGAATTGAAAGTCACAATGAAGTCTGTATCGTTGTCCAAGACCTATATTATGAATACACATCATCAATCTATGAAAACTAACCTACACAATCATGCTATCTAACCCATGTAACACTAATATCAAGTTGGTATGGGTAGAGGATACACCTTCCTACAATTTCTAGTTCATATTTTACCCAAAGAGAAGTTTTCAGAAGTTCACTTTATCCTAAAAATAGCTAGTGAACGAGTGGTCAGAAATAACAATGAACTGTTCAAACTTAAGGATTCAGAAGTATAATGTTTTGTCTAACAGTAAAAAAAAACCACAAACCAATCCAACGGTTGAATTTTCCAGAATCGAAGCCCAAAGTTGCAAGAAAAACTAATTTTGAGTGCAAAAATTTATAATTTTTTCAGTTGTGGAAGCAACATTTGAGTAAACAAACAATGTTATTTGTGGCTAAAATTCTATGATCTAATATAGAAGTAACTAGAGGTTACTATGGAAAAACCATACAGAAATCTAACGGTTTGATTTTTGAAAAACTGAGTTCAAAGTGTACTCCAAATACAGTTTCAGTCTGAAACGCTGAAATGTTATTCATGGAGCTCACTTTGCCCTCAATTTACATAATCCAAAACAAGTAGTTAAGTCCTAAAACCTATATGAAATAATTCACAACTTAATCAAGAATATATATGTGGCACAGGAATATACGAATATAATATACAAAGAAAACAACGAACATTCAAAGTTGGTAAAAATAATTTCGGACTTGGGTTATTTCACTGTGCAGAAAACTGCTCATGATGTCTACTTTGGTCTTATTTTACACTAATTAAACGAATTATGATGGACATGGCTTCTATACAAAGTGGATAAACAAAATATTATATATTCCAATCCCACAATTGGTCCTAAAAATAATCGCTACACAAAAAGTTATGCATGCTCAAAGTTGGAAAAAACTACAGTTTTAGAATTTGATGTTCATGATGTCAACTTTGAGTCCTATTTGCACTAATTAAATAAAGTATTTTGGACATGGATCCAACATGAAATTTGTAGAAAACATAACCAAGATTTCATATAAATTTCTTGAATTGAAGAATATGACATATATGGAAATACTTCAAAGTTCGATAAAAATACAGTTTCTGGATTCAGAGTTCACAAGGTTAAGTTTGGGCCTAATTTACACAAATCAAACGAAATAATTTGAATATGACTCCAACATAAAATTTGTAGAAAACATAACCAAGATTGCATACAAACTTCTGGAATTAAAAAATATTACATATACAAAAATATACTAGTTCAAAGTTGGAGGAAAATATTTTATCTTTGAAAGTTGAAAAAATTACCCAAAGCTCAATTGTGCACAATCCTAAGACTTCTTGAGATTTTCGTCCAAGAGAGATTGAGTAGAGGAGTGAAGAATGATGGAAAGAGAAGGTTGTGGCTGAAAGTTGATTGAGAAATGAGAGTAAAGAGAGTGGGTTTGAATGCTTAAATAAGGGGTGAGTGGGTGGTTTCAATAACTACCCACGTTTGCACTTTCTCCCCCTACTAGGTTGGCTCTAAGGGATGTACAAGATGCTGAAATCTCCTTGTTTAGGTGATAAATACAAATCCTATCTCACTTTGTTTGGGTCCACATACACCTAAGTATATAAGGTTCAAGTTTGGGTTCAATTGTGATTGATTTGAATAGGTTTTGTTAACCTAAACTAACCTACTAGCTCATTACACTAGGTTGAACTTAACTCAACATGTCATCACCTATTCCAAGCCTAATCATAGTTCACAAAACATATATAAAACACAAATTTATGTTATAATTACACTAACTACTAAGTAGATAATATAATTCGTATAATTTGGAATATGAAGGTTACATAAATCAATCGAAATTGTGAATGAGCACTTCCTAATTGCAAGCTTGCAGTAGTATGACTAATATATGTACTACCATGAGTTCGCACAATTTGCGGAAACATACCTGCATGGACCACCACAAAAACTTGTCACGATCCGCTTTCGCTTTTCGGGATATGGGTATGTAGCCAAGTCCAGCCTACGCCACAACATCGGTAGTAGTACACTGTCTAGCCTCAATAACAACCATCAACATAATACTTACTCACAAAAATCATTTATTTGCTCATTCACAATAACTATTCAATTTACAAATTAAATAATATACCAGAATAATATTCGGGAACAAACCCGCTAAATATTTAAAATTTAAGAACTATCTAATTTATTTAAAATCAAAGCTTGGCCTCTAAAGATCTTTATCTCCTTCAATAAGGTTCCACGTGCGAAGGGTAGCAACTAACTAAGCTGAAAAAATAGGTTTTCAGTTAGGAATGAAACAAGTACAAGTTTAGACATTATAATACAAGTACAATATAATGCAATATAACACTAAACATGGAAAACAATGACCAAGAGAAAAATGTACAATATAATCAGAAAATCATGCAATATAAGAAACTGATAAAGGAAATAGCAAGCATGAAAAGATGAAGATGTTGGCCCCATTGGTCATGGTCAAACCTGATTTTTATAATTGATCTAACCCTGTCGCGATATAAGGACTACTTGGACAATTGATAAAGCTCTGTACTGCTACCGTTCAAGACTGAAGCCGTTTTGCTACTTAAGCCTGTATTTCAATATTCAATATAATTTTCACATTTTGTTGAGTCTAGGAATACGATGTACACCGAGTCATACTGGCAAATAGGCTATTCCAAAATTTTTCAAAATATCCTTTGTTTTGAAAATAGCCTATTTTACAAAAAGTTCCTAAACTGCTTAAACTTTTCAAAAAGCCCAAAATTCAATTTACAAAAATCCCGAAAATCAAACTCTGGACCTCGGAAGAATTCGGCCCAAGTTTGGCCCAAATTCTGTCCGAGTTCGGTTAGTGCTTATTAGATTTTGAACTTGGTCATCCCGCAGTTACGGATGCAACGACTATTTGCCGAGATTCTCTCAAATAATTATGTCTGAATTCTGCCTTTGGAAAAACTATAAATAGAGAAGAATTTTCCTTATTTAATACACCTCTCTCTTCTCTTCTCTCTAAGCTTAATACATTCTTCCAAAGTGTTCTAATCCTCTAGTTACAATCCTCTAGTCGATTTGCCAGTGTGGTATGGTCTAGAAGTTTTAAATTTATTGTACCAGAGGCTTGATTGAAGAAAGAAACTTCACAATTGAAGTTGGTCGAGTACTTCGGATCAAATCTCGCGTTGTAGAAGTTGCAAGAACTTCGGATGAAAACTTGCGGTATTTTTTATAGTGGATTTCAACTGGAAGCTAGAGTTCTTCCGACTGGAATAGTCCTCACAAGAGGAAAACCAGTATACATCCTTGTGTTTGCGTTTGCACTCTGCTCTCTACCTTTTCATTTATATATTGTGATATATTCTGTGATCTTGCTGCTAACAATTTTTTATTAGTTAAATTTTTGCCGCCTAATCTATTTATCCCCCCTCTAGAGTATAGCGTTTTACATTTCATTCCTATAATTGGTATCAAAGCGGGTTATACAGGTAAAGCGAGGTAACACTGTTATTATTTTTTTATCTATACTGCTGTTACATAGATCACTATATATCACACATGGCTACTGTGAAATTCACAAGTGAAGGCCAGACCACAAACATACCTCCACTATTTGATGATATAAATTACACTTACTGGAAAACACGTATGAGTTTCTTCTTGAAATCTTTAGATTTTGACTTATGGTCTATTGTGATTGATGGCTATAAAAAGCCTGTATGTATTCTTGTTGACGAAGAGTTGGTTGAGAAACCCCATGACAAGTATACTAAAGCTAAAAAAATAGGCCAGTCTTGACGCACGTGCTTTTAACGCTTTGTTTTATGCCTTAGACATGACTGAATTTAATAGGGTGTCTACATGCACAATATCAGATGAAGTATGGAACTTCTCGAAGTTACTTACGAAGGCACGACACAAGTCAAGGAGTCAATGTCACGCCCTAGTACCGAAATACGGAGACGGACTAGGCCAGCTACTCCATATGAGGTATGCAAATGTCATACGATGATCGTGGCTGTCAAGAGACAAGGGGTGCATGCTACAATCAAGTCACCTATGGTCTCACAGAGTATCTATGTCTCAATCATTCAAGCAAGGAACATCAATTAAAGAGCATATGAAATAAAGCGGTAAGGCATCCCGGACGCTTCATCAAAATGATCATGGGGATCTAGTTTTATAAGTTAGCTAGCCCAGAGAGTCGTAGGTACATAATCGTATTCAGCTGCAGTCTGATTTAATTATAATTATGCAAAAGACAAAATATCCAGATTAACTGGCTAAACAGGTGCCGGTGGCTAAATGCCAGGACATAAGTGATAAAAACTAGAGTGGTGGAGAAGAAACCCACTCAAATCCCCTGCCAGCCATGCTCCTAGTATGCACCATTGGAGTCAGGGAAGGAGTTTGGATCCTCAGGCGCTGCTACAAGTCTGGCCAAATAAAACCAGCGGGGTCAGCCCCGAATAGCAAGTACCACAAGGGAGCACAAAAGAGTGAGATAAAACCCAAGCATAAAATAATAATAATAGTAATAATAAAGGCTTCCGATCGTAACCTCAGTCCACAGCCTGTCCTAGTACGATAGACCAACCCAACAACCAAATAAGGACATAGGTTGGACCACGCACCATGACAGTCCATGTCCCTCGGCTACTAAAGGAAGGCACAAGGCACAATCAAGTCATTTTTCAAGCGTCTATTCATTCCTACGGCTTTCTAAATTTGGCGGAGTTATCCCTACGATATTGATTAAAAGGAATTCTCACATCATGTCAATCCAGCAGGGCTAGCCAAAATATTAGACATTTAGCACATTGAGTATGCACCGGTCCTCCGGAGGGCTACCGCGGTAATACATATAACACATAGCTCGTAGACGTCGGATATAGTCATCTGCTAAAGGCGAATGAAACCATATCCGTGGCGGCCAACCCGACATGTCAGGACTGGACCTGGGGTGACTAGTATGGCACGATCTCGGGATGCTTCCCACCCAATGCATCTACCAAGTTAGTTGCCTAGTTAATTCCTAGGTTATACTCGGAGTTCACATGCTCACTTCCTAGATGTCGTACAATATACGAGTACCCCAAGAAAGGATCCGTACTAGCTCACGGAGTCATACGTATGTACCCCTTCTTGGTGTAATGCAACACACAACACATACCACGCCATTGCTACCGACCATTCGCTATGTAAATGCTGGACTCTTGGATGTACATGCAGATATTACGTAGGAACACTTAGCACATAGGATAGCACCTCAGTGCTCACATAGATTGTACCATAGTACACATATAGGTTTATCCAGCACTTGCATAGGTAGTCAGATCAGGAATGAGGACCAAGACACGAGGACACATGCGGCCGAGGGTCATGCGGCCAAGGATCATGCGACCAAGGATCATGCGGCCAAGGATGCAGTCTGCATGACTGCATGCGGCCAGGGGTCATGCGGTAAGGCATGTAGTCCGCATGACTTCATGCGGCTAAAGCTCATACGGCCAAGATATGCGGCCCGCATGACTTCATGCGGCCAAGGCAACACTGCCGCAGGACTTCGTGCGGCAAGACTTTATGCGGCCAAGGCAACACTGTCGCAAGACTTCGTACGGTAAGACTTCATGCGGCCAAGACTGTTGGCCCATTCCATGGTCACACCCGATTTCGATAATCAACATGCACTTAAGTCAATACACAAAATATACAAACTGCTGCTAATCATTTCAGGAGATATGAAATCAATATCAACGGGCGTTGTACTGTATCATCAAAGCTTAGACATCATCAAATCTGAAGTTAACTCATTTTATATTTTATTCTGTATTTTTACATTTTATTGAGTCTAAGATTTATTTTGTAAAATTAATTTGATAATACTGGCTTAAGTTTATCCCAGTCCATATTTCCAAAAAGCTTACCCATTTTTCATTTATACATCTTTTTACAAAATATTCCAAAATCCTTTCTTTCAATCTGTTTTGATAAAATATTTTGAAAAATCCTTTGACAGAACTCACAACCGAGTTCGGCCCGAGTTCGGTCCGAACTCTGCCCAAGTTCGGTCAATTTGATTTTAAATGTTTGTTGCCTCCAAATCTGCGAGCAACGTTTATATGCGAAATATTTGCATCAGAACTCTGCCCGAATTCTGTCCGTGTTCGGTCTCAGAAAATATCTATAAATAGAAGAAATTTTTTTATTTCAAATCACTCATTCATTCTTCATCTTCTCTTCTCTACTATTCAAGTGTTTTCAAAGTGTTCTAAAGCTTTCAAATTATACCTATACATCTCTTAGCCAAAAGCCAGTAATATCTGTGTTGATTTAGAGTTTTTGGTGTTCAAGAGTTGTAAAGAGGTCGTTCCAAGTTCAGCAACTATTGTGTTGTGGAGCCGGTCGTGCGCTCGTCACCAAGCACGGTGTTGTGAAGCTGGTCGTGCGCTTGTCACCAAGCACGGTGTTGTAAGAGACTGCAAGCTCTCATTTAGCTTGTGCCATAGTGGATTAACATCGAGCAAGAGTACTCGAGACTGGATTAGTCCTCTCAGAGGGATACCAGTATACATCGCTGTGTCACTGAGTTTGATCTTTCTATCTCTTGCTAAATTTATTTACTGTCTCTTATTTTCTGCCATAGTTAATTTTTAAATTGGTGATTATTTTACCGCTGCACACATACACTCTATTCACCCCCTCTAGAGGTGCTCAACGGTCCTACAATTGGTATCAGAGCAGGTTATATTTTTATATAACAGACCTCAGAGTATATATATATGGCAGCCGTGAAATCAATATTCAACGGTGAAGGGCAATCCACAAATAGACCCCCACTTTTTGATGGTACTAATTATACCTATTGGAAAACATGGATGACTTTCTTCTTAAAATTTCTTGACTCTGATCTTTGGTCTATAGTCATTGATGGTTATAAGAAACCAGCACCCACAGTGGTTGAAGGCCAGCTTATAGACAAGCCTCATGACAAATATACTGAAGCTGAGAAAGCTAAGGCTAGTCTAGATGCTCGTGCCATCAATGCACTATTCTGTGCAATTGACAAAAGGAGTTCAACAGAGTTTCAACCTGTAAGACGTCTCACGAAATTTGGAAACTTCTTGAGGTAACTCATGAAGGTACTTTCCAAGTGAAGGAATCCAAAATTAGTAGACTGACACAGGAATATGAATCTTTTAAGATGAAACCCGGTGTGTCAATTACATAAATGTTTACTCGTTTCCTTGATATAACTAATCCTCTGCAATCTCTTGGCAAGAATTACAGCAATCATGAGAAGATCAGAAAAGTGCTGCGGGCTCTAACCAAGAACTGGAATCCAAAAGCCACAGCAATTATTGAAGGAAACGATCTCAACACTATGTCCTTGGAAACACTAATGGGGAAGCTGATGACCCATGAACTTGATTTGCAAGAGTTTGAAGAAGCAACACCAAACAAAAAATCTATTGCTTTCAAAGCTCAAGCAAGAAAATCAACATACAATGACTCTGATGAAGAATCATCAAGTGGTGATGAACAAGCCCTACTTGTGAAGAACTTCCAAAAATTCCTAAAGTTTGAGAAATCAAACAGAAGGAAGATAGATGTCCAAGAAAGCAATAAAGATGAAACCATTTGCTTTGGATGCAAGAAGACGGGGCACATGAAGAAGGACTGTCCAACTTCAAAGAAAAGCAGTCCATATGACAGATCGAGATCAAGCAGAAAAGCAACATCTGGTCGAAAGTATGCCAACACAAGTATCTGGCATGAAAGTGATGCCAGTGATACAGAAGAAGAGGACAGACCCTGCGGAAATGCAAATGTCTGTCTTATGGCATTTGATAAGGTATCTTCAAACCCTCTATATGATGATTTTACTTTCGATGAATTAGAAAATACCTTTAGCGAATTACTTGAAGATCACAAAACTGTGCTTGACAAGTATAAGCAATCTCGAAAAGAGATTAAGGCATACACAACCGAGTTAGCTAGACTGTCCATTCTTATTGAAGATATTAAAGAGACATCTACTACCAGTAACACGGAAGAGATAGCCAAACTCAAGGTAGACTATCATGAGGCTATCCTCAAAATTAAAAAGAAAGAAAGAGACTATGTCAAGATGCAAGAACTATATGACATAGAGAAGAAGAAGCACCTAGTAACAGAACAAAGACTCTCAGATATGACTGCTAGATATGAAGAGTCTATTGCGATTTCTAAAAAGTTAGAAATTAAGTTAGGCAAACAGGCAATACCTGTGACACAACCTAAGTTTAGTCCTAATGCTAAGCATACACGTAAGAGGACTAAAAATAAGAAAGCACAGAAGAAACACGACTATCACCATACTTTCACTTATAGGTTCTCCAAGAAACCAAACAAGCATGTAAACACAGTTTTGACCACATCTGGTTCTAAACTTACTTGCACTTATTGTGGCACGCATGGACACATATCACAGTATTGTTTGGCAAGAAAGATTGTTGACAATCATACTTTATTTTGGAGACCTAAAACTAATCAAAATGGACCCTTAAGTAAATGGGTACCAAAGGATTCATCTACTTGTCTTGTAGGTGGACCCTCAACCCTCTCATGCTAGAAGCAAATGGATCCTCGATAGCGGATGTTCGCGACACATGACCGGTGATGCATCTTTATTCGCTACGCTATCGATGAAGAAAGAAGGATATGTCTCCTTCGAAAATAACTTGAGAGGTGATATTATTGGTAATGGTACTGCAGGTATTTCTCCTTATCCAGTAATAAAAGATGTTTGTCTAGTAACAGAATTGAAACATAACCTACTAAGCATAAGTCATTTAGCTGACAACGGTTATGGTATCAATTTTGTGAAAGATAAATGTACCATATATGATATGTCATCTGGTGATCCCGTATATAAAGGGATTAGAGAAGACAATATTTATGTTTTCTTTTTGGAGAATACTAATAATGCAGGTAGATGCCTAGTCGCTAATCTAGATGAAAGCTGGCTATGGCACATGAGACTAGGACATGTAAATATGGATACTATCTCACAACTCAGTACTAAAAACTTGGTAAAAGGACTCCCTGAAATTCCATTCAAGAAAGATATGGTATGTGTTGACTGTGAAAAGAACAAAGCACATAGATCCACTTTTAAATCCATCAACTCTGTAAGTACTTCCAGACCTTTGCAGTTAATTCATATGGATTTATTTGGACCTAGTAGAGTCGCTAGTCTTGGCGGTAAGCTCTACGCGTTTGTTATTGTTAATGATTTCTCTCGATTTACTTGGGTTTACTTTTTATCAAACAAAAGTGATGCTATTTTTGAATTTCAAATATTTCGTAAAAAGGTACAAAATGAAAAGGGCTTCATGATTACTCGTATCCGAAGTGATCATGGCGGCGAATTCGTAAATTCTGATTTCAAAAAGTTTTGTGATGATAGTGGATATTACCATGAATTTTCCTGTCCTAGAACTCCCCAACAGAATGGTGTTGTAGAGCGGAAGAATCGTACTCTAAGCAAAATGGCTAGAGTCGTGCTGAATCAGCATAATCTTTCTAAATATTTTTGGGCAGAAGCTGTTAGTACAGCCTGTCATGTTTTGAATAGGGTGTTAGTTCGACCAATCTCGAAGAAAACACCATATGAGCTTTGGTTTGGAAGAATTCCAAACATTTTTTATTTTAAAGTTTTTGGTTGTCGCTGTTTTATCCTGAACACCAAGGATAACTTGGGTAAGTTCGACTCAAAAGCAGATGAAGGAATATTTCTCGGATATGCTGCTAAGAGTAAAGGATATATAATTTTTAATAAAAGATCTATGATTGTTGAAGAATCTATTAATATTACTTTTGATGAGCTGAATAGTCACAGATCTAGCGACAGTGATGATGAAGAGACACATGCAAAGACTGAGAAGAATTCTGTGGAAGATCTGACCCAAAAGTTCGATTCATTAAAATTCTTACCAGATCATCCAGAAACACTCATTATAGGTGATGTATCTAAAGGTGTAAGTACACGTTCCTCTCTTAAAATTTCTTATATAGCAGCAAATGTAGCATTCATTTCTCAAATAGAACCTAAGAATATAGATGATGCTTTTTCTGATGAGTTTTGGATTTATGCCATGCAAGAGGAACTAAATCAATTTGAGAGAAACCAAGTTTGGGAACTCGTTCCTAAACCTATTGGTCAATCGATAATTGGTACGAAATAGGTGTTTCAAAATAAACTCAGTGAAGATGGACAAGTTCTACGCAACAAAGCACGTCTAGTGGCACAAGGTTATAATCAAGAAGAAGGAATTGATTATGATGAGACTTATGCTCCTGTTGCTAGATTAGAAGCCATCCGCATCTTTTATGCATTTGCATGCTTTAATAATTTTAAATTATTTCAAATGGACGTGAAAAGTGCATTTTTAAACGGTTTTCTAAAAGAGGAAGTTTTTGTTAAACAACCCCCTAGTTTTGAAGATTTTTAAAAACCTGATCACGTCTTCAAGCTTAAGAAAGCACTATATGGACTCAAACAAGCACCTCGTGCTTGGTACGAACGCCTAAGTGCCTTCTTACTTGATAATGGTTTTTCAAAAGGTATAGTTGATACTACCTTGTTTATCAAATCTCTGAATGATGATATTCTCCTTGTGCAAATTTATGTAGATGACATAATATTTGGTTCTACTAATGAAAAACTTTGTCAAGATTTTGCTAAGTGTATGCAGAGTAAATTTGAAATGAGTATGATGGGAGAGCTAAACTTCTTCCTAGGACTACAGATCAAACAGCACTCAAAAGGAACGTTCATCAACCAAGCTAAGTACACAAAGGACATACTGAAAAAGTATGACGTCGAAAACGTAAAGCCAATCGGGTCTCCTATGGCTACATCTACAAAGCTTGATTCTGATGAAAGTGGCAAACCTGTCGATCAACGTAAGTATCGAGGTATGATTGGTAGTTTATTATATTTAACTGCTAGTCGTCCTGATATAATGTTCAGTGTTTGCATTTGTGCACGTTATCAGGCAAATCCTAAGGAATCACATCTAAGTGCCATTAAGCGTATCTTTCGATACCTTAAAGGAACTTCTACAGTTGGCTTATGGTATCCTAAAACCAAATCCTTTGACCTGTTAGGTTATTCGGATGCAGATTTTGCGGGATGCAAAGTGGACCGTAAAAGTACCAGTGGCACATGTTATTTCCTAGGAAAGGCCTTGGTCTCCTGGTTTAGTAAAATGCAAAATTCTGTAGCATTATCAACTACTGAGGCTGAGTATATCGTCGCAGGTCGTTGCTGTGCTCAAATTTTGTGGATGAAACAAACCCTGGAAGACTATAATCTGTACTACACTAAGATTCCTATATATTGTGACAACACGAGCACTATAAATCTGACTAAAAACCCTATTTGTCACTCACGCACAAAGCATATAGAGATACGACATCATTTTCTACGTGATCATCAACAACACGGGGATATCTGTTTAGAATTTGTTGACACAGATCATCAACTAGCAGACATATTCACAAAACCATTGGCTGAAGATCGGTTTAACACATTGAGGCGTGAGCTCGGTATACTTGAATTTTTAGATTCATAATGTAATATGGTAGTTAATTTTTTTTTATAACTTGAAACTTTGGCATCTATTTAACGGACATTTTTTTTGGGTACAAGCCTAAAAAGGGTCTGTCTGTCAACACAACTACGGTCAAAGCGAAGCGGTACTTAAGAGTTCCCCGGTGAACCTCCGTTAGCTGGGACAGAACCCCTACAGTTAACCCATTAATAATGTACGTTACTAAATACAAAGTCAAAAGTCATAAACATTAATTTTTAACCACCAGAAGTGCATTTACTGTCTCGGGAATGCAAGTAGCCGAACTCGGGCCGAACTATGTCCGAGTTCGGGCCGAACTATGTCCGAGTTCGGGCCGAATTCTGACCGAGTACGGTCGGCGATGTTATGTTTCCAGAAACGAACAGCCGGCCCTAATCCCTTTATATACCCCTCTTCCTCTACTCTTTTTCACTCACCAACTCGAGATTACTTCTACTTTCACCTAGAAACTTCTTCCTACTCCTCCTTAGCAAGCATCCTAGGTGATTTGGTGGGCTACCCTATCTCTTGTTCTTTCTCCTCTTTTAAAGGTAATCTACTTCCTTTCCTTCTATTTTTTCAATGGCTCCTAAACGTCAGAGGCCATCTACTTCCCAAGGTTGATCCTCCTCTTCGGATTATACTCCGGCTAGTCTATTCAGTCCAACATGACCCTTAGGCTCAGAGGATTACGACTCAACCCTATTCTCCGACAAGGAATTCTCTGATCTATGGTTCGACTCTTTTTCCAGACGTAGAATCTGTTATAGAGCTTTTGTAAATTTCACTATCTTTTCTGAATATGCACCTACTTTTGACCATCTCGGCTACCGAGACTTTTTCGAAGTAGCCGAAAATATTTTTGATAATGCCGTTAGGATGTTTTACTGCAACTTGCAAGTAAAACCCAATGGTAACTTTTATTCTTACGTTGCTGGGCAAGAATTAGAGTTCAGTGCTACTGATATCAGTGAATTCTTCCATGTTCCTGATGTTGGTGCTGCTTTGGTGGACATTAACCATGTCCAATTTCTCGAGGATGTCACCCTTGCTTCTTTTAAGAAACTTATTTGTCATCCCAACCCCGTTCCTCGGAGAGTTTTCTCTAAGAATCTAAATCAAAACTTTTATGAACTCCATCGATTTATTTTCTCTGTTCTCCTCCCAAAGAAAGGATCAACAGACGAGATCACTTTCTTAGAACTCTCCGCCATGTATCACATTCATTTTGGAATTCATTTTTCTATTCCAAAAACCATGATGGACTGGATGCTGAACTGCAGAAATGTAGGATGCAACCTAGTGTATCCTATGTACTTGGCAGCCATCTTCCGCAGGTTTGATATTGACCTTCAAACCCGTGCCTACTCCTCCACTCCTATTGAGCTCACCAGATCCCGCAGATACCCTGCTCTACCTCTGCCACCAGGTGCTCAGCCTGCTCCAGATATCGGTGCCGAGGCTCCTGCTCCTGATGCTCCTGCTCCAGTCCCTGCTCCGGGATTTGATCCAGGCTTCTATCAGAGATTCGATGACTTTGTTGCTCTTTCAGCACAGCGTCATCAATCTTATGTTGACTCGGAGTTCCGTCACATTTATCAGGCCTAGGTATTTCGGAACGGACTTGCGGATCTCCACTACAGTCTATCTCATGATCCAGTCCGTCCCGTCACCATTCTGCCTCATCCAGACTTCCTTGGACCTCGATTTGGAGACGAGGCATCTTTTCAGTATTTCGATCCCACTGCCGCCTACTTTCCTCCAGAGGCCCCTGGCGGTGATGACGCTACTTTGTGACGAGGATTCAGCTGCTGGTTGTGGATAGGAGTTAGTTGATGATTTTATGCCACGATGTAGTTTTCTTTTTTATGTCTAAACTTCATAGTTAGACATTTTAGCATTTTTTATTGTACTTTGGATTAGTAGTGGAACATGTTATTTCAGCACTTTCATTTCAGTATTAGTTATCTGTCTCTGTTATGTCTTTGGTTCATTATCATTTCACTTTGTCTATTGTATTTTTTGTTGGCTTCACACATTACGGGGGAGCCAAGTGCATTTTTATATTGACAAAGGGGGAGAAATGAGTACCAATACCAAAGCAAAACAAATACCAAAGCAAAACAAGCAAGCATTCAAACAAATTCGTTGCTCAGGTATTTATTTGTTAGTTTTTAAAGATATATTTTGGTATAGACTCAAGTTTTGTCAATTATCAAAATGGGGAAGATTGTTGGCCCATTCCATAGTCACACCCGATTTCGATAATCAACATGCACTTAAGTCAATACACAAAATATACAAACTGCTGCTAATCATTTCAGGAGATATGAAATCAATATCAACGGGCGTTGTACTGTATCAGCAAAGCTTAGACATCATCAAATATGAAGTTAACTCATTTTATATTTTATTCTGTATTTTTACATTTTATTGAGTCTAGGATTTATTTTGTAAAATCAATTTGATAATACTGGCTTAAGGTTATCCCAGTCCACATTTCCAAAAAGCCTACCCATTTTTCATTTATACATCTTTTTACAAAATATTCCAAAATCCTTTCTTTCAATCTGTTTTGATAAAATATTTCAAAAAATCCTTTGACAGAACTTACAACCGAGTTCGGACCGAGTTCGGTCCGAACTCTGCCCGAGTTCGGTCAATTTGATTTTAAATGTTTGTTGCCTCCAAATCTGCGAGCAACGTCTCTATGCAAAATATTTGCATCAGAACTCTGTCCGAATTCTGTCCGAGTTCGGTCTCAGAAAATACCTATAAATAGAAGAAAAATTTTCATTTCAAATTACTCATTCATTCTTCATCTTCTCTTCTCTACTATTCAAGTGTTTTCAAAGTGTTCTAAAGCTTTCAAATTATACCTATACATCTCTTAGCCAAAAGCCAGTAATATCTGTGTTGATTTAGAGTTTTTGGTATTCAAGAGTTGTAAAGAAGTCATTCCAAGTTCAGCAACTATTGTGTTGTGGAGCCGGTCGTGCGTTCGTCACCAAGCACGATGTTGTGAAGCTGGTCGTGCGCTTGTCACCAAGCACGGTGTTGTAAAAGACTGCAAGCTCTCATTTAGCTTGTGCCATAGTGGATTAACATCGAGCAAGAGTACTCGAGACTGGATTAGTCCTCTCAGAGGGATACCAGTATACATCGCTGTGTCACTGAGTTTGATCTTTCTATCTCTTGCTAAATATATTTACTGTCTCTTATTTTCTGCCATAGTTAATTTTTAAATTGGTGATTATTTTACCGCTGTACACACACACTCTATTCACCCCCCTCTAGAGGTGCTCAACGGTCCTACAAAGACAACACTGTCGCAGGACTTCGTGCGACAAGGCATGCGGCCGAGCTGCTCATCTTCTCCAAAAATTCGAGAAAGATGGCCATGGAACCCATGAACTTCAAACTGTCATAACTCGGTCAAAACAACATAAAATTTAACTTTTCAAATGTCAAATTTGGGTAAAAAGAAATGCTCTACCACAAGGAACAACTAGATTTTGAAAACAAGCAAGTTTAATAGATCAAAACCAAAGAAAACCGAAAATGACAAACTTATATCTACAAGAATCCATACTTCAAAATCGAAAATACCAAGTACTAAACTTGTAGAGGATGATGAGAAGAACAATATAGATAAATAATATCAAAAGAAAAATCAAGAATAAAAAATACACAAATCTCCACTTTTAAGCAAGTTGTACTTGCCTAATGGTGGTGGTTGAGGGAAAATGAATGAAAGAGCGAATGAGGAGAGAGAGTGAGGAAGAGGATATAAATAGGGGTTGGGTTGGCTTAAGAAAACCCTAATCTCTAAACATGCTCTAACCATTCCACTAATGACATGCTTAAAGGCTACATGCAACCATTAATAAATAATAAATAGAATTATGTGCATGCTAAATACATGATACCATGTACAGGATTCATGAAAGAATACGTATATCGGGATCGGGGAGTAACATCTCTACCCTCCTTAGAAAAATTTTGTCCTCAGAATTTCTGCCAAGACATGATAAAGAAATCAAAGCAAGCAAGATACTAATTACAAGGCTTACTGTACATGCAATCTCATCAATTTTAACAGGTATTAGAGAACCATTATCCACCCTAGTGGGTGTAAGAAAATAGAAAAACATATTACAAAGGCATAAGGATAAATATACCTTCCGAGTCGAACAAATGCGGATATCAAGATCTAATCTCATCCTCGCACTCCCTTTTCGACTCCCCCGGAGAGTGATGGCCCCAAGTGACACGGACAAGATTAATAGTCCGGTTCTTGAGCACCTTCACTCGCCGATCCAAAATGGATACGGGTTGTTCCTCATAAGTCAGGTCGGTACCGATGACCAGCTCAGAATGATCGATGATGTGACTCGAATCTGGGACATACCTATGCAATTGAGATATATGAAACACATCATGTACATCACGTAGAGAAGGCGGAAGGGCAAAACGATAAGCAACATTGCCTACCCGAGCAAAAATATCAAACGGACCAACGTATCTTGGACTAAGCTTTCTTCGGGTTCCAAATCTGATGATACCCTGAGTAGGCAAAATCCGTAGAAACATTAGTCACCAACACCAAACTCTAGAGGCCTGCGATGCTGATCTGCCCAGTATCGGTATCTATCCTGCGCAACTCGAAGTCGCTCTCTGATCAACTTGACTGTTTCTACGGTCTGCGTGATCATCTCCGGTTCCAATAATTTTCGTTCTTCTACATCATCCCATGCCAGAGGGGACCTGCACTTCCTTCCATATAATGCTTCAAACGGTGCCATCTGTATACTTGCCTGATAACTATTATTGTAAGAGAACACTACTAAATGAAGATGATCTTCCCAAGTTCCATCGAAGTCTAAAGTACAAGCCTGTAATATATCTTCCAATGTCTAAATGGTTCTCTTTGACTGTCCATCCGTCTGCGGATGATAGGCTATACTGAACCTCAACTTGGTACCCAAACTTTGATGTAAACTTCGCCAAAAGTGAGAGGTAAACCGTGTCTCGATCTGATACCATGCTGACTGGAACACCATGCTGTCTCACCATCTGGTTCATATATATTTCTGCCAACTGCTCAGTAGACCGTCCTACTCTGAAAGGAAGAAAATGAGCAACCATCATGAACCGATCCACGATTACCTAAACTGCGTTTCGACCGGTTGGAGATCTGGGTAAATCGGTCACAAAGTCCATTGTGATGTGCTCTCATTTCTACTTCGGAATAGAAAGCGGCTGTAACAATCCTGCTGGTCTCTGCTGCTCTGCCTTCACTTGCTGACATACCAAACATTTAGAAACATACCTCGCTATCTCCTTCTTCATTCTATTCTACCAAAAGTGTTGCTTTATATCTTGGTACATCATTGTGTTGGCCCGTTGGTCATATGGTCAACCTGATTTTAATAATTGATCAAACTCTGTCTGGATATACGAAGCTAGTCGGGACATCTCGGACTCTTGGACATGATCAAGAATGGCTATCCACTGAATTCAAGACCGAAGATCTGTTTGCCTACTCGAGTCTGTAATTTCTTATGCAATGTATTTTTTATTTTATTTGAGTCTAGAAATAT
The DNA here is from genome assembly GCA_029216955.1 of Iris pallida. Classification (NCBI taxonomy): domain Eukaryota; kingdom Viridiplantae; phylum Streptophyta; class Magnoliopsida; order Asparagales; family Iridaceae; genus Iris; species Iris pallida. The sequence goes on from JANAVB010009598.1 coordinate 22,906,297, forward strand.
GTTGTACACCGAGTCGTACTGGCAAATAGGCTACCCTTAAATGAGTTCAAAATGTTTTTAAAATGACCTCTCAAAAAGGTTTACAAAAAGGTTTTCAAAAAGGTTTTCAAAAATCACCAAAAAGCTTTTTAAAACCCTAACTAAACCCTGACAGAACTCGGGCCGAGTTCGGCCAGAGTACGGCCAGAGTTCGGTTGGTGGCCGTTGTGATTTTGAATCCTTGTTACTTGGTCCTCCTGCAGTTGCAGATTTGACCGAGATTTGCTCATAGAGTTCTGCCCGAATTCTGCCCGAATTCTGTTAGAAGTCTGCCTTTGGAACACCTATAAATAGAGAAGGATTTCGATCATTTTAACTCACTCATTCACTTTCAATCTTCTCTCTATCTAAAGCATTCAGTCTTCCAAAGAGTTTTCTTGAGCTTTAAATTTCAGATCCCATGCCAATTACAATCCTCTAGTCGATTTGCCAGTACGGTACGGTCTAGAAGTTTCTGAGAGATTGTAATCAGAAGGCTTGATAGAAGAATACCTCTTCAAATTGAAGTTGGACGAGTTCTTCGTATCAAAGCTCGCGTTGTAGAAGTTGCAAGGACTTCGTAAGAAAACTTGCGGTTTTTCCAATAGTGGATTCAACTGGTAGCAAGAGTTCTACCGACTGGATTAGTCCTCAACAGAGGGAAACCAGTATACATCGTTGTCTTTGCGTTTGCTCTCTTAACTCTGCCTTTACTTTATTTTAGTTGTGATTAATATTCTGTGATTGTGCTGCTAACATTTTTTTTAGCATTATTTTGCTGCCAACTCTATTCACCCCCCTCTAGAGTATTACGCTTTACTATTTCATTCCTATAATTGGTATCAGAGCGGGTGTTACAGGTAAAGCAAGGTAACAGTGCAATTATTTATTCATTTTAATTAACTGTTATATAGATTACAGCACAACATATGGCAACTGTAAAATTCACAAGTGAAGGCCAGGCCACAAACAGACCTCCACTGTTTGATGGTACGAACTATACCTATTGGAAAACACGGATGAGTTTCTTCTTGAAATCTCTTGACTTTGATTTATGGTATATTGTTATTGATGGCTATAAAAAGCCACCTCGTATAAATATTGATGGAGTTTTAGTGGAAAAACCCCATAGCAGATATACAGAGGAGGAAAAGAAAAAGGTCAGTCTTGACGTACGTGCTATTAATGCTCTATTTTGTGCTTTAGACAGAACTGAATTTAACAGGGTGTCTATCTGCACAATGGCTAATGAAGTGTGGAAGCTACTTGAAGTCACACATGAAGGCACGACTCAAGTCAAAGAATCTAAAGTCAATAGACTTACTCAAGAGTATGAGGTGTTCAAGATGAAGCCCAACGAAACAGTTACTCAAATGTTTGAAAGATTCTTGGATATTGTAAATCCTTTGTCCTCCTTAGGCAAAGAGTACAGTAACCATGAAAAGATTCGCAAACTCCTGCGAGCACTGACCAAGAACTGGATTCCGAAGGCTACTGCAATCATTGAAGGGAACGACCTCACAACTATGTCCCTCGAAGTACTCATGGGTAAGCTACTCACTCATGAACTGGAGCTACACGATTTTGAAGAGCCTGCACCAAAGGAGAAGTCGATCGCTTTCAAGGCTTAGCACAAAAAAGCTGCTGAAGGTGACTCAGACAGCAGTGAATCTGATGCTGAAGATCAAGCACTCCTAGCAAGGAAATTCAAAAGATTCATGAGATATGAGAAGAGAGCCAAAGAAAACAACAGCAGCAACAACTGGTATCAAGATGATGCTGTCTGCTACGGCTGCAAGAAGAAGGGAGGCATGAAGAAGGATTGTCCCACAAACTCATCATCAAGCAAGAAGAGCAACATGTATGAAAAAGGGAACCTGAAGAGATCAACATCTAGGTGATATGCCAATACCAGCATATGGCATGAAAGTGAAGCAAGCGACTCAGAAGACGAACAATCAGAAGACGCTGCAAACGTATGCTTTATGGCATCCGATCAGGTACCCACTGAACCTGTAGTTGATACTTATGATGACTTCACCTTTGAGCAATTAGGAGATGCCTTCAGTGACCTGATGACTGATTACAGGAAACTGCGTAGCAAGTATCAGACCTCTAAGAAGGTACTCAAAGAGTACAAAGGTGAAATAGGTAGACTTACCGACCTACTAGCTGAGGTTAGAAATAATGTTAGTGAGTCTGGTGAGCTTTCTTCAACAAAGCTCTTATTACACGAGACTACCAAGTCATCTGAAGAGAAAGACAAAATTATTGACCAACTCAAGGAAGAACTTTCTATAGAGAAAAAAAGTCTTCGAAGTGCACAAATCAGAATGGAAACACTCACTTCTGATTATACTAAGTTATATGACACTTCCAAAAGATTGGAAATTAGGTTAGGAAAACAGCCTGAGCCTGCTGCTTCCTATCCTAACACGTGTCACTTACCGAAAAATTGGAACATTTCTAAACCAAACACTGTCAGACCTAACCCTATCAAACCTTTACCCCAAAAGGTTAAGCCCAAACAGGATTATAGGCATGCTTACTTCTATACTAGAAAACCTAAACCTACCAACCATGCACACCACTCAGCTTTCAATACTCGACATGCAAAATATAATTATTGTGGCCTCATTGGTCATATTTTATCTGCATGTAGAATCAGAAAGCTTGTTGATTTAAATATTTATGTTTGGATACCAAAGGCTAACATTTCAGGACCCTACAAGAAATGGGTACCAAAAGTTTCATCTGCAAACTATTTTGTAGGTGGAACACCCTTCACATGCTAGAAGCAAATGGATCCTCGACAGCGATTGCTCACGGCATATGACCGGTGACGCTACACTATTTACAACACTGTCGAAGAAAAAGAAGGAAGGCTATGTCTCCTTCGGTAATAACTTGAAAGGGTATATTATTGGTATCGGTGATGTTGGTAAGTCTCCCTATCCTGTTATTAAAGATGTCTGTCTGGTTACCGAGTTGAAACATAATCTACTCAGCATAAGTCATCTAGTTGATCACGGTTATGGCATCAACTTTGGCAAAGACAAATGTACTATAGTTGATAGCTCAACTGGTAGTACTATCTTTGAAGGTATCAGGGAAGACAACATATATATTTTCTATTTGTTGGAAGAAACTAACATTTCAGGTAGATGCTTAATGGCTAAAAGTGATGAGAGTCATCTGTGGCATATGAGACTCGGTCACGCAAATATGGACACAATATCAAGATTATCCACAAAGAAGCTAGTACGCGGTTTACCGGACATTACATTCAAGAAGGATTCGGTATGCATCCAATGTGAAAAGAACAAAGCTACCAGATCCACATTCAATTCAGTAAATGCAGTATGTACTACTAGACCTCTACAATTGCTTCATATGGACTTATTTGGTCCTAGCAGAGTTGCTAGCCTCGGAGGTAAGCTTTATGCTTTCGTAATTGTAGATGATTTCTCTAGATACACGTGGGTATACTTCTTGACATGCAAGAATGATGCATTATCCGAATTTGTTGCCTTTTGCAAGAAAGTTCAGAATGAAAAAGGTTACATGATCACTCGAATCAGAGGCGATCATGGAGGCAAATTCGAGAATGCTAATTTTGAGCAATTTTGTGACACACACGATTTTGTACACGAGTTCTCCTGCCCTAGGACTGCACAACAAAATGGAGTTGTGGAACGTAAGAACAGAACTCTATCCGAAATGGCCAGAGTAATGTTAAACCAGTTTAGTCTACCCAAATATTTCTGGGCTGAAGCTGTCAATACAGCTTGCTTTGTTCTCAATAGAGTTCTAATTCGACCCAAATCGAAGAGGACTCCATTTGAGTTATGGTTTGATAGAATTCCATCTGTTTTATATTTTAGAATATTTGGTTGTAAATGTTTTATTCTTAATACAAAAGACAATTTGGGAAAGTTTGACGAAAAGGCCGATGAAGGTATATTTTTAGGTTATGCGGCCAAGAGCAAAGGATACAGAGTCTTCAACAAACGAACCATGATCATCGAAGATTCAATCAACGTTACTTTTGATGAACTAAATCAGATGACGATCGATGACAATGACGAAGATCCAACTGTACCAAGCTCAACAATAGCTGATTCTCAACCAAGCTCGGTACTAGCTGATCCTCCTAGAGAAGATCCAGGAACCAGCTACCTTCAGAATCTGCCAAAAAGATTAAAATTTACAGCTAATCATCCAAAGGATTTGGTAATTGGTGACATTACCAAAGGAGTAAGTATTCATACATCCAGTAGAGATATTGTTTCTAGTGTTGCATTTATTTCACAGCTAGAACCCAAATCCATTGATGAAGCATGTAGTGATAGTTTTTGGATAGATGCTATACAAGAGGAATTAAACCAATTTGAACGGAATCAAGTTTGGGAACTTGTTCCCAAGCCTATTGATCGTCCGGTCATTGGCACCCGTTGGGTATTCCGAAATAAACTAAATGAGGATGGTTTAGTGACTTGTAATAAGGCTCGACTCGTAGCTCAAGGATACAATCAAGAAGAAGGTATCGACTACGATGAGACTTATGCCCCAGTTGCGAGATTAGAATCCATTCGCATGTTATGTGCATTTGCATGTTTTCATGATTTTAAACTATTTCAAATGGATGTCAAGAGTGCTTTTTTTTAAATGGTTTTATAAAAAAGAAGTTTTTGTAGCACAACCTCCAGGTTTCACGGATTTCAAAAACCTTGATCATGTTTTCAAGTTGAAAAAAGCCTTATACGGTTTAAAACAAGCCCCTCGTGCTTGGTATGATCGTCTAAGCTCTTTTCTACTTGACAACAGTTTTTCAAAAGACAAGGTTGACACTACACTGTTTATTAAGTCTTTTAATAGCAAACTTCTTTTAATTCAAATCTATGTTGATGATATTATATTTGGATCTACTGATGAATCTCTGTGTCAAGAATTTTCTAAGTATATGCAAAATGAGTTTGAGATGAGCATGATGGGAGAGCTAAAATTCTTTCTCGGATTGCAAATCAAACAAACTGATAATGGAACATTTATAAATCAAGCCAAGTACACAAAAGACTTGCTAAAGAAGTTTGATCTGGACAATGTTAAACCTATTGGCACTCCAATGGCAACTTCAACAAAGCTTGATTCAGATAAACAAGGCAAGCCAGTCGACACACGTAAGTATCGAGGTATGATTGGTAGTTTACTTTATTTAACTGCTAGTCGTCCAGATATAATGTTTAGTGTTTGCCTGTGTGCACGTTTTCAAGCTAACCCAAAGGAATCACATCTGTCCGCAGTTAAGCGTATCTTTCGATACCTTAAGGGCACTTCTTCTGTTGGCTTGTGGTATCCCAAAACTAAGTCCTTTGACCTTATTGGTTATTCGGATGCAGATTTTGCTGGATGCGAAGTTGATAGAAAAAGTACCAGTAGCATATGTCATTTCTTAGGCAAGGCTTTAGTCTCATAGTTTAGTAAAAAGCAAAATTCTGTAGCCCTATCAACAACAGCGGCTGAGTACATCGCCGCAGGACGTTGTTGTGCTCAGATTTTGTGGATGAAATAAACCCTAGAAGACTATGATTTTTTTTACACACATATTTCCATTTTCTGTGATAACACGAGCACTATTAATTTGACTAAGAATCCAGTATGTTACTCTCGTACTAAACATATCGAGATTCGACATCACTTTCTTAGAGATCATCATCAAAATGGAGATATAAACCTTGTGTACATAGATACTGAAAATCAACTAGCTGACATCTTCACTAAACCTCTAACGGAAGATCGTTGCAATTATTTACGTCAAGAATTAGGAATTTTGGACGTCAACAATATTAATTAATTTTGTTTTATGATTATATATCATTATGCAAAAACTGTGTTAGAGACAAGCCAATAAAGAGTCTGTCTGTCGCCACAAATACGGTTGAAGCGAAGCGGTACTTAAGAGTTCCCCGGTGAACCTCCGTCAGCTGGGACAGTACTCCTACAGCTAATCTAAAACAGTCGCTGTGTAATGATATTTAATCTATAAAATAATCTTAATTATGTTAATTGAAGGTTGAAATTACTAATCTTTGAATTAAATATTTGAAATGAGCCAATGAAAAAGATAGGATTTCAAACCAAACCCAGGCAAATTCGGCCAGACTTCGGACCGAATTCGGCCCGAGTTCGGTTGAGGGTGTCAGGTTATATATACAGAACCCGAGAAGCCTTTCTTCCTCATTGCTTCTAAACTAAATCATAACAGCAGCAGCAGCCGCGAAGGAGCCCCGAACCCTAGTTCTTCACCACCCTCAATCTTCCAATCCAAGTGGTGAAATCAATCCAAACTTTGGATTCGTGCGGAGTTCGTCGTTCTCTTCGACATACTTTAATTTCGGGAGGTATAACTCCATCTTTGTCCACTTTTCAATTAGTGTATATTTTCTTCTATTTGCACAAATGGCACCCAAATTCAATCCTTCAAAGAGGAAGAAGACGACCCCCAGTGAGGAAGGGTCATCTTCGTATCCGCATACGGATTCCCTCTTCTCGCCAGTCCAAACGAGCGACGGCGCGTTCGACGGGTTTTTTTTTCAAACCCTAGACCAAGCCCTACTGTGGTATGGAGACTTCTCCATGAGATCCATATGCACAGGCGCTCCAGTCAAATGGACTGTATTTCCTGATCATCGTCATTTCTTTGAGGCATTAGGGTTACATCTTTTTGTTAAACTCTGCTTCCCTATAGCAACTAATACTATTAGATTATTTTATTGCAATCTCATATTAAACACTTTTGATGTGAGTACTCGTGTTGGAGGTATTGATATCAATTTCGATGATGACCTCTTAGCGGAGACCCTTGGTATCCCTAACGAAGGTGAACCGCTAGTTGACATCACTGAATTTGATTTCCCCGAAGGCACGACACTCGCCAGTTTCAAAGCGGAACTCTGTGCACCTGATAGAGTACGCTCTGGAAAGTTCAAGGCTAACAACCTGAACTTATTTAACTATGAATTGCATCGCATCATCTATTCCACTCTACTTCCAAAATCTACTTCAAAGGATGATATGACTTCTCTTAAGCTGTCCGTCATGTACCACATTCTTAAGGGGATTCCATTTTCTGCCCCTAAGACCATGATTCAGATGATGGGTCGTTGTTATACAAGAGATAGAAATCTCTCTTACGTAATGATTCTCCTACACATCTTTCAGCGCTTCGATATCGATCTGTTGACTTGTACTCAGGACCTTGAGCCCAAGTTTCTTCAGTTATCTCGTCGTAGTAGGACTGTTTCAGCTCCACCTCCTGCTCCTCCTACTGCACCTCCTCTACCACCTCATCAGTATGCCATGACATTTGAGGGCATACATCAGTATTTATATGCTTTGTACGTCTCGATGACGGACATGGCTCGCGAACGTGAGTTCTGCGACGTCACCCGTTATCAGGCGCTTGCAAATTCCTTAGCTGATCTTTGTTTCGCCCAGACTGGTCATTCAGTCGGTTCCATTCCTAGAGATCCAGCTTTCTTTGGTTACCGCTGTGAGGATGAGGCTATTCATGTCTACTTCCAGCCTGGTAACGTCTATGATTGGTACCGTCCATCTCGTGACTTTGTTGGTGAGTTCTATGCTGGCGCCCCTCCTCATCCTTCTGGCGCTGGTACATCTGGAGCTGGTCCTTCAGGACATGCTGGTCGAGCTGATGATGATGATGATGATGATGAGGAGGAGATGTGACTATATAATTTTGAGTGATATTTTATTGTGCACTTGGAAATGCTCCGACATTCCAAGTTATTATCAGTACTTTTTGATTATTATTAGCACTTTCTAGTTTGCTTCAGTACTCTGTTATTTTTATGGACATATTTATTATGCCTCAGTTTATGGCATTCCAGTTTATTTCAGCACTATGTTTCAGTTTCAGTTTATGATAGCACTATCTCTTATATTGCTTTATTTTTTATAACTTCCTGTGAAATTACATGCCTGTGATGATTTTTTTTACAATACATGCCTGTGATATTTCTCTTTTATTTCTGCCTTATTTCTTTTATATGTGTTTTCTCACTATTTGTTACTTATGCATTGATCGCGGGGGAGCTTTATCTTTTGCAATTATTTTGCTAAGTGACAAAGGGGGAGAAAAATTAAAAGATCTAACATTTTTTTTGAGATAATACAGGATATGAACAATTCTATTTTTTGATATTTTGAACAAGCTTAATGTTATATCATTCATAGTTTGTCAATTATCAAAATAGGGGAGATTATTGGCCCATTGGTCATATGGTCAACCTGATTTTAATAATTGATCAAACTCTGTGTGGATATACGAAGCTAGTCGGGACATCTCGGACTCTTGGACATGATCAAGAATGGCTATCCACTGAATTCAAGACCGTAGATCTGTTTGCCTACTCGAGTCTGTAATTCCTTATGCAATATATTTTTTATTTTATTTGAGTCTAGGAATATATTGTACACCGAGTCGTACTGGCAAATAGGCTACCCTTAAATGAGTTCAAAATGTTTTTAAAATGACCTCTCAAAAAGGTTTACAAAAAGGTTTTCAAAAATCACCAAAAAGCTTTTTAAAACCCTAACTAAACCCTGACAGAACTCGGGCCGAGTTCGGCCAGAGTTCGGTTGGTGGCCGTTGTGATTTTGAATCCTTGTTACTTGGTCCTCCTTCAATTGCGGATTTGACCGAGATTTGCTCATAGAGTTTTGCCCGAATTCTGCCCGAATTCTGTCAGAAGTCTGCCTTTGGAACACCTATAAATAGAGAAGGATTTCGATCATTTCAACTCACTCATTCACTTTCAATCTTCTCTCTATCTAAAGCATTCAGTCTTCCAAAGAGTTTTCTTGAGCTTTAAATTTCAGATCCCAAGCCAATTATAATCCTCTAGTCGATTTGCCAGTACGGTACGGTCTAGAAGTTTCTGAAAGATTGTAATCAGAAGGCTTGAGAGAAGAATACCTCTTCAAATTGAAGTTGGACGAGTTCTTCGTATCAAAGCTCGCATTGTAGAAGTTGCAAGGACTTCGTAAGAAAACTTGCGGTTTTTCCAATAGTGGATTCAACTGGTAGCAAGAGTTCTACCGACTGGATTAGTCCTCAACAGAGGAAAACCAGTATACATCGCTGTCTTTGCGTTTGCTCTCTTAACTCTGTCTTTACTTTATTTTAGTTGTGATTAATATTATGTGATTGTGCTGCTAACATTTTTTTTAGCATTATTCCGCTGCCAACTCTATTCACCCCCCTCTAGAGTATTACGCTTTACTATTTCGTTCCTACACTTTGTGCCTCCGGAATGGATGGAATAAGAAGAACTATGAGCCTCTGACATAACTTCCTGTCGAAGGTCTCCACCTGGTACACAAAGATGGTTTTCGAACCTAAGCGTACCATCCTCATGGATTACTACCTCCTTTTTGAGACCTGATTCACATTCTGATCTAAGCTTCTTGATCCGCGGATCCTCTGCCTGGGCTTCTTTGATCCTCTCTACTAAAGTAGACTGAATCTGCAAATCGGCCATAACGCCTGTATCTTGTGGCAAGATCACCTCAATTCCTATGTCTTGAAGATCTTCCAAAATATGCCTCTGCGAGATTAAAATGAATGCGCTACCCCTCCTGCTCAGGGCATCTGCTACCACATTCGCCTTGCCTGGATGATACTGAAGATCTTCCAAAAGATGCTCCTTCATGGCCTGCAAAACTGTCCGAAGATGTTTTTCATGCTCTTCTTCATTGCTGGAATAGATAAGGATGTCGTCTATGAACACAACTACAAACTTATCTAAATAGGGTAGAAAGATGCGATTCATCAAATCTATGAATACTGCTGGGGCATTAGTTAGTCCAAATGGCATTACTAGAAACTCATAATCTCTATATCGCAATCTAAATGCTGTCTTGGGTATGTCCTGCTCTCGGACCCTCACTTGATAATACTCGGATCGAAGATCAAGCTTAGAGAAGACGCAGGCCTTACTCAATTGATCAAACAAGTCATCAATCCTTGGTAACAGATACTTGTTCTTCACTGTCAATGCATTTAACTGCCGGTAATCAATGCACATTCGCGTCGAACCATCCTTCTTGGGTACTAAAATCACCGGTGCTGCCCAGGGCGATTCACTGTCTCGGATAAACTGCTTCGCCTTCAGTTCTTCTTCATGCTGATATAACTTGTCCAACTCTGACTGCAACGTCCTGTAAACTCTGCCGACCTTAGGCCCCGTTCCAGGTTTTAACTCAATGAAAAACTCCACATCTCTCACCGGTGGTAAACCAGGAAGCTCATCTGGAAACACATCAAGAAACTCTCTGACCACTCTTGGAATCTGCTCCTGCTTTGCCAATGTTTCTACAATAATGCCTTTGGGTCGATTCTCCAATGATCGATCAAAGACGAATTCCTCAATGCCAGGTACATTAAATACTACCCTACCTCCTCGATAATCTATTATCGCATGACTGTCTCTCAACCAGTCCATGCCTAGGACAACGTCAAAGTTTTCTATAGGAAACTCAATCAAAGATGTGGACAATAATCGCCCACATACTACGACCGGACACGCTAAGCACACTCTGCTAACTCCTATGAGCCCATTACTAGTGAGTATATTCATCCTCTCTGGCAATGCTCCGAACTCCAATCCAATATGTGTCGCAAACCATACAGATATAAAAGAGTGGGTAGCCCCCGAATCAAACAATGCTACTACAGGAAAAGAGATAACATAAATATTACCTGCAACCACGTCACCTGAAGCTAGTGTATCCTCCAGTGATAAGGTGAAGGCCTAGCCCTGGCCTTGCTGAGCTCCCCACTGTTGTCTTCCTTGTGCATGCTGTTGCTGTGGCCTCTGCTGACCTCCCTAGTTCTGTGCCTGGCAAAAGATCTAAGCCTGTGTCGGTATACGCTGGGCTAGTGGCCTTACGGCCAATGCTGGTCCTATGTTCGGTGCTATCCCCGGAGCTGGCAATGCCGAAAATTGCTGAACTGGCCCTTCTAGCCTTTACATCATAGGACAATTGGCAATCCTATGGTCTGGACTGCCACACCTTATACATAACCTATTAGCTGAATGACACACATCCCTAGTGTGCCCTCCCTTACCATAGTAAATACATCCAATGGGCGTCCTCTAGCGCTGCGGCTGGTTCCTCGGCTGCTGATGCCGGACTGGTGTTGTTATCTCTGCTACCGCCGTCCTTCGCGGTGCATCTGACTCATAAATACGGATGCCGGGTGCTGGCGCCGATGTTCGTTGTACTGCTCCTCCGCCCCTACTCTGGGGATGAGACCTCTTCTGGCCCCCATGTCTTGTCGCCAACCTCTGTTGGGTGAGTTTATGCCTCCGAGCTGCCGTTAAAACGGCATCAAAAGTCAGATAGTCGTGCCCTTCTACTGGCTATAGAATCTCCAAATAAAGTCCTTACTGGAATCTCATCGCCTTCTTTGGCTCCTAGCCACCATCATCGGTGTAAACTGACTCAGTCTGCAGAACTCCACTGTATACCCATCCACCATCTTACTAGCCTGCTTAAGACAGATAAACCTCTGTTGTAGCTCATACCGTGCTACCATACCAAAATACTTGGCCTTGAATCTGGTACTGAAGCTATCCCAAGGAACATGACGCCTCATTCCAACCTCTTCTGATACCCACTAGTCGCGGGCGAGATCCTGAAGTAATAGTCTAACTTGGTCAACCTTCTCTTCTACTGGAACCTTAGCTGCGGTCAATATGGCCTCAATATCCTGAAGCCAAGCATCTGTCGTGATGGCATCCTTCGTGCCGTTAAAGTATCTCAGGTTAAATCGACAAAACCTCCCCGATGCTCCTGAATCATTCCTGACACTTCTCTCAAGGGCTACTTGTAACCCCTGATTCAGTAGCATATTCTGTTCCTGCTGCTGGGTCTGCTTTTGCTGATGGGCTGCCACCTGATGTTGCTGAGTGGCTGCCACCTGATGCTGCTGAGTGGCCAGAAATCCCCGGATGACCTCCAGGAGTGCTGTAGCATCAGGTACTGTCGTAGCTACCGGCATCGCTGGGGGTGCAGGAGTTTCTAGAATCTGCGGTTCCACTGGCTCTGATATCACTTCCACTCGGATCTGGTCAGGAGAAGGTATTATTTCCTGCTGCTGCCCCATCGAGCCATGCTCTACTGGACGTTCCTCCATGTTGGCCTTACCAGCTACTGAGAAAGAAGCACCCCTATAGAAAAAGATACATGATATCAAATGACAGAACGAGGAAGATTCGAAGATGCAATTCAGGTTATAAATCAAGGTGAAGGAAGAGAAATTGCGGCAAGAGATTCAAAGAGAACAAGTTTTGATTGAGACTCCTATAATAGTAACACCCCTCGAGTCTTAAAATCGGACCTATATGGGCCACCAATAAAACCTTGTCATGCCCAGTACCGGAATACGGAGACGGACTAGGCCAGCTACTCCATATGAGGTATACAAACGTCATACGGCGATCGTGGCTATCAAGAGGCAAGGGGGTGCATGCTACAATCAAGTCTCATATGGTCTCACAGAGTATCTATGTCTCATTCATTCAAGCAAGAAACATTAATTAATGAGCATATGAGATAAAGCAGTAAGGTATCCCTGACGCTTCATCAAAATGATCATAGGGATCTAGCTTTATAAGTTAGCTAGCCCAGAGAGTCATAGGTACATAATCGTATTCAGCTGTAATCTGATTTAATTACAATTATGCAAAAGACAAAATATCCAGATTAACCGGCTAAACAGGTGTCGGTGGCTAAATGCCAGGACATAAGTGATGAAAACTATAGTGGTGGAGAAGAAACCCACTCAGGTCCCCCGTCAGCCATGCTCCTAGTATGCACCAATCGCGTCAGGGAAGGAGTTTGGATCCTCAGGCGCTGCTACAAGATCTGGCCAAACAAAACCAGCGGGGTCAGCCCCGAATAGTAAGTACCACAAGGGAGAACAAAAAAGTGAAATAAAACCCAAGCATAAAATAATAATACTAGTAATAATAAAGGCTTCCGATCGTAACCTCGGTCCATAGGCTGTCCTAGCACGATAGACCAACCCAACAACCAAACAAGGACATGGGTTGGACCACGCACCATGACAGTCCATGTCCTTCGGCTACTAATGGAAGGCACAAGGCACAGTCAAGTCATTTTTTAAGCATCCATTCATTCCTACGACTTTCTAAATTTGGCGGAGTTATTCCCGCGATACTGATAAAAAGGAATCCTTATATCGTGTCAACCCAGCAGGGCTAACCAAACCATTAGATATTTAGCACATTGAGTATGCACCGATCCTCCGGAGGGCTACCGCGCTAATACATATAACACATAGCTCATAGAAATCGGATATAGTCATCTGCTAAAGGCGAATGAAAACATATCCGTGGCGGCCAACCCGACACGTCAGGACTGGACCTGGGGTGACTAGTATGGCACGATCTCGGGATTCTTCCCACCCAATGCATCTACCAAGTAAGTCGCCTAGTTAATCCCTAGGTTATCCTCGGAGTTCATATGTCGTGGTCACATGCTCACTCCTTAGATGTCATAAAATGTACTAGTACCCCAAGAAGGGATCCGCACTGGCTCATGGAGTCATATATTTGTACCCTTTCTTGGTGTAATACAATACACAACACATACCATGTCATTGCTACCGACCATTCGCTATGTAAATGCTGGACTCTTAGATGTACTGGCAGGTATCACATAGGAACACTTAGCACATAGGATAGCACCTCAGTGCTCACATAGATTATACCATAGTACACACATAGGTTTATCCAGCACTCGTATAGGTAGTCAGATCAGGAATGAGGACCAAGACACAAGGACACATGCGACCGAGGGTCATACGGCTAAGGATCATGCGGCCAAGGATACAGTCTGTATGACTGCATGAGGCCAGGGGTTATACGGCAAGGCATGCAGTCCGCAGGACTTCATACGGCTAAAGCTCATGCGGCCAAGATATGCGGCCCGCATGACTTCATGCGGCCAAGGCAACACTACCACAAGACTTCGTACGGCAAGACTTCATGCGGCCAAGACAACACTGCCGCAGGACTTTGTGCGACAAAACTTTATGCGGCCAAGGCAACACTGCCATAGGACTTCGTGCGGCAAGGCATGCGGCCGAGCTGCTCATCTTCTCCAAAAATTCGAAAAAGATGGCCATGGAACCCATGTACTTCAAACTGTCACAACTCGGTCAAAACAACAAGAAATCTAACTTTTCAAAGGTCAAATTTGGGTAAAAATAAATGCTTTACCACAAGGAACAACTAGATTTTGAAAACAAACAAGTTTAATAGATCAAAACTAAGGAAAACCAAAAATGACAAAAACTTAGATCTACAAGAATCCATTCTTCAAAATCGAAAATACCAAGTACTAAACTTGTAGAGGATGATGAGAAGAACAATATAGACAAATAATATCAAAGAAAAAATCAAGGATGAAAAATGCACAAATCTCCACTTTTGAGTAAGTTGTACTTGTCTAATGGTGGTGGTTGAGGAAAAATGAATGAAAGAGTGAATGGGGAGAGAGAGTGAGGAAGAGGATATAAATAGGGGTTGGGTTGGCTTAAGAAAACCCTAATCTCTAAACATGCTCTAACCATTCCACTAATGACATGCTTAATAGCTACATGCAACCATTAATAAATAATAAATAGAATTATGTGCATGCTAAATACATGATACCATGTACAAGATTCATAAAAGAATACGTATATCGGGATCGGGGAGTGACAGTCAAAGATCAGCAGACTTACTCAGGAGTATGAGGCGTTCAAGATGAAGCCAAACGAATCCGTCACTCAAATGTTTACAAGATTTCTAGATATTGTAAAACCTCTGTCTTCATTAGGCAAGGAATACAATAACCATAGGAAGATTCACAAACTTCTACGAGCTCTCATGAAGAATTAGATTCCAAAGGCTACATCAATTATTGAAGGAAATAACCTCACTAATCTGTCTTTTGAAACACTCATGGGTAAGCTACTCACTCACGAGCTGAAACTTTTAGACTTTGAAGAAGTTACACCAAAGGAGAAGTCGATCGCCTACAAAGCCCAACACAGAAGATCTGTCAAAGATTATTTCGATGATAGTGACTCTGACTCTGAAGATCAAGCTCTCCTAGTAAGAAAGTTCAATAAGTTCATAAGATTCAATAGAAGAACAAAAGAGCACAACAGCAACAACAACAACAACGAAGAAGATCCAATCTGCTACGGTTGTAAGAAGAAAGGACACATCAAGAAGGACTATCCAACAACATCATCATCAACCAGGAAAAGTAACAAGTATGACAAGGGTTACCTGATACATCTAGAAGGTATGCCAACACAAGAATATGACATAAAAACGAAGCTAGCGACTCAGAAGATGAACAATCAGACGACGCTGCAAATATATGTTTAATGGCATTTGATCAGGTAAACACTAACCCCTTGTTTGATACATATGATGATTTTACCTTTGAATAGTTAGGTGAAACCTTTAGTGACCTCTTAGGTGATTACAGAAAACTGCATAGCAAATACCAAAACTCTAAGAAGGTACTCAAAGAGTACAAAGGTGAAATAGAAAGACTTATCGACCTACTAGCCGAGGCTAGAAGTAATGATAATTCTAGTGAGATAGGTGAGCTCTCTTCTGTTAAGTTGCAGTTACACGAGACCACAAGTCTATCCGAAGAGAAAGATAAGACCATTACCAAATTAGAGGAAGGCCTACTCAAAGAGAAGAAGAGTCTTCAGTAAGCACTAGTCAGAAATGATGCACTCACTGCTGACTACAATACACTGTATGATACTTCCAAAAAGTTGAAAATTAGGTTAGGAAAATAGCCTAAGGTTGCTGCTTCCTACCCTAACACGTGTCACTTACCAAAAAACTATCAAATCCAACACTGTCAGACCAACCAAATCTTTGCCCAAGAAGACTAGTAGGCATGCATTTTATTATCAATATCGAACTAGAAAACCAAGACCTGCCAATCATGCACAACACACTGCATCAAACACTCAACATACTAGATGTCATTATCGTGGCACCGTTGGTCATATCTCTCCTACATGTAAAGTAAGAAGGCTTGTTGATTTAAAGATATGTGTATGGATACCAAAGACGAACGTTTCAGGACCCTATAAGAAATAGGTACCAAAAGTTTTATCTGCAAATTCTTTTGTAGGTGGAAAACCCAATGCATGGTAGAAGCAAATGGATCCTCGACAACGGTTACTCACGGCACATGACCGGTGATGCTTCATTATTCGTAACACTGTCGAAGAAGAAAGAAGAATACGTCTCCTTCGGTAATAATCTTAAAGGGTATATAGTAGGTATTGGTAATATTGGTAAGGCTCCCTATCCTGTGATTAAAGATATCTGTCTAGTAACCAAGTTAAAACATAACCTACTCAGCATAGGCCATTTAGCTGACCATGGTTTTGGTATTAACTTTGTCAAAGACAAATATACTATAGTTGATAGCTCAACTGGTAGTACTATCTTTGAAGGTATTAGGGAAGACAATATATATATATATATAAAAATATTTTTATCTATTGGAAGAGGCTAACAAAGTTGGTAGATGCTTAATCGCCAAGAATAATGAGAGTCAACTATGGCATATGAGACTCGGTCATGCAAATATGGACATAATTTCAAGACTATCTACAAAGAAGTTGGTACGAGGTTTACCGGACATCACCTTCAAGAAGGATACCTTATATAGTGAATGTGAAAAGAACAAAGCTACCCGATCCACTTTTAAGTCTAAGAATGTTGCAAGTACCACTAAACCTCTAAAATTACTGTATATGGATTTATTTCGGCCCAGTAGAATTGCTAGCATAGGTGGTAAGTTATATGCTTTTGTAATAGTAGATGATTTCTCTAGGTACACGTGGGTATATTTTTTTGTACGCAAAAATGATGCATTGTCTAAATTCGTCTCCTTTTGTAAGAAAGTTCAGAATGAGAAAGGATTCACGATCACTCGTATTCGAAGTGATCATGGCGGCAAATTTGAAAATGCAGAGTTTGAGCAATTTTTTGACACACACTATTATCTGCATGAGTTCTCCTGTCCTAGAACTCCGTAACAAAATAGAGTTGTGGAACATAAGAACAGGACTCTATCTGAAATGGCTAGAGTTATGTTAAACTAGTTTAGTCTACCTAAATATTTTTGGGCTGAAGCTGTCAATACAGCTTGTTATGTTCACAATAGGATTCTAATTCAACCTGAATCGAAGAAGACTCCCTATGACTTATGGTCTGATAGGACACCATTTGTTTCTTATTTCAAAATCTTTGGTTGCAAATGCTTTATTCTTAATACTAAAGATAATTTGGGAAAATTTGACGAAAATGCCGATGAAGATATATTTTTAGGTTATACGGCCAAAAGCAAAGGGTACATAGTCTTCAAAAAAAGGACCATGATCATCGAAGAGTTAATAAATGTTACTTTTGATGAACTGAATCAACAGACAATCGATAATGATGATGAAGACTTCAGTACACCAAGTACATCACCTATAGAACCTTCAAGTATAGCACCAGCTGATCCTCCAGGCAGAGCACGTACGGAACCAGCTACCTTGAGAGTCTGCCAAAAAGAATAAAGTTTTTGGCTGACCATCCCAAGAACTTGGTAATAGGTGAGATTACAAGGGGTGTAAGTACTCATTCCTCAAGTAGAGATATAGTTTTCTGTGTTGCATTTATTTCACAGCTAGAACCCAAAAATATTTAAGAAGCATGTAGCGATAATTTTTGGTTAGTGCTATGCAAGAGGAAGTAAACCAATTTGAATAGAATCAAGTTTGGAAAATTGTTCCCAAGCCCATTGATCATCCGGTCAGTGGCACCCGCTGGATATTCTGAAAAAACTTAATGAGAATGGTTTAGTTACTCATAATAAGGCCCGACTCGTAGCTCAAGGATACAACCAAGAGGAAGGTATCGACTATGATGAGACCTATGCCCCAGTTGCGAGATTAGAATCTATTCGCATGTTATGTGGATTTACATGTTTTCATAATTTTAAACTTTTTCAAATGGATGTTAAAAGTGATTTTCTTAACGGTTTTATAAAAGAAAAAGTTTATGTAGCTCAACATCTAGGTTTTACTGATTTCAAAAACCCTGATCATGTTTTCAAGGTAAAGAATGCCTTATACAATTTGAAACAAGCCCCTCGTGCTTGGTATAATTATTTAAGCTCTTTTCTACTTGATAACAGTTTTATAAAAGGCAAGGTTGACACTACACTGTTTATAAAATCCTTTAATGAAAATCTTTTTTAATTTATATTTATGTTGACGATATTATCTTTGGATCTACTGATGAATCTCTTTGTCAAAAAAATTCAAAGTGTATGCAGAATGAGTTTGAGATGAGCATGATGGAAGAACTCAAATTCTTCCTTGGACTACAAATCAAACAAACCAACAATGGAACGTTCATTAATCAAGCCAACTACACAAAACACTTACTAAAGAAGTTCGATCTGGAAACCATTAAACCTCTTGGCACTCCAATGGCAACTTCAACTAAGCTTGATATTGATGAACAAGGTAAACCAGTAGACATATGTAAGTATCAAGGTATGATTGGTAGTTTACTTTATTTAACTGCTAGTTGCCCTGATATATTGTTTGGTGTTCGCTTGTGTGCACGTTTCCAAGCTAACCCTAAAGAATCATACTTGTGCGCGGTTAAGCGTATCTTTCTACACCTTAAAGGCACTTCTTCTGTCAGCTTGTCACCCCTATTTCCTGTATTACGTATTTATGCTCGTATTTGATTTTGGCACGTATTTTAATTTTCTCGACTTGCGGATTTTGGTTTCTCGTAAATGGGTTTTGGACCATGGCTTGGTTTTATTTTGTGGAAGTTGGTTTGGTTTGGTTCATCATGAGTGGAACACTTTAACCTACACTCTACCCTCAACACAACACAACCACCCTCATTATATCTCCACCAAACTTTCTCTCTCCTCTTTACTCTCCATTAATTTTCTTCTTCTTCCTTCTTCCATACAACTCCCCAACCCATTAGGCAAGTGCACCTTGCCAACAAATAAGCACCCAATTTTATTTGTCCATTTGATAGATTAGGACATGTAGATCAATATTAGAACTTGGAATTTTCTGATTTGGAGTCTCCATTGTTCTAGATCTAAGTTTTGATTATTTTCGAAAATCCTTGGTTTTGATCTATTAAACTTTGATTTTTGCTTGTTTTGATGCTTCCATGTGGAAGAGAATTCAATTTTACTCAAGTTAGAACTTTGAAAATCTAGATTTGGCTTTGATTTGACAAAGATATGAAGATTTAAAGTTTTGGTGTTCTTGAGGAGTTTATCTCGGCCTCGGTGAAGGCTCTCGGCCAGTGCTCTTTAGCACTTGACCGTTTGCGCACCCCGGCCTGTGCTCTTTAGTGCATGGCCGATTACGCATAGGCTCAGCCAGTGCTTTGCGCTGTGCTGGATTGCGCTGGCGCAAGCTAGCCATGTGCAAGCCAGCCATGTACAAAGTAACCCCTGCGCAATCGACCATTGCGCAATCTACCCCTGCGCAATCCTCCTGTGCGCAATCCATCTGCTGCGCCATCTACTCCTGCGCAGTTGGTACCCTGCACAGCTCACTCCTGCGCAGTTGGTATCCTGCGCAGCTCACCCTGCGCAGTTGGCCTCCTGGCGCACTTGACTCCTGCGCAATCCAACCCTCTGACCCCTTGCGTAAACCATTGGCTCTTGGAGATTTTGTTTTATTTTCTTTAAGCCTGGCTCTTCTATAGTCCTATATATATTGATATTGTATTAGATATTTTATGCCCATTTTATATCCTTACGCCTTTTGTCATGAACTTGATTTTACTTAATATGTTTGGAATGTCTATTGTACATGGCATGGTATGGCAAGGACCTAGCATAACACGACAGTGACCCGTAGTGGTGCACTCCTGACATGACCAACCTGACATGACAGTGACCCGTAGTGGTGCACTCCTAACAAGCACCCTGACATGATTTATCTTGATAACTTGATAGTGGCCCGTGGCGGCGCACTCCTGACTTGACTTGACTTGTAACTTGTAATTAACTCGTATAATCAACTTGACACCGTGGGTGTTCCTGCTTGCTTGTTTGTACAATCTACTTGTCTTGTCTTGCATCATGTCTAGGATGCGACTTCCTGGGTACCACGGCCAGGGACTCGCGTTAAATTGGATTAGGCTAATTATTAGATCAAACTAGAACATGGAGAATTCCCAGTCACAGGCAATCTCGTTATCTGGGCGCTTTAATGGACTTGTAGCTTGCCGACAAGTAGAGCACATTTCCAGCACACTGTCATGTGTTGCACCCTCTAAGTCACCTAAGGGTACATTTGTCTCCCGGGCAATGTACCCACCTATAACTCTCAACCCGCGGAAGGATAACTGGATGGTCTGCAGGGCTTGGGACTGGAGTTTCTTACTTGCATCTTGTTAGTAATTAGGCTTGTGATAACCCTAGTTAGTTAAAGTAGCAAGCCGTAGTACTTGCCTGGCCGATTGTGAATGAATGGTGTCCAGCTCTGTCTAAGTCTTGTCTAGCCCCTGCACCTGGAACTCTTGATCTTGATTGCTTTACTTATTTCTAACGATAAATGGGTAGAGACAGTGAGCTATTCAGGCGAAGGGGTACAATCCCGGTCCTTGTTTGGTTTAAGGATTGTAACCTGGCTCCCGGAATGGTTCCACGTCCCTAGTCGTTTATCGCCCTATGTACCTTACTACTTGTACTTTCTTTTATTCTTTATGTTCTGATATGCTGGCTTTTGTTCTTATTTGTGGCCTCCTTTGTGGCACTTGCTCTTTCTGGGGTTTGACCCAGCTGGTTTTGTGTGGCCAGATTTCGGAGCAGCTCCCGAGGATCTACCGAGCTTCCAGCCCAATGGTGACAACTAGACGGAACCCGGGCCAAGAGTGGATTTTCCTTTTTGTTTCACCCACTTATATGTAAATTTATTCTTTTGAGGCGTTTAGCCGACGAGCACCTGTTAGCTCGATGCACATTTACTTACTGTCTGCCTACGGGCTGTAAACATGATTAACAAATCCTAGGGTTGATCATGTATGACTGAACTCTTGCTAGTCCTATCATTTTGTACGACTAGCTTCATGATCATCCAATATGTAATATTTGGGACGCCTTATATATATATTTGATGCTCTAATATCTTGTAACTCTGTTAATTGCTTGAGATTGAGACAATAGGCTTGACCTTAAGAGACTGCTGGCTTGTAGTAAACCCTCATATCTAGACAGCCGTGACCGTATAGTTGAGATGTATTCTATTTCAATATACGTAGCTGGCTATGTCTGCCCCCGCTCTCCAGTATTCTGGTTCTGGGGCGTGACACAGCTTATTGTATCTCAAAACTACGTCCTTTGACCTAACCGATTACTCAAATACCGATTTTGCGGGATGCAAATTAGATAGAAAAAGTAATAGCGGTACGTGTTATTTTCTCGGTAAGGCTCTAGTCTCTTGGTTTAGCAAGAAGCAAAATTCTTTCGCATTATCAACTACTGAGGCTGAGTATATCGTCGCAGGACGTTGTTGTGCACAAATTTTATAGATGAAGCAAAACTTAGAAGACTTTGGTTTACAGTATTCACATACCCATTTTCTGTGATAACACTAGCACTATTAATTTGACTAAGAATCTTGTATGTCACTTTCGCACTCAGCATATTGAGATTCGATATCATTTTCTTCGAGATTATCAAACAAATGGAGATATAGACCTTGTATATGTAGACACAGAGAACCAATTAGCTGACATCTTTACAAAACCATTAGCGGAAGATCGTTTCAATTATTTATGTCAAAAGTTAGGAATTTTATATGTCAATAATATTAATTAATTTTGTTTCATCGATTACTTTTCAATATACAAAACTGTTTTCGATATAAGCCTACAAATTGTCTGTCTGTCACTACGGCTACGGCTAAAGCAAAATAGTATTTAAGCATTCTCCGGTGAACCTCCGTTACCTGTGACAGTACCCCTACAGCTAATCTGAGACAGTAGATGCATAATGTTTGCCATTGATTGTAAAAGTGCAGAACAATTTTATAGGAGGACTGAACTTAAGACTCACAATACAAACTCACTCGCACAAAGAAAGCCTAGGAATAAAAACCTTGGTACAACAATCTAAGTACGATTGTTTATTTTTGATTCTGGGGGGTGACGATAGAGGCTCGGGAAAGCGACGGCAGCTCTGCCTTACTCCTTGGATGATCGGACGTAGTAGAAATGCTCTCGGGATGTATGAAAAGACTCTTCTGTGCGTGTCTTTGTCTCTCTGTGTGTCCAGTCGGATGGAAAGAGTCTCTTTCTCTCTGGAATTCTTCTCCTCTTTTTCTCCTCTCCTTTCCAAGGGAATGACACCTTGCTATTTATAGAAGTGGGGGTGTGATCATTAGGGTTTGCAATGATTCCCCCTTGAAAAGTCGACGACCAATAATCTTGATTGTATCACATTTGGGCAGTTAATTTTTTATTGCACCAAATCCGAATGGGCAATTAATGCTGATTGCCACGAATCCTCATGTTTTGTCATGACATGCTCGGATCTCGCGCCACGTGTTCAATTTGCTTGATTACAACAAATCTGATTTGATCCAAGTAATTATGGTGATTGCACTAAATCTGGTTGTTATAATTTGCGAGCAGCCATAACTCTGATAAGACAGCCACGTGTCTCAACTGTCATGAGGATCGCCACGTGTATCAACTGTCATGAGGACCGCCACGTGTCTCAACTGTCATGAGGACCGTCATGTGTCTCAACTGTCGTGAGTGGGACGTCCTGACAGAACCGCATGAATGCGGTCTCTAAATGAACCGCATATGGATGGCCCCCCACACTCCTAGCCGTATGAAGGTAGCAGCCGCATGAGGGTGGCGACCGTATGAGGGTGGCGGCCGCATGAAGAGGACATCCGCATGAAGGTGACAGCCGTATACAGGGGTCAGCTGCATGAAGGGGCAGCCGCATGCAGAGGTCAGCCGCATTAAGGGGGGCAGCCGCATGCAAGAGTCAGCCGCATGAAGGAGTCAGCCGCATGAAGAGAGCAACCACATGAAGAGAACAACCGCATAGGGGTGTCAGCCGCATAGGAGTGGCAGCCGCATAGGGAGCTTTGGACTTGACGGATTATACCAGCTATAAAAGATTTTCTCTTTTTCCCTAGGAACACGCCATCATATCAGAGTCATTATTTCGACTTTTATGTCAGAGCTGTCATTTGTCAGAGCTGGCATTGTCAGGGCTGCCGTCAGAGTAATTAATTTAAGCTGATGCTTTATGGCCAGTTGTCAGATCGGACAGCGTGAGGCCACGTGGCGTGGAGCCATCCGAGCCGTATGAAGGACTTTTGGAGCTGCATGAGGCTCCTTCTGTTTGTGAGCCGTATAGGATCCGGAAGGACTTATGAGCCGCATGAGGCTCCTTCTATTTTGAGCCGCATGGGCTTTCCTTATCTTTTTCCATGCTTCTACACGTAATAAAATTTAATTCATAAAATAATATTAATTATATTAATTATAATTTAAAATAACTAAACTTGGAATTAAATAATTGAAAAAGATTAATGAATATAAAGTGGCATTGCATTTAATTCAGCTCAAAAACACCTCAACAGAACCCCAGGCGAACTCTGACGGAATTCGGCCCGAGTTCGGTTGATGTCGGGTGTTTTAAGTCAGAACCTGAAGTGCCGCATCCTACTCATCTTCTTCATATCCTTAAAACACAGTAGTAACAGCGCCCGAAGCCTCAAAACCCTAGTTTTTCTTCATTCCATTGCTCTCAATTCTTTTGGAGATTCCAATCCAAATTTTGGATTCATGCGGAGTATCTCGTTCTCTTCTACATACTCAAATCTCAGAAGGTATAACCTCCTCCTTCTCTATTTTCTAATTTCATAAATTTCTATAATTTTCAAAGAAATAATGCCTAAGAACTTCAACCTCCTCAAGAGGAAGAAGAAGACGGCTAGTAAAGAGGCCTCGTCTTCGAATCCAATCCATGAATCACTCTTTTCACCCGTCCAATCGGACGATAGGGCGTTCAATGGGTTTTTCTTTCAAACCCATGATCAATCACTTTTATGGCATGCATATTTCTCTATTCGCAATATATACCCCGGCACACCGATTAAATGGACCATCTTTCCGTCCCATCGGACTTACTTTGAAGCATTAGGATTGCGTAACCTTGTTACCCATTCATATCTGATTACAACTAATGCTATTTGTTTATTTTATTGCAATTTTACTCTTGACATTTTTATTGTTAAAAGTTGTCTTGCCGGAATCGATATTCAATTCAACGATATTACTGAATTTTTATTTCAAATGAAGGTGCTCCGCTAGGCGATATTACAGAATTTGAATTTCCCGTAGGCACGACCTTAAGCAGCTTCAAGAACGAACTTTATTATCCTGATCGTGTTCGTTCTGGTAAGTTCAATGCTGCTAATTTGAACTTATTTTTTTATGAATTGCATCGCATCGTCTACTCCACTATCTTGTCCAAATCTACTTCAAAGGACGATGTGATTACCCTTGAAATGTCTGCTCTTTACCATATTCATAAGGGGATTCCTTTTTCTGTCCCTAAGACTATCATTCACATGATGGGTCATTGTCGTAAACGGAACAGAAACCTTGCTTACACGATGATCCTCCCAATCATCTTTCAGTATTTTGAGATTGATCTATCCATTTATGCTCGTGACTCTGAACCCAAGTATCTTCAGCTCTCTCGTCGCAGCGCAGCTGTTCCACCTGCTCCTCCTACTACTCCACCTCCACCGGTACAGGACTATCCTATGTCTTATGAGGGTATTCACCAGCATCTTTCTGATTTGCGAGCATTTATTACTGTAGCCTCCCTTCCTAAAAAATTATTAAAAATATTTTTTTATTATTTATTTGATTTAGGTGGTGATTTTTAGATTTTATAAATATTTATTTGGTTTTTTATTACGGTAGATGACTTTAACCATGGTAGAGTTTTGGAGTACAAGACGACTAGAAATCATGACACGGATAGTGCAGTGGCATGCTTTGACTAGTATATTAGTCATGCCAAGGAAGACCGAGCCATAGGGACGTCCTAACTAGGAAAACTAGGCCAAGTAGCGAATTAACCCTACCAAAGATTTATTATTTATTAATTATATTATTGATTTTTAGGGAACCCGGTTGTACCGAACTAGTCCGAACCGGACCCGGACCAAGTCCAAGCCCTTGTAGTCGGGTAGTACGTGTAGAGACGACCATATAGAGGTACGTTGTATTGGCATTTTACTTTAGTGATTTAGAAAGCAATTTGGAATCGGTGGATACGTATATATTATTGTGCTTGCTATTAAAATAGTATTTTAGTTGATAATATAGTAAATAAGTTCTTTAATAAATATTTTGGATATTATGGGAATTAACTAGGTTATATTTATACTTGTATATATGTATATGTATAGAAGTGTATTTATGGTACATGGAAAAATTAGGCTTATATATATATATATATATATATATATATATATATATATATATATATATATATATATATATATATAATATATTTATATATATAATATATATATATTTATATATATAATATACATATATATATATATATATATATATATATATATATATATATATATATATATATATATATATATATATATATATATATATATATATATATATATGAAACCATATTATTTTATTTTATTTGTTAAAATGTTGTATACGTACATTAAGATTCTATATGGCAATATTGAATATACTTAGAATAGATTATTATTTAAAGTTGTATTCATGGTGTATAAATATATATATACATCGTTCATGTATATGTATATACGTACGTATATGTATTGATATATATAGTTATTATGGAGATAATAATAATAACAAAAAGAAGAAGAACTAGACTAATTACCAAACGGGCCCAAGCCCATCAAAATCCTAGCCAGCCCAAGGCCTCAGCTAGCCCAGACCCAATAATCAACCCACCCAAGCCAAACCGGCCCACAGTGAATGGAATCCCTGCTAAACAAAACCAAGCAGTTTCCCCACATCACCAAGCCTTCCAGCCCGATCGGCCCAACCTGTGCCAAACCGAACCTATAACACTCCCTCACAGGCCGAGGAAACCGCTCGGTTCTCCGCGTGTATAAGTATAAAACTCGAGAGAAAGAGAGGCGATCCTCAACCAAACCCTACGTCGTGCCATCCCCTCTCCACGGGCGACCTCCCCTGACATCTGCGCAGCCGCACAGGGCGCCGGACCGGCCACGCGCGGCCTGAGACAGTAACCGTGCCGACAGCAATAGCAGTATTGGCGGTTGAGAGGGCTGACTTCGTACGGAGTTTTTTCAACGATCAGTCGACCGTTTGTCAAGCTGATTGCTCAGGTATGACCCTAGTATAACCACCTTCGTGTTCCTTCAAATAGACTTAATTGTGGTACCCTAGGTTGACCGAGGAATCAATGCCAAAATTGGCGAATAACTGTTCGAAACCGAACAGTTTTGTAGAAAAAGGACCTAACTTGGAAGGCGACGTATCGTCGATCCCTCGACTATTTCAAAATTGTGTTTCAACAGAATCATAGAAGACCTATAGGAGATGGAAACCCCATTATTAGTTTTATTTCTAGTGGATCATACAGTAAGATAAATTGGATTGAAAATCGAGAAAAACCCGATAAAATAGTTTTCAAAAACTAGAAAAATCTTCGATTCGACGTGCGTCCTGCCAATCCGGGCGACGTGGTCGCGAACCAAAAGCATCGAAAGGTGCGTAACGGCTTCGTGGACGTGTGGACTTTGACGGAATTCAAATTGGTCGCGTGTACGCGACGAATTTGATGCGTATCCGTCGAAATTCACCGTATCGGCCTCAGTGCAAGTTTTTCAATTACTTTATGCACGCTCGTCAGATCGAAGAAAAATTGTGCCAATAGGACCATATCGTTTTTCTGGTCCTGTATGCCAAGTTTGGTCCGATTCTGAGACAGTTGATTGGATCGCTGTTTCGCGGGCCCCACGATCTGATTCAACGGGTGGTTTTGTGCCCGGCCCATCGGAATCCAACTTTGGACATACTGTTGGGTTCGTATCGGAAAACCAGACCTGTTGATATACAGTTTGACGACTTTAGAGACCGTTGACTTTGGCACGCTTTTCGGTGCAAAGCAGGTCCAACAGCGGACACCGTTTTGACATAAAATTACTGTGTTTGCCCCTGTGTCCAGAATTTGACTTAAGGACAGGCAATCCTAGCTAATTTGACTATTCTGAGAATTTTGGCAATGTTTGTTTTAGCTTTTGGAGACAGTTGTGATGACTTGGACTTCGTAGCTTGCCAGTTGACGGTATATTATTGGATCTTCGTGCAACCTCCAGGCAAGTATACCTTGCCTTCCTCTACAGTTTTATTTACATGCATTTCATTTTAGTTTTCATTCTTTGGTTGTTTATGGACATGTGCTTTTCGTATTATATTCTTTTGAGTTATTTTTATTGTATATAGCCGTGTTCATGTTTGGTCTTATGGTTCACCCTTGGAGTTCTCGTCAGTACCTTGCTTGAGTCGTATCATAGAACGAGTAAGTGTAAGTGAACTGCCATAGCCTTGATTATCGTTTTACACAAGCAGAGAGTCCACACTCGGGACGAGGGTTGTTTGGTGCACCAGAGAGTCCACACTCGGGACGAGGGTGTTTGTCGTGATCAAATGGCACCAGAGAGTCCACACACGGGATGAGGGTTGACCATTTACACCAGAGAGTCCACACACGGGACGAAGGTGTCTTGCTGTAAGCTAACCATAGAGTCCACACTCGGGACGAGGGTTAGTGCTTGGTTCAAACCCGTGCGTCCACACTCGGGATGAGGGTTTGGTTTCTTTCATTGATCTCGTGATTATCGTTCATCCGGAAGTTCAGTTATACGTGGTTGTTCTAGTATACGTGTTTGGGTTCGTATTCGTGTTCGTATTCGTGGTCATTTGTCGTATTCCTATTTTCTTGTTTATCCTCTTGCGTATGATAAAACTGTTAGATAGGCAAGTATATTATGTATCTTGCTATGTCCTCTGGGGACCTGATGATCTCTTCAGGTTTAGCGATTGCATGGAGTTAGCTAGTAGTTCTGGATGGCAGAGGATTTTTGGTTCTTGTGGGATTCAGGTATCATTATTACGTTTGTTATTCTTTCGTGCTCTACATTCCTTATCATGAGTTATCCTGTTTATTGGTTTAGTTTAGAGACTCTTGTCCTTTTTTTGGAGTCTCATCGGATATATGCTCGTGGGCTGCAGACCACGACCCATAGTGTTCATTTATATTTTGTATACTTATGGTGGATTTGAGATATAGATTTGTTTGCCATGATTTGGCAGTATACCATAGACGTGACAGTGTTTACGTATTCGAGTCTGGCTGGAGTCTACTCGATACGTGGCTGGCTTGCTCACGCTCTCGCGTCTGAAAAGCGGGTGCGGGTTGTGACAAATTTTTTTGGTGGCCTATGCAGGTCAGAGCATATCATACCGGTTACGTAACTGTACTGGTACGAGCCTGCGACTATGACTAAACCTTAGAAATCTCAAACCACACTGCCTTAAAATTTTCCCTAGAAATTTCTCTACTTCCTTAAAATTGCATATTTGTTCTCGATTTTTCTCCCTTGCCTTCCCGTATCCTTGGTTCTCGTCCCTTCCTATTTCGGGGTGACGAATGATCGTGCTGTCTATAATTCATCAGAGATTCTTAAGTTATAGTATAATATTGCTTGATTTTGAATATTTTGTTGTTTGAGAGATATGTGGGGATATAGATGCTATATGTCTTGGATATCTAAGGATAATGACTCTAGCTACTTGATGGAAGGTTATAAAGTTTTAGTGATATACCCTTGAGGGAGTAGCATGACCAAAAGTGGGTAGAAGTCCTCGAGATTTCATAATTACAAACGGCTACGAGAAGGATATAAACTATTTGAGGAGATTAAGGTATTGGTAGACTTTGATTTTTAAGGAATAGTTATGAATTAGAATTTTGAGGACGAAATTATTCTTTAAGGTGGGTAGATTTGTAGCCTCCCTTCCCGAAAAATTGTTGAAAATATTTTTTTATTATTTATTTGATTTAGGTGGTGATTTTCAGATTTTATAAATATTTATTTGGTATTTTATTACGGTAGATGACTTTAACCATAGTGGAGTTTTGGAGTACAAGACGACTAGGAATCATGGCACGGATAGTGCAGTGGCATGCTTTGACTAGTGTATTAGTCATGTCAAGAAAGACCGAGCCATAGGGACGTCCTAACTAGGAAAACCATGCCAAGTAGCAAATTAACCCTACCGAAGATTTATTATTTATTAATTATATTATTGAGTTTTAGGGAACCCGGTTGTACCGAACTAGTCTGGACCGGACCCGGACCAAGTCCAAGCCCTAGTAGTCGGGTAGTACGTGTAGAGACGACCATATAGAGGTACGTTGTATTGGCATTTTACTTTAATGATTTAGGAAGGAATTTGGAATCGGTGGATACGTATATATTATTGTGCTTGCTATTAAAATAGTATTTTAGTTAATAATATAGTAAATAAGTTCTTTAATAAATATTTTGGATATTATGGGAATTAACTAGGTTATATATATACTTGTATATATGTATATGTATAGAAGTGGATTTATGGTACATGGAAAAATTAGGCTTTATTATATATATATATATATATATATATATATATATATATGAAACCATATTATTTTATTTATTTGTTAAAATATATATATATATATATATATATATATATATATATATATATATATATTTTATATATATATATATATATATATATATATATATATATATATATATATATATATATATATATATATATATGAAACCATATTATTTTATTTTATTTGTTAAAATGTTGTATACGTACATTAAGATTCTATATGGCAATATTGAATATACTTAGAATAATTTATTATTTAAAGTTGTATTCATGGTGTATAAATATATATATACATCGTTCATGTATATATATATACGTACATATATGTATTGATATATATATAGTTATTATGGAGATAATAATAATAATAAAAAGAAGAAGAACTAGACTAATTACCAGACGGGCCCAAGCCCATCAATATCCCAGCCAGCCCAAGGCCTCAGCTAGCCCATACCCAATAATCAACCCACCCAAGCCAAATCGGCCCACAGTGAATAAAATTCCTGTTAAACAAAACCAAGCAGTTTCTCCACAGCACCAAGCCTTGCAGCCCGATCGGCCCAACCTGTGCCAAACCGAACTTATAACACTCCCTCACAGGCCGAGGAAACCGTTCGGTTCTCCGCGTGTATAAGTATAAAACTCGAGAGAAAGAGAGGCGATCCTCAACCAAACCCTACGCCGCGCCATCCCCTCTCCACGAGCGACCTCCCCTGACATTTGTGTAGCCGCACAGGGCGTCGGACCGGCCTACGCGCGGCCTGAGACAGTAACCGCATCGACAGCAATGGCAGTATTGGCGGTTGAGAGGGCTGACTTCGTACGGAAGTTTTCTCAACGATCAGTCGACCGTTTGTCGAGCCGATTGCTCAGGTATGACCCCAGTATAACCACCTTCGTGTTCCTTCAAATAGACTTAATTGTGGTACCCTAGGTTGACCGAGGAATCAATGCCAAAATTGGCGAATAACTGTTCGAAACCGAACAGTTTTGTAGAAAAATGACCTAACTTGGAAGGCGACAGTATCGTCGATCCCTCGACTATTTCAAAATTGTGTTTCAACAGAGTCATAGAAGACCTATAGGAGATGGAAACCCCATCATTAGTTTTATTTCTAGTAGGATCATACAGTAAGATAAATTGGATTCTAAATCGAGAAAAATCCGATAAAACTAGTTTTAAAAAACTAGAAAAATCTTCGATACGACGTGCGTCCCTGCCAATCCGGGTGACGTAGTCGTGAACCAAAAGTATCAAAAGGTGCGTAACAGCTTTGTGGACGTGTGGGCTTTGACGGAATTCAAATTGGTCCCGTGTGCGCGACAAATTTGATGCGTATCCATCAAAATTCACCGTATCGGCCTCTGTGCAAGTTTCCCAATTACTTTGTGCACACTCGTCAGATCGAGGCAAAACTTACGCCAATAGGACCGTATCATTTTTCTCGTCCTGTATGCCAAGTTTGGTCCGATTCTGAGATAGTTGATTGGATCGCCGTTTCGCGGGCCCCACGATCCGATTCAACGGGTGATTTTGTGTACGGCCTACCGGAATCCAACTTTGGACATACTGTTGGGTTCGTATCAGAAAACTGGACCTATTGATATATAGTTTGACGACTTTAGAGACCATTGACTTTGGCACGCTTTTCGGTGCAAAGCGGGTCCAACGGCGGACACCGTTTTGACCCAAAATTACCGTTTTTTCCCTGTGTCCAGAATTAGACTTAAGGACAGGCAATCCTAGCTAATTTGACTATTATGAGAATGTTGGCAATGTTTATTTCAGATTTTGGAGACAGTTGTGAAGACTTGGACTTCGTGGCTTGCAAGTTGACGGTATATTATGGGATCTTCGTGCAACCTCCAGGCAAGTATACCTTGCCTTCCTCTACAGTTTTATTTATATGTATTTTATTTTAGTTTTCAGTCTTTGGTTATTTATGGACATGTGCTTTTCGTATTATATTCTTTTGAGTTATTTTTATTGCATATAGCCGTGTTCATGTTTGGTCTTGTGGTTCAACCTTGGAGTTCTCGTCAGTACCTTGATTGAGTCGTGTCATAGAACGAGTACGTGTAAGTGAACTGTCATAGTCTTGATTATTATTTTACACAACCAGAGAGTACACACTCGGGTTGAGGGTTGTTTGGTGCACCAGAGAGTCCACACTCGGGACGAGGGTGTTTGTCATGATCAAATGGCACCAGAGAGTCCACACACGGGACGAGGGTTGACCATTTATACCAGAGAGTCCACACACAGGACGAGGGTGTCTTGCCGTGAGCTAACAAGAGAGTCCACACTCGGGACGAGGGTTAGTGCTTAGTTCAAACCCGTGCGTCCACACTCGGGATGAGGGTTTGGTTTCTTCCATTGATCTCGTAATTATCGTTCATCCGGCAGTTCAGTTATACGTGGTTGTTCTAGTGTTCGTGTTCGTGTTCGGGTTCGGGTTCGTGTTCGTGTTCATGATCATTTATCGTATTCCTATTTTTATGTTTATCCTCTTGTGCATGATAAAACTGTTAGAGAGATATGTATATTATGTATCTTGCTATGTCCTCTGAGGACCTGATGATCTGTTCAGGTTTAGCGATTGCATGGAGTTAGCTAGTAGTTCTGGATGGCGGAGGATTTTCGGTTCTTGTGGGATTCAGGTATCATTATTACGTTTGTTATTCTTTCGTGCTCTACATTCCTTATCATGAGTTATCCTGTTTATTGGTTCAGTTTAGAGACTCTTGTCCTTTTCCTTGGAGTCTTATCGGACATATATGCTAGTGGGCTGCAGACCACGACCCATAGTGTTCATTCATATTTTGAATACTTATTGTGGATTTGAGATATAGATTTGTTTGCCATGATTTGGTAGTATACCATAGTCGTGACAGCGTTTACGTATTCGAGTCTGGCTGGAGTCTACTCGATACGTAGCTGGCTTGCTCACGCTCTCACGTCCGAAAAGCGGGTGCGGGTCGTGACAATTACTGACACATCAAGGGAATGCGAGTTTCGAGATGCCAGTCGATTTTAGGCTCTCGCAAATTCCTTTACGGATCTACGATTTGCTCAGACTGGTAATTCTGTCAGTTCTCTTCTCCGAGATCCAGCTGTTTCTGGCTACCACTATGATGATGAAGCGGTTCGTCACTTCTTTGAGCCCGATAGCGCTTATGATTGGTACCGTGGTTCTGGTGCTACTCCATACCCTTCTCATGGAACTGGCACTTCTGGAGCTGGTCAATCTGGACATGGTGCCGCTGCTGGTGCTGATGATGATGATTATGAGGATTTCTGATCTAGACATTATGTACTTTGTCTAGATGTTATCTAGTTAGACTTTATTTTGTCTATGTATGCTTGGAAATGCTCCAACATTCCAAGACAGTACTTTATCTTTCCTTATTTTTGCACTGAGACTTTTATTGCTGAGTTGATGTATTTAGAACATCTAGTTATTATTCTCTTATTAGTATGCATTTAAGTATGTATCGTACTCTCTCTATTATTCTCTGTATACATTTTTCTATTCTATGCGCAATATTACTTATCTTAGTTTATGCTTTTACATAGAACTGTCTGTAAAATACATGTTATTCTATCTATATTTTTTTTTGTATTTCTTCAACGTTTGTTTCTTATGCATGAATTGCAGGGAGGCTTTCTCTTTGTAATTATTTTGCTAAGTGACAAAGGAAGAGAAATAGGATCTTACATCTATTGTAGGATATAGAATTTTTTTGGATATAGTACCATACATGCTGAACAAGTACATTATAATTTTGATTCTTTTCAAATCAAAAGATTGAGATGTTATATCGGTCAAGGTTTGTCAATTATCAAAATAGAAGAGATTGTTGGTCCATTGGTCATGGTCAAACCTGATTTTAATAATTGATCTAACCATGTCGCGATATAAGGGCTACTTGGATAATTCCTAAAGATCTGTGACTGCTACCTGTCATGACCCGCTCTCGAATAATCGGGTACATGTCGGACACACCCAGCCATTATTGATAGACACATCGAAGTAAGCTGTACAATTCTAAGAAAACTCTAAGTCACCAAATAATATAAATATCACAACATCTATAACGTCCCAGAGAGTCACTACAATACTAGTCATTATTACAACTTTAAAAGGAAATAATGGTCACGACCTGCACCCTATTTAGGGGCACGAGGACATGGGTATGTCCAGTCTACGTTGCAGTATTGGCGGTAGAACACTGTATAGGTCGTCTACAATATCTATCATCTAACAATAAGAAGTATAAACATGTCATCTTCACACGGAGGAATAATATGAAAATGTAAATAATAATGCAATACTTGAGGAACAGTTTATAAAGACAATGTATAGGTGGAAGAGACAGGTGAATATAGAGTAATAGATTTATGGGGATAACATGCGAAATGTAAAAAATAGATAGATATGTAATAAAGGGGAAAACCTGTCATGCAAGGTACACAACTAATAAGTCTAGAATATCTGTGTCTGAAACTAGTGTCTTGAAATACCAAGTTGACATATGAACGACTAGAGTGTGATATCCGACAATCCATACACGTCCGTGTGTGGCCGCTATTATTCTAATAAGATCATGGGATAGAAAGGGTATGTTCACATGTCTCTTAGGTATTTTCTCGCCCGACTAGTATACATGGATCTAGGTTTCGACATGTATCTCAATAATCCAAAATAGATACATTAGTCCAGTAATTCATTAGTCCAGTAGAGAGTCAATAGGCATGAAACTACGTATCTCAAGTCAAGGAATCCATACAATACCAATCCGTGTGACCATCGTGTTGGAATCAAGATAGAACACTAGTATAAACTTGCATCATAGGAAATATCAAATACTGGAAAACTATCAGAGAATGTACTCGTCTATCGTCCTGAGCAGTAAATATGATTCGTGGGCCAAGATGGAAGTCAGAAGAACCTAATATGAGTTATCAGAGTTAATTGGTGTTAAAAAGACTTAAACATGAATATTCATGGTGAAACATGATTTCTAGGTCAATTCTAGGTCACACTAGTCAACTAATAATCAACCTAGTCAAACTGATCAATCTAGTCAACCCCTAGGCATACTAGTCTATTTTAGTCAATATCTAGTTAAATCTAGTTAATTAGCTAATACTAGTTTATAATCTATATAATGTATTTTACACTTATATTAATATCTATAGTATCTTAGCCATATAGCTATATTACTCTATTATGACAAAACTAAGATATCCTAAATTCTAACATACTTGAGCCTATACCCTTGGTACTTCATGCATCCATACCCTACTCTAATAGGTAATACTTTATCTTAGCCTTAACTACTTAGATAGGTATCTAGTCACCTTACCTAGATTAGGAAATTTCATCTCCTAATAGAATTTTCTAACCATAACATTTCCCCTCTTCAAACATAACCAAAATGGCCACATGGCCTATGGCCAACATGGCTTGGCCACACAGGCCTACAATCCTGCTGCTAAGGTGTAACGCCCCAGTCCTAAAATACTTAGGACTAAGTATGTAGACATGCCAGCTGCATACATACGAAGTATACTCCAATATGTGGAATCCTCGTATGTATACATAACTTGTAAAATGCAGTAAATCACGATACTAATCTCATCCACAAATAAAAAATAAAGACTTTATAATAAACTCATGAATTATTATTTACAAGTTGTTGGGTGGAGACAAATCTACTACCAACAAAAAAGAGAGAAATACATGATAAAAAAAATTTCGTCGAGCGATGCGAAGATGGTCCAAGTGTAATAATCCTCGAAGAAATGGCCTTGGCTAGAGCACCTGCAAAAAGTCACAAAGCACACACCTGGAGAATTCACCAGGTCCTTAGAGGTACGTAACAAGATACAGGAAGAACATGCTATAATAAACTGAATATAATATATGTCATAGAGTCACAAGTAAAAGTAAAGTGTTCCAACCATAACACGGCCCAATACCCATCATCAAAATAGTAGACTACCCCTACAACCAAACAAGGACAAGGGGTAGCATACTATTCTGCGATGTTACATTGTCCCATGCCATGACTAGAACAAGGTGTGATATGACGTTGATTAAGGTCTCATAACCATTCTAGTATGCAATTTTAGAAGACATCTCAATGTATGGGCAGGTAAAGGCTGACTCCCCCAGGACAAGGTAACAACTTACAGTATGCATATGTCAAGTACCAATACTATTAGCCGGCATAACTCGAGGCTAGCGGCCCACGTGACCCATCAGTCAACATAGCTCGAGGCTAGTGACCGTCGTGACACGACTACCATGTTACGCAGTTACTATGACTTTTGGTTTTAGGAAGCCCATACATCAAATTGTCTTCACCCTCCCAAGGCTCACGGTCAAAAGGTAGTCCGCTAAGACTAGGTTCACATGCATATTAAAAGACAAACAAAAAAATAATTGAAAGCAAAATAAAGTAAACTAAGCAAGTCATGGATCCAACTGAAAATAAATAGGAAATAAATATACAGTAAATAAATAAAGATGCAACTAATTATAAACAATAATTAAGGCAAGGTATCTTGCCTGAGGTTATGTGCAAAAGGGCGACGTCCAATAGCTCGAATCGTCAGAATAGTGAAGCGCTGAAAGCCAAATCCCGCATACATCCGCGAATGCTGAAATAAGTACCACGAACATGTTTAGAATATAAGATATGTCTAGAAAATGTCTGTCCAAAAGTTTAATTCTGGAACATGGGCAAAATCATAATTTCGGGTCAAAACGATGTCCGCCGTTGGACCCGTTTTGTACCAAAATGCGTGCCAGAACCTACGGTCTCTAAAGTCATCAAACTATATGTCTAAGGGTCCAGTTTAAGGAAACGAGTCCAACCGTATGTCCAAAGTTGGATTCCGGTGGACTGTGCACAATTTTGCCTGTTGGAGCGGGTCGTGGACCCGCCAAATAGGCGTTCCAATCAACCTTCTCAGAATCGGACCAAACTTGGCATACAGGACTAGAAAAATAATACGGTCCTACTGGCGTAAGTTTCGTTTCGATTCGACGAACGTGCACAAAGTAATTGAAGAATTTGCAAAAAGGCCGATACGGTAAATTTTGACGGATATGTATCAAATTCGTCGCGCACACACAACCAATTTGAATTCCATCAAAGTCCACACGTCCGCAAAGTCGATACGCACCTTTCAATGCCTTCGGTTCGCGACCACGTCGTCCGGTTTGGCGGGACGCATGTCGTATCGAGGAATTTTTCTCAATTCGATTGTTTTAAAAACTGATTTTTCTCGAAATTTGGATTCAAAACAAATTTCGTATTGTGCATAAAAAATTAAACTGCAAGAAGGGAGTTTAAGAGCTATATGCAGTTTATAACTTTGTTCAAGTAAAAATTTTAAACTATTACTGGATCGATCAAAATCGGTCCTTCAACATGGGTGGTTGGCGGTTCAATGCTTTATTCTAATGGACAATTTTTCCTCAATTTCCTCCTCAATTTTGAAAGTCGAAACCCCGATGAATATTAAATCTTCTTACAGGGACTCATAGAGGGTTATGTGGGCTTTCTAAAGAACTTTACGAAAACAAAAATGATCGAGAACCTACGGAGAAAAATGATTCAGAAGGGAGTACCTGGCAATCAGTTTTCTGAACAAAGAAACCCATGTTGTTGTTGCCCCTTGGCCGCGCATGGCGCTCAGGCGGCCGCCGGCCGACTCGCAGGCGATGGGGGGGTAACCACTAGTCTGGGGCGGCGCTGGTCTGCGTGCAGGGTTAGGGTTTAGGTTTTGTTTTGTTTTTTTTGTTTTCTTCTAAATATATAGTTGTTGTTCTGTTCGGGAAGGGATGGGTCGCGGGTTTGGCTTGGGTTGCATTTCGCAAGTTTTTTGAACTCGGGAGATTTTGAAGAATAATTTTTTTCTTTTATATACTATAGATATATGTGTATATACACACAAATTAAATCTAAATAAGATTATATTTTAAGAAAACTTAAATCCAAAATATTTTAGAAACATTTTGAAGAATATTATGTATAATTATGCTGACTAGCTATTTATAAGGTAGCAGTTACTTGCTACAAAACTGACTAATTTAATATAAGTATTAATTACTTATCTATTTTATTGCTAGAAATTATTGTAAAAATTTTAGAGTAAACTTTATCAAAATTCCCTAAAATTTTCAGAAAATAAAACTTATTTTTCTGATACATTTAGTGCAAAAATTTTCACATGTTTATCCATGCATATCTATATTGTAGCAGTTAACTCGCTACCAAATATATATAAATTCCAAAAAGTCTAATAATAAAAAATTACTGCAAAATATTTTAAGCCAAAAAAACTTATAAAAAAATATATGTAAAATTTAGGAAGTTTACATCCTACCCAACTTATAAAAATTTCGTCCTCGAAATTAAATCTACGATAGGGGGCACGATGCAATACGATTGAAAGAAACTAACATAAACTCATACTTGGTTTTCGAGAACATGGAGGGGGTAATAAAAAGAAATCCAAATTTAAGGCCATATTTTACATGATAAGGTATTCTTGGTCTTGCATGGGTCATGGTTATTCAGTTCGTTTGATGGAATGGGCCGATATTGCATGGTTAAATCAAAGAAAACAAAAATAGGCCTCTATGATTTGTTTTAAGGAAAATTATATCGTACATGGGGCGTGATTGAAATAGAGAACAAGAAGGTATGTTTGTGTGAGACATGTATGACATGTGTGTAGCTTCACGGGTCTAGTTTAGTAGTGTGAACTTTATTGGAAAGTAAAGACTAGTGTTGTGTTCCACATATTAAGTCACGGTAGAGGGTATCAATTGATACGAATACGGATGGACGTGGATGTTATGAGTTACTATTTTACTAGTTAAGTTGTTAACCAATCTATCATAATCATTTGCTAGTTCTAGGTAATCCTATGTTTCTTAGAGTGGATTGCAATCTATGTGTTATAAAAATGTTCGTTCCCGAAATTAAAACTAAGAAATGGCACTATGATAGAGTGGAATTTAAAGAAAATCAAGGTCGCGATCTTTACCGCGGTTATACGAGCAAAGGGATTTAAAAATGTAATATGAAGATCGTATCACAACTTCCAAACAGACGAAAGAACGGTTATGGATGGCGTCCAAATTTGGCATCTCATTCTACAAGGTAGAGGACACTAAGTTCAAGGTTACATAAATTTTGTTAATCACGGGAAGCACAATAATAGGACTTCTAAGACTTCAAATTTTAGGAAGATGTATGAGGATACGAGGTGCTTCTGATCGTAATCCTGGGCTCTATAGGAAGCCTAGGTAATACTTATTTACTATTGCTCCTTATGTTGACCATGTATTATCAAGGTAGTAGGAGGGGTCTTGGTCAAGCATACCCGGAAACAAGTTGATACAGGGGTTCCATTCATCTGATAACATCGACTACGAAGGGTTACAGTTAAGGGATTTACGGAATGAGAATTAGTGGCTGTGAGATAGGGTCTACAAAATAGGAGTAAGGGCCTATTTCATTAAGTTTGGTTTTATAGTCCAAATATGGTCATGTGCAATGATGAGTTTAACTGGGTCTCAAAGGATTCCCTAATTGGACATCGATCATTGATTGAATGAATCATAGGTTTTAATCTGTATTAATTGGACGAGATGTTATGAAATCAATCTGCCATTCCTAACAGGTTAGGGTAATCTTATATAGGTTCCAAGTCAAGGGGTCGGGCAATTTTTTTTGCCGGGTTGGTTTAACCAGGTTCCTAAGGCTCGAGAATATGCCTTCTGTGACTTTTATATTTAAGTAGCACAAGAAGTCTCAATTGGGTGGCACACTAGTGGCATGTGCATAGTAGGCTTTGAGTAGATCACAACCATATATTGGATCAAAAGATTTGAGTCAAGGTTGGATCTCTAATTGCAGTCGGAAAGTACATCGGTGTTATGGTAAGGGTTATCACTAGTCCTTTTTGACCTAAAAGTCGTATCATAAAAATAGAATACAAGGGGACGTATTTTAGTGGGACATGATATATCTACATGAAGGTAGGGTCATCTATGTCTTGTATGTGAAGTTTGTTGGTAGGTAACAGCTGGTCTCGTGCTCCGAATATAAATATCACAATCGGGGACACCAAATGGTCTAAATGGAAAGTGGGAGTTCACGTGTGGTGGCCCATGCAGGCCAAGATAAATTGTTTGGTTACTTTACCGTACCAAGCAAGCCTGCGAATAGGATTAGAAGTCTAGGATCTTATCCACATACTTGACCTGTTTCCTCGATTCTATATTCGAACTACCGTTCGACTCATCGATTGCATCTTGCTTGATTCCTTCTATCATTGTTCTTATCTCCCCTTCGTGCTTGCTAGAGATTGACTCTACTAGTTGGATGTCCCAAAACACCATTAGTTTAATTCTTTTAAGTTGGGTAGAATGCCTTATGACCTAGCAATCCCTTTGTCCTTGTGACCTATATTAGTAATTTTACTTAGATTCTAGAATTTAGAAGATCCTAACCCATCTAGACACCCAAAGACTTGGACAAGAAGACTATAGGATGACTGTATGAAGACCAACACATGACATGTCTTATATCCTTTAGAAGTTCGAACCAATTTCTACTTTCTTCCAATATTAGTCTCCCGTGCCTATGTTTTACCACCTTGACTAATGTTGCTACTATAATCTAGTTTTGCAAACTCATCCATTTATCGAGTTTGTTTATGACTTATGCTATTGAGCGCGCTCACTAACATATTGTCTAATCAGAACCGGTGCATGATGGTCTGATCAACCGAGTGTACTTTGGTTCGCTTTTATCTATCGTTCTACGTGGATGGGGATATAGTTAAACTTGTCCTCTAGAGTCCCATCCGCGACTGCCTTGGCAACTCCTTTTGAATTATCCGGTCGCCTTTGAACCACGTTGTAACCTTCGTTAACCAATTTCTTGGATTTTTGAATTTTGTATTTTTCAAAACTCTCAATTTTTTGAATCTCGAAAAACGTATAATTTCTAATTTTGAGAAAAACCATTTCGACCGTAATTGTTATTAGTCCTTGTTGGTCCTTGGTTTTGTAAAAACTATTTATGCAAATTTATCCTATTAAAATTTTTCTGTCCATTCCTTAAAATTAATAAGATTTAAATATTGTTCTATATGGAAAAATGTTTATTGAATTTCAAAATTTCAAAATACATTTTATTACTAAATAAATGGTTGTTAAATATATATATAAATAATTGGGGAATAAATTAGTATTATTTTAGTAATTAGAAAATCTTGGCTAAATTGTAATTAGCCTATTTGTTAAATTAGTGATAACTAGCAATTAATTTATTAATTTATAGCTAATATTTATTTAGTACT
This sequence comes from Iris pallida, assembly GCA_029216955.1. Classification (NCBI taxonomy): domain Eukaryota; kingdom Viridiplantae; phylum Streptophyta; class Magnoliopsida; order Asparagales; family Iridaceae; genus Iris; species Iris pallida. Next base: position 22,947,637 of record JANAVB010009598.1, read on the forward strand.
AATTAATCAGCAGATGGTAATAATATAGGGTTAGCAGTTAGTGTTAGCAATTTAGCATTGTTTTTCATTAGTGTTAGCAAGTTAGCATTGATCCAAACCCCGAGCCTCCGCATTTGCCCAAGCAGGTGACCACCTCTGCTCGCGCCGCCGCGCGAGCCCTCCATCCGCGCCATGGCGAGCTTCGTTGAGCTCCGGTGTCCGCCGCCCCTCCGTGCGAACCCCCCTTCCGGTCAGATCCGTTCCCCGACGGCTGCGTCCACCGCCCTCGAGCGGCAGATCTGCCGTCCACGTGGCACTGCTCCGTCGTGGCTTCAAACCGCAGCCTCCGGCGTCGCTGCGAGGAGCTCTGGCATTGCCCAAGTCTGGGAACCCCCGCCGTCGACCGAGACCCTCGTGAGCTCCCCTTAGTTTTCCCTTTTTTGTCATGGATGCTCTGTTCTCTCTGCGGAGAGTAGAGAGAGTTTATTTCTCTCGTTGGGAACAGAGGCCCCTCCTCTGTTATGTTTATACTTTATGTATTAATTAATATATATTAGTACATATTAGTTTATATATTAGTTATATAATAATTTATATAATAGTTTATAATAATGGTAATAGTGAATGGTATTATTGTTATATTTATTATTATTAGTAATCTTAAGTATTGATATTTTAGTTATTATCATTAGTATTTAGAGATAGGTTTTGGGTTGGGCTCAGTAGCTTCTGCCCATTAATATGTTGGACGATGTTAATAAATTAGAGTTTTGAAATCAAATCTATTTTTTATATATTTAATTATTTTAGGGTTAATAGATTTAGACTTAATAAATTATTTTCCTTTCATTAATAAGTTATTTACAAAAATGATAATTTGGTAAAAATGGGTTATGGACTTGGGTTTCAAGCCCCCGAGTTCTATTATTTAGATATTTTATTATTGTTATTAGACTTGGGCTGCAAGCCCATAAATCGGTTTGTTTAATTTTTTGCTCTGTGAGTCGGGCTGGATAGCTGAATAGCCCATGTAATGATTTAAAGGTAATATATATTTATACATAAATTTCATACTGTTAATTATAATGTGTATACAAAATATCTACTTAGTAAATATTTTTATAGATAAGTTGAGAGTAGATCTTTAAACTTGAATTTAATAGTATTTTATATTATACTCTAAATCTATTTACCATAATTTATGATTTAGCCTAATGAATACTTTCAGTGTCATTCTAAATAAATTAATACTTTTGAATAATAATTTTGGTTAAATTAGTTATATCTATTTATTTATACCTTTTCTTAAAAATCTTTAATCGTGACTAGTTTAATTGTTTCTCTTTCTCGATTTGATTATCGTACCAAACCCTGATTTTAGACTTTTATATACCAAACTAGGCTATTTGGACTCATTGGGACTGCCCGTGTCGTTGTCTGGGACCCTCTATGGAGCTTAGCATGGTACCAACCTCGTGTTGACACGTTCGTGTCACGCACGTCGACTCTAACCAATCGAGGCGAGTACATTCTCTGATCATTTCATATCTTGTTAGAACTATATTCCTGCTTTAGATTACTTTACTTGATGCTGTCATGACATTATCACGGATTAGTACTATATGGATCTCTTCTTGCGATGTTATCTCCCTCGGGAGCATCGGGTACATTATGTCATGTGCATTTTACTTTCATCATGTACTCCTGTGCTTTCACCATACATGTACACTCTTATGAATCATATACTCTCATGTTCACAGAGCCCTCATGTATACTATCACGTGCACCCTTTCATGGGCCTTCATGTGATATCACGTATAATAACATAACCTGCTTAGATCCTTGTGTATTGATTGGGGAAACGGAGGAGTACAAATAGTCATGTGAACAAATTTCATAGTAGTGTAGATCATGTGAAACTCCTTAGTGTAGATCATGTACTAATCTGTCCTGTTCACATGTGCTATCCTGTACTCTACATCACTAGCCACTGTTAGTTCTCTATTTATAGTAGATATTTCTATTACAGTTCTCTCTCTATTTACATTGTGTACCTTCTTTTACTTTCCTGTATCTTACTCTACTGCATGTTTATATTTTCTAACCTGCTATGAACTGTTGAGATATATTGTGCTCGCTTCCGTCCTGACTGGACCTGTTGATAAATTTTACAGATAGCTTGGAGGTTGCCTGCTAGCCTAGAGGAGACACAGTAGAGGTTGTATAGATAGTTATTTCAGTTGTCTTGAGTTGTATTTATTTTATGGATCACTGTATTTGAGATTTAAGATGTTTTCTGGGTTTGTGTATCTTAGACACTTAGACTTCTATCTGCTATATCTCTTTGTGGATTTCATGTTTTATTCATCTTTTATCATGCTCTACCTTAGATGTGATTGAGACTGTATCTGCTAAGTCACCTCCATTCGGAGAGTATATACTGTACATGTACCTTTATATTGTTAGATGTTTGACCTAGGACAGCATTCTACCGCTGACACTGTGGCGTAGGCTGGACGTACCCACGTCTCGTGCCCTTACTCTAGGGTGCGGGTCGTGACACATTTTTAGTGGTGGCCCATGCAGGTCGAGTTTGTGTAGTGGTATTCGAACTATAGTACCACTACAGCCTGCAGTAGGATTAGAATATATTTTTGAAGGTACTCAATCACAGTTAGGATCCCTTGAGAGATTCCTGGGACGATCCTTGAGAATCTTATTTTAACTTCGATTTGAAAACTCTTCTTCTCTTGATTTGATTTATCTTTACTTTCTGTTGTTGAACTTGATTTGATGGATTATTGTTGAATTTGAGTTTGTATTTATTGATTTTTGGTGGATGATTGATGAATTTTGAATCTTGATGTTAGCTGTTGCATCCGAGTTTGTATTTATATGATTTGATGGATTATTGTTCAGTTTTGAATCTTGATGTTCGTTGATAAATTTGATTCTAATAGTTTATATTTATCTTTCTTGGTTAGTAAATGAATTTGGATTTTTGGTATCCATTGTTGATTTAATTTAATTTTGTCAAGATAAAATTATATGGGCTAGGTCATCTAAGTTAGGGAATCTAGTCTTCTACAGTCACATTAGGCAGCATGGTGAGGACATATAGTCTGACTTTGGATATATTTCTCGGGTGTGGGAATTTAAGGTTTTCGCAGCCAAGCTAGCGGCATCGCAAAATTTTTAAATACCATGATTCTAGAGGTATGTGCCATAGTCGAGGACTCTGTAATTATCGTAGCCTTGCTTACTAGTATGACGAGAATTTAGAGTACCATGATTTGGATAGACGCATATGATTCTCAGATTGTACCTTAAAAACTTTTGAACATATTTTTCCTACTTTTGTTCAGTCTTTCAGAAAAAGAATTATTGGTTGTTTTTGTTTTGCTTCTCATTATTTAACTTAGGAGTAGGAGTAGGAGTAGCTTTAGCTGTTATTATAAACCTTGTGTAACTTTTGCTATGAATTTCTTCATAATACAATGAATCAAAGATTTTGCTAGGCCTTATTTTGGATTTGATATTATAGTTCTGGGTTCAAAATGGTTCCTTCTTTTAAACAGATAAGCAGAACAGATTCTATTGTCATTTCTCTTCCTGCCAATATTTTATTACCATCATTCTTTGTCTTATATAAATGTCCTGATTACATCAATCCCCTGTTTCGTATCTAATTCTGTCAGCTATACTTGAAACCATTGAATTTTCATAACATTTTACCTGAGAAATGTTGAGAAAGTGACGTAAATCATCTAGTTCGAAAATGACGTAATCGGTTATCATATGATGATTTTATAGGAATCAAAATATTGGATGTCAAATATAAAAAATTCGAGATGGAGATGTGGTAAAGGTTTAGAATGGAATCGAGAGATAAATGTTATCAATTTAGAAACAATCGCAAAAATTTTTGGTTATAAGTAATTCATGGATGTATTTCAAAAAAAAACTAATGAGGATATTCATGGTCAACCTAGTTTTGAGAACTTAGAAAATCTTGGTTATCGATTCTTGGGAACTTTTATTCTAAGGCTATGTAGAAATTTAGTAATAGAAAAGAGATTTAATTGTATTCCATGATTATACGAAATTAAACTGGATATTGTAAGAGGGTGACTAGAGACAGAGAGAACACAAGGATTTTAAGTCATAGGAATTATTTTTAGATAGTTGGAGGAAAATTATTGAATTCAAAAAGGATAATATTTGAAGGTGAACGTTGAAGAAATATGAAGGTTGATTTATAAACAAGAATAAATTTTGTATGACATAATGGGATTGGAGTTGAGTAAATACGAGACTCGATTTAAACAAGTTCAAGGATTTCATAAACTGGATTTAGAGGTTTTGGATCTAATTTAGAACGAGGTGAAAGAATTTGGAAATTTGATTAAATGAATAAGCGTTGATTCCTAAATAAGAGGGATATGCTTCGTGGGAAATGTTTTAGAAGTTTGGAATTTTGTCTATGGTGATCATGGTAAAGTTTTAGATGACTGAAGGTTATAAATTTTTTGATGATAGTCATATAAAGGTTAATTTTTATATTGGGACTTGTGAGATAAAAATATGATTGGCAAATGATAAACTTGATGGTAGTAGAGAGAGATGATTAACTTGACTTCTTATGAAATCTTTTCTTGTTTTTCCCTAAAAGGTTTTTCAATATCATTGAATCCTAGCTCCCTTAATCACGACCAATCGACCTTGATCATCTTTTCTTGTCATTTTAATATTTGGGTCATACTCAATTGAATTAAGTCGTGACCTGAATCTCCATCCTTGTATGCTCGTGCTCAGACTTCGATGACCTTGTCCTCCATATTGCCCAAATCTTGATTACCCAGAATTGATCAACTTAGATCGTATTGAGACTAAATATTCTAAATATATATTATGATTGGATTTCAATGCTATTGACATTCGTTTCTTGAACATTTGATTTGATTTTCTTTGAATAGTACCCCTTATCATACCAATAGTCTTGATCCTTGACCGTACTCAATTTATTTGAATTTCATCGTGACCTGGATCTCTATCATATGTTGCTTGTGCTCAAAAATCTCGATTTCATTCTTTTCGAACCTAAATTCAAATATTGATTAGCCCTATTCTTTATTGTGTCAATATTTTAATCGTAATCAAACTTCAATACCAATATCACTCGTGCATAAAACTCTGATTTATTCTTGAAATAACTAAATTCTGTTCCAATCGCGATTAAGCTTCATACTATTCTTGATCGTACCGGAAATTGATGTTGGGTTATGCCTAGGCTGCTATCATACTCTTCATCATATCTAAATACTATTGACCAAGGCTAGACTGATTTTATCTTCGATCGTGTCGAACTAACAATTATGATCATGTTCGAATTTTAACACTGGTACCCAAACTCTTTTCTGACCATGATTTACTTCCTGATTATATCTGAACTCCTTGTGATTAGTCATGCCTAGATGACCTGGCATGACTAGACGACTATAAATCCCATGGTCATGATTCTAACGATCATGACTATACGTACCAATTTTGGCTTTGGATCGTGCTTAAAGTTTTGTCCTTGATCACGACTACCCGATTTAATTATGAACTTGTCATGTCATAAATTGAGTGATTATATCAGAAATAATTTTTCCATCGTGCCTAAAATTCGATCCTCTAGTCACCGTGCTGTTATTTCCTTCCTATTTTATGACGAGGTTTTGATTTTCGTCACTCTACCTACGTCATGCCTAAGTGATTTTAGTCATTCCAAGGTTTTAAGCCTCGATTTGGTTCGTGATCAAGTGGTTTGATCCTTAGTCATTAATCGTGCCAAACGATTCATTATTCCTAGCGATGACCAATTGCATCATTTTCGTATTTGACCGTGCCTTTACAACCTTAAATCTAACTTCATCGAACCTAGATCCTACTAATCAATAGTTCGGTCTAATTCTAGCTAAATCATAACTGAGCGCTTTTGATTTTCCTAGCCGCGACTTCGGGCTTAAATAATTTAAATTTTATTCTAAATTGTGCCTAAAACAACCTTGATACCCGGTCACAACTATATGATTGATTGTCGTGCCAGAATCTAAACCTTGGTTATGTCTGAACCAATTTTTGCTCCTGCCATAAATTCGATTCTATAGATACCCGTGCTTAGGGTTTCATTCCTAGAGTATACCCAAGTTTTGGTTTTGTAGCCAAATCTTGAATCGTGCCAAAACCTAGATCATTTTAATTTTTAAATCACGTTCGAACTCATATTCTAGTTCATGACATAATAAATCATGCTCATTAGACTTTCGATCATGACAAAATCACTAGTCGTGCCTAAGTCAATTTGAAATTTATTTTCTTGATCATGCCAAGTCATCGTTCTTTAATCGTGTCTAAAGATATTACCTAACTTCCTATCGTATTTTGAATTTCCTATCAACCTTTAAATTTCGAGGACGAAATTTCCTTAAGGAGGGTAGATTTGTAACCTTCGTTAACCAATTTCTTGGATTTTTGAATTTTATATTTTTTAAAACTCTCAATTTTCTGAATCTCGAAAAACGTGTAATTTCTAATTTTGAGAAAAAAATTCCGACCGTAATTGTTATCGGTCCTTGTTGGTCCTTGGTTTTGTAAAAACTATTTATGCGAATTTATCCTATTGAAATTTTTCTGTCCATTCCATAAAATCAATAAGATTTAAATATTGTTCTATATGGAAGAACGTTTATTGAATTTTAAAATTTCAAAATACATTTTATTACTAAATAAATGGTTGTTAAATATATATATAAATAATTGGTGAATAAATTAGTATTATTTTAGTAATTATAAAATCTTGGCTAAATTCTAATTAGCCTATTTGTTAAATTAGTGATAACTAGTAATTAATTTATTAATTTATAGCTAATATTTATTTAGTACTAATTAATCAGCAGATGGTAATAATGTAGGGTTAGCAGTTAGTGTTAGCAAGTTAGCATTGGTTTTCATTATTTTTCCTATATTTCTATTACATGTACAATTTTCCTTTAGGGTTTCTTCCTACCCTATAAATAGACACATTCCCCAATGTTTACACAACAATTTTCTAAACCTTGAATTCCTAAACCTAATTTTCCTACAGCCGCCACCCCTGTGGCCGACTTCCCGACCACATCCCAAAGCAACAGCCGACCAAAAACCACCGCTGCTGTGCGACACCGACCACCAGCTTCCCCAAGCGCCATCACCTTCCCTGCCTCCACTGCCTACCACCACCACCGTTCACCAGATCCGCCGGCCCCACTTTCGGCCACGTCTTCCGCACTGCCACCACCATTCAAAAACCACCACCGCCACCGTCGTCATCCCGACCATTCCCTTCTCGACCATTGCCGGAGAATCAACCACCGCCACCACAGAAAATAGACCACCGCCACCATCAAAAAGACAAGGAAGGGGGAGACGACTTACCTCGCCCGACCGTGCCTCCCTGCGCCGCGTCCGCCAGCGAGATCCAAACCCCGAGCCTCTGTCTCTGCCCAAGTCGGTAACCACCTCCGCTCGCGCCGCCGTGCGAGCCCACCATCCGCGCCATGGCGAGCTCCGCCGAGCTCCAGTGTCTGCCGCCCCTCCGCGCGAACCCCCCTTTCTGTCAGATCCGTTCCCCAGCGGCTGCGTCCACCGCCCACGAGCGGCAGATCTGTCGCCCATGTGGCACTGCTCCGTCGTGGCTTCAAACCGCAGCCTCCGACGTTGCCGCGTGGAGCTCTAGCGTCGCCCAAGTCTGGGAACCCCCGTCGTCGACCGAGACCCTCGTGAGCTCCCCTTCGTTTTCCCTCTTTTGTCATGGCTGCTCTGTTCTCTCTGCGGATAGCAGAGAGAGTTTATTTCTCTCGTTGGGAACAGAGGCCCTCCTGTTATGTTTATACTTTATGTATTAATTAATATATATTAGTACATATTAGTTTATATATTAGTTATACAATAATTTATATAATAGTTTATAATAATGGTAATAGTGAATGGTATTACTGTTATATTTATTATTATTAATAATCTTAAGTATTGATATTATAGTTATTATCATTAGTATTTAGGGATAGGTTTTGGGTTGGGCTCAGTAGCTTCTGCCCATTAATATGTTGGACGATGTTAATAAATTAGAGTTTTGAAATCAAATCTATTTTTTTTATATTTAATTGTTTTAGGGTTAATTGATTTAGACTTAATAAATTATTTTCCTTTTATTAATAAGTTATTTACAAAAATGATAATTTGGTAAAAATGGGTTATGGACTTGGGTTTCAAGCCCCCGAGTTCTATTATTTAGATATTTTATTATTGTTCTTAGACTTGGGCTGCAAGCCCATAAATCGGTTTGTTTAATTTTTTGCTCTGTGAGTCGGGCTGGATAGCCGAATAGCCCATGTAATGATTTAAAGGTAATATATATTTATACATAAATTTCATACTGTTAATTATAATATGTATACAAAATATCTACTTAGTAAATATTTTTATAGATAAGTTGAGAGTAGATCTTTAACCTTGAGTTTAATAGTATTTTATATTATACTCTAAATCTATTTACCATAATTTATGATTTAGCCTAATGAATACTTTCAGTGTTATTCTAAATAAATTAATACTTTTGAATAATAATTTTGGTTAAATTAGTTATATCTATTTATTTATACCTTTTCTTAAAAATCTTTAATCGTGACTAGTTTAATTGTTTCTCTTTCTCGATTTGATTATCATACCAAACCCTGATTTTAGACTTTTATATACCAAACTAGGCTATTTGGACTCATTGGGACTGCCCGTGTCGTCGTCTGGGACCCTCTATGGAGCTTAGCATGGTACCTACCTCGTGTCGTCACGTTCGTGTCACGCATGTCGACTCCAACCAATCGAGGCGAGTACATTCTCTGATCATTTCATATTTTGTTAGAATTATATTCCTGCTTTAGATTACTTTACTTGATGCTGTCACGACATTATCACGGATTAGTACTATATGGATCTCTTCATGCGATGTTATCCCCATCGGGAGCATCGGGTACATTATGTCATGTGCGTTTCACTTTCATTATGTACTCCTGTGTTTTCACCATACATGTACACTTTTGTGAATCATGTACTCTCATATTCACGGAGCCCTCATGTAAACTATCACGTGCACCCTTTCATGGGCCTTCATGTGATATCACGTATAATAACATAACCTGCTTAGATCCTTGTGTATTGATTGGGGAAACGGGGGAGTGCAAATAGTCATGTGAACAAATTCCATAGTAGTGTAGATCATGTGAAACTCCTTAGTGTAGATCATGTACTAATCTGTCATGTTCACATGTGCTATCCTGTACTCTACATCACTAGCCACTGTTAGTTCTCTATTTATAGTAGATATTTCTATTACAGTTCTTTCTCTGTTTACATTCTGTACCTTCTTTCAGTTTCTTGTATCTTATTCTACTGCATGTTTATATTTTCTAACCTGCTATGAACTGTTGAGATGTATTGTGCTCACTCCCGTCCTGACTGGACCTGTTGATAAATTTTATAGATAGCTTGGAGGTTGCCTTCTAGCTTAGAGGAGACACAGTAGAGGTTGTATAGATAGTTATTTCAGTTGTCTTGAGTTGTATTTATTTTATGGATTACTGTATTTGAGATTTGAGATATTTTCTGGATTTGTGTATCTTAGACACTTAGACTTCTATCTGCTATATCTCTTTGTGGATTTCATGTTTTATTCATTTTTTATCATGCTCTACCTTAGATGTGATTGAGACTGTATCTGCTATGTCACCTCCATTCGGAGAGTATATACTGTACAGGTACCTTTATATTGTTAGATGTTTGACCTAGGACAGCGTTCTACCGCCGACACTGCGGCGTAGGCTGGACGTACCCACATCTCGTGTCGTATTTGATAACACCTCCTTCAAACTCTATATTGCTTTCGCCTTCACCTATTTTAGAAGAACGAAGGCGTTATACTAGAACTTCCTCTAGCCTTCCTATCGACAATGACCATTTTCACTCGATGTTGCTATATCTTCATCCTAAACCACTCATCCTTTTCTTAGCCTTATATTCTCTATCATGAACCTTCCAAATCACTTAATTTAGGCGTAATCCTAATTTGCTCTCTTAAATCGTGCCCTCAACTTACTTTCAAAACATATCTTTTAGGCCTCTCATTTTTCTCTTCATATTATATTACTCCTTTGCATGTTATCATGACTAACTTTAAATGTTATCTTTTAAGCCACGGCTTGCTAATCGCATGTCGAACATCATCTCTTTGTCTCGCCAAATAATTGATTGTTCCCCACCGATACCCCTTGTGTCTTCTCACCCCCTACTAATTCTTAATTTAGAGGACGAAATTCTTTTAAGTTGGGTAGGATGTAAAACCCCTAAATTTTTACTATATTTTTTATAAATTTGAAACTAATTTTTTTATTATTTTGTATATTGTACGTCGCGTAGTTGCATTGTACGTCGTGCACAAAATTTTGTTTTTTTCGTAATTTCTCGACGAGTGCGAATATGTTCGAGCGTACGTATTTTAGAAAAACATTCTTCTATTTTTTATAGTTTCAAAATAATATACATAATAATTATTTTGTTATCGTACCAAAGTTTCCAAATTATTATTTTATTTATTTTATTTATAAAAATTCTTCATAAAAATATTTATTAATAATAAATAATATTCTTCGTGTATACATATATATTTCATAAATATTTATTAAGTTTATTTGTAAATAATAATGTATTTTTGAAATTATTATTATAATATTTTTGGAAAAACATATTTTGAAATTTTATGGCAATATAAATCTTGATTTGATTTTATGGATTGATTTAAATAGTAAATTAATATCTATAATTGAAGTTGATTTATCTTTTGATTTTAAAATAAAAGATGGAATTTAATTAGATTTAAATTGGATTTGTATTTGGCTTTGGATTTGATTGATTTTAAATTTATTAATAGTGTATTATTTAAAAGGGGATTTAAATCTTTTTCTAATCCCTATCCAATTGAGAATTCCTACATCCTATAAAAGGCAGGTACTCCTCCAAATTTTTATCATTCATTATTCCTCAATAATATTTCTCCATGACGTGCGTGCATCGTGTCTGTGTCCACCATCACCATAGCCAATCGTCATCATCTACCATGATCATCATCGTGCGTGCATCGTGTCCATGCTCATATTCTCTTCCACTACGTTCTATTACAATTTCGAATTTTTTGTTCGTCTCCTACTTCCCGGCCATCCCGACTCCCCTTATTTCCCGGCCTACAAACCCCGTCACTACCATAATCTCCGTCGTCACCCTAAACCAAACTCCCGGCCAAATTAACATAGCAAACCCGACACAACCACCTGCAAACAAACACCCACGGCAACCGTCACCATGCCCTGCCAATACTGCCTGAACCCAGACACAAGAACATCACTGCCACCTCCACCGTGATCAGCATGGCCATCCTCCGTCGTTCACTGACGCACGCCGAGAACCCCGACCATTACCACCTCCAACATCACGCCATCACCGTTCCCCCTTCACCACCATCACCACCAAATCAACATAACCAATCGCCACCACCGCCGTTTTCCCCTCTGGCCACCGGAGAACCACCACACCCGTCATCATCAACACCTCGACCAAAACCCACCAAAAAAATAAAAACCCAAAAATCCAAAACCCGCCACCACCGCCCAAACCTGAACGACGAGCTCGCTCCGCCGCGTCCAGCCGTGCCCCGCCGTACAGCCCGAAAGCCCTTCCTCTCCGTCGTTCCCCTCTCGATGTCTGCCCGTGCATTCCTCTCCCGATCCTTCAGGTGTACGCCACATCGGAGCTGTCCGCGCCCGGTCCACGCCGGCCTCCCTCCACGCCTAGCCGTGGATGGCGCGACCGCGCCGGCGACGTCCTTCGCTCCGCCGTACCGCTTGAAAACCCCGGCGAGCCACGTACCCTACCCACCGGAGCACAGCGCGTGTCCCGGCAACGTCCTTCCTCTCCGTCGTTCCCCTCTCTCTCTCACTCTCTCGCTCCCCTCTCTTCTGTCACATTTTCTCTTTCTCCCTCTATCTTGCTTTTTTTTTATTTTATGGAAAGGTTGTTCTCCTCGAAAGAGGAGAACTACTGTCTGAACGTTTGATATTTTTTTGTTTGTTAATTATTATTTTTACTTTTTTTTATTTTCAATCCTGAGAAGAGGAGAAGTACGGTTGTTATTATTATTATTATTAATGTTCTGTTTTATTATTATTGTTATCTTTATTATTATCTTTATTATTATTATTATTATTATCTTTATTATTATTATTGTTATTATTTTATTACCTAAAATGAAGATATTCGTGTAATTTAATACTTTATATTTTAATATTATGTATGTATGTATATGTGTTAGTATATAGGCATTATTGGTGAGTATATATTTGGGTGGATTAAATTATAAAACTTTATTCGTATTTTAAAAATAATAACAATACTTTATTAGCATTTAGTTATTTTTATTATTATTATTTATATTGTTTTAGTAAATAAAGATATATTTTCTACAAGGTATTTTGTAGCAAAAATTATATATATTTTGTACTTAGCCTCACGTCTATTTTCAAAATTTCTTTATAAACCATAATTGTGAAATTTTCATCTAATTAAAATATAGCTTCCTATAAAAATCCTATCTTGATAAATTTAGGATTATATCTGCCCCAAAACGATTTATGATTTTCAAGTATTTTCCAAAAATTATTTTAACTAATAGAATATATATTTCGAAGCATTACAAATATTTTTAAATAGTATATGTATTATTATATTTTCCTCAAATTCTTCGGTTATAAATCCTTGTCCATGACTAAATCCCATTACTCATATTCCCTCACTAATTCTTGACTACCCTATGTCGACCTTAACTATTCTGACTGTCACAGACCTAATGGAACTATCCGTACCCCCATCAGAGGTCACCTTGCATAGTTGTTGCACCGAAGTCATAACTCCATGCCAGTTTGATCATTGCAGCACACCAGGCTTACTACTAGGCAAGACACCTTGCCATTCGCTGTTATTTATTTTAGCTCATATTTCATGCATTATTCATTTTTATTATACAAAATAAACTGTGATACATGGCATAACCTGTTAGAACTTACTGTTCATTTATATTTCCTGCTATGTATTATTTTTCTTACACATTAAACCTAGATTTAAGGGACCACCTTGTGTGTTGCATTCATTGGCCTTGACACGTTGTAACACGAAGTTGTGTGTCGCATGTAGAACACGGACATGCGTAACTGGCTGGCCACCGGTGCGTATAAGCCGTGCGATAGGAATAACCGCTAATAGAGATTGCATGCTAGTTTGACTTAGCGATTATAGAGGTTTTCTGTTGTGGATACAACATAGTAGGCATTAGGCGGGGAGGACAATTCCTTAGCGTATGGGATCTGATGCACTTTCCCTTTTGTAACCCGTGAGCTCTGCAAGAGACGCGGGTCAGATTATCCATGATTACTGATGGCCACTGATGTTCTGCGAAACGTTATGCTCTTACTGATTGGGCCTCTGGTGCCCCATGGGGGGACCATGCCGATCCTATTTAGCCAGGGCCCATGCGTAGGAAGGATTGTTCTTAGCTACATTTTACTGAGAACAGTTAGGCACCTTTATCCGTTAGGTATGAGTACTTTTGGTTTGGGTACTTGTATCTGACCGTGGCTTGGAACAATAACTTGTCGCGGATTAGTTCGTCACATTTTGTCCTTGTTTGGTTGTAGGTGTGACTTACTACTTCGATGAGAAGGTATTAAACCTTGTTGGGGTCTGGATACCATATTGGATTCATAGCATGGAAAGATACATCACCGTGAATTAGTTTACCATCTCCTGTCCTTGTTTGGTTGGGGGGATGGTAAGCTAGTTCAATAGGTGTGTATTGGACCATGTTATAATTCAATTGACTTATTTATTTGAGCAATATTTATTCAGTTTATATGGCATGATATTATGTGTCTTGTTACGTCCCTCTGAGGACCTGGTTATCTTCCCAGGTGTGTGCTCTTATCTTTCGCAGGTGCTCTAGCTCTAGCCGTGACCATCTCCATATCTTCGAGGATGATTGCGCTTGGATCGTCATCGCTTCGCTCGCCAAAATTATTTCTTTTTTCATGTATTTTTCCTTTACTTGTTGGTAGTGGATTTGTCTCCGCCCAACATATTGTATCAAAATAATTCATTCTCATTATATGATATCTTTTATTCATTTATTTTGTGTGGATGAGATTAGTTATGGTTCTACTGCATTTTACAGCTTATGTATTCATACGAGGTTTCTATATATTGGAGCGTACTTCGTATGTATACAGCTGGCATGTCCACATTTCTACTCCTACGTATTTTTGGACTGGGGCGTTACATCACGGGACACTAATTATCCTCCTAATGGAAATCAATTTATCCTAATCAATCGATAATCTTAGTATTTCTTAAAATTAGAAGGCTTACATTTTATTCACTCTTGAGACCGAGACATGGTTTTTAGTAATAATAAGGTTAGAAATATTTAAGTCGCGACATAGTATCTTGACCTTTGTTAATAATAAGCCACGATGTGATCGATAACGAGATATGGTTGTTATGAATCAATTTTGAGGACCGTACCCCGATTTCTAATAAAATAGAAATGGTTGCTGTCACGCCCCAGTACCGAAATACGGAGACGGACTAGGCCAGCTACTCCATATGAGGTACGTAACGTCATACGGCGATCGTGGCTGTCGAGAGACTAGGGGGTACATGCTACAATCAAGTCTCCTATGGTCCCACAGAGTTCGATGTCTCAATCACTCAAATCACATCAGCAATTAAATGAACATTAAAGATAAAGCAGTAAGGCGTCCCCGACGCTTCATCAAAATGGTCATGAGAGACTAGCTTTATAATTTAGCTATCTCAGAGAGTCAGGAGTACAAAATTATACACAGCTGCAGTCTGTTTAATTACAATGATGTACTGACACAAAATATCAAGTAATCCGGCTAACAGGTGCCGGTGTCTAAACGCCGCAAAAGTATAAGCAGGAGTGGTGGAGAAGAAACCCACTCGAGTCCCCGAACCGCCATGCTCCTAGTATGCACCATGGATGTCAGGGGGGAAGATCGTGTCCTCCGGCTCTGCTACGAGATCTGGCCAAACAAAACCAGCGGGGTCAGCCCCGAATAGCAAGTACCGCCAAAGGGGCACAAGAGTTAAGATTGAAAACCCAGATAATAGAATGATTGATAATTGTAATACCTATGCTATTATTATAGGGTAGCGCAACATCCTCGAACCCATATGGCACCCTTACAACCAAACAAGGACAAAAGGTGCCGCATGGAGTCGGGACGTGTCGTACTCTATAACTTTTACATAAGTCAAAAGGTATAAACATTAAAACCTCCTGATCGTGACTTCGGTCGATAGCCTATCGCAGCACAATAACCAACCCAACAATCAAACAAGAACATGGGTTGGATCATGTGCCATGATAGACCATATTCCTTAGTCATTCACAGAAGTAGCACTTCACAAACAGAATAAGTCTTCCGTTCATAACTTCGGTCCACAGCCTATCATAGTACGATAACCAACCCAACAATCAAACAAGAACATGGGTTGGATCACGTACCATGACAGTCCGCTTCCCTCAGTTATTCGCGGAAGGTAATAGGATACAAGCAAGTCATTTTCACGGCCAATCAAGTCTACGCGTTTCTAGTGGGACGAGGTTATCCTCGCGTCATGTTATTAGAAAATCCTCAGATCGTATCTTTCCAGCAAGGCTAGCCAACCCAGGGGTTCGCGTAGACAGGTATGATTGAGCACAGGTCCCTCGCAAGGCCACCATGCCAAAACATATAATATATAACAGGAATTAATCGGATACAGTCATCCACTCGTTGCAGATGACACAGTATCCGTGGAGACCAGCCGGCACGTCGAGACAATATCTCAAGGCGGCTGGTGTAACACGATCTCGAGATTTTGCCCTCTCCATGCATCTAGTATATTTAGTTGCCTAATTTAACCCTAGGTGAAATCTTGGACTCACATGCTGTGGCCTGCATGATTATCCTCCTAAAGTCGTACTTTAGTACGAGTACCCCAAAGAGGATCCATGTCAATCAGTATGTCAACATGTACTACCCTCCTTAGTGTAATGCATCATTACAAATACGCCACATGGAGTTACGAGTCTTTTGTCGAGCATGAACAAGAACTGGGACATTCAGGTACATGTATCAGGTAGGAACTCTTTGTTCACCGGGGTCACATTAGTGCTCATATCATGCTCGGGATAAAAGGCGTAAGGATATAAAATGGGCATATAATATCTAATAAAATATTAAAAGCGTACGCACAAAAGCACGCACGCTCAAAGGGTGAAAAGTCACGCAGGCTCACTCAAGGCAGCGTGCATGAAAAGTCACGCAGGCTCACTCAAGGCAGCATGCGTGAAAAGTCACGCAGGCTCACTCAAGGCAGCGTGCGTGAAAAGTCACGCAGGCTCACTCAAGACAGCGTGCGTGAAAAGTCACGCAGGCTCACTCAAGGCAGCGTGCGTGAAAAGTCACGCAGGCTCACTCAAGGCAGCGTGCGTGAAAAGTTACACAGACTCAAGAGGAGAGCTGCATGAAAAGTCAAGCAGGCTCACTCAAGGCAGCGTGCGTGAAAAGTCACGCAGGCTCACTCAAGGCAGTGTGTGTGAAAAGTCACGCAGACTCAAGAGGAGAGCTGCGTGAAAAGTCACGCAGACTCAAGGGGAGAGCTGCGTGAAAAGTCACGCAGACTCAAGGGGAGAGCTGCGTGAAAAGTCACGCAGACTCAAGGGGAGAGCTGCGTGAAAAGTTACGCAGACTCAAGGGGAGACACGCTTCCTACAGAAAGCGTGCTCAAACAGAAGCACACTGCTCACTGTCTTCTCCAAACAGCAAGAACACCATGGATGAACCCAAAGCTTTAAAACATCACAACTTGGCCATCCGAACTCCAAATCCAGATTTCCAAAGTTCCAACTTGGGTGAAACTGAATGCTCTTCCACATGGAAGCATCAAAAACCCATAAAATCCAACTAAAGTAGATCAAACCATGCAAAATCCGAAAATGATTAAAACTTAGATCTACAAAAATCAAAGCTTCAAAATAGAAATTTCCAAGTTCTAAACTAGTATAGATTGAGGAGAAGAACAAGTTTTGGCAAATAGTTTTGTAAGAAATCAAATAACAAAATATGGATCCATCTCTTGAGCAAGTTGGTACTTGCCTTGGTTGGTGGAGGAAATAAATGAGAGGAAGTAAATGAGGGGAGAGAGAATGAGATGAGTTATATATATAAAGATCTTGGACCCATAGGTTCATGATGAACCAAAGGGTTCAAGATGAACCATTGGTGAACCAAGAATAGGTTACCCAAATGAACCAAAATTGTAGGCCCAAATGCAGAAAATAAATTAGGAAAATAATATTTTGTCGAATATTCTTAGGAAATGCATGAAGAAATACTGCATAATAAATATCGTATAAATATAAGATAAATACAATTTATCGATTTACGTATTAAAATACGTATTCCAGGATTGGGGAGTGACATCTCTACCCTTCTTAGAAAAATTTCGTCCTCGGAATTCCAGCCAAGACAGGATAGTGAAATTAGGGCGAGCAAGGCACAATCGTATACAAGTTAACTATCATAGCGGTTATTATCATACATCACAAAGTGCAAAACAAGCAGGTGCAGATAAGCATGGAATCGTGTCAATAAGGTACAAAAATATACCTTATTAGTCAAACAAATGCGGATACCGAGATCTGATCTCGTCCTCGCGCTCCCAGGTTGACTCTACCGAAGAGTGATGGTTCCAAGAAACACGGACAAGGCTTATCGTCCGATTCTTGAGTACCTTCTCTCGCCGGTCCAAAATAGACACGGGTTGTTCCTCGTAAGTTAGGTCGGTACCAACGAATAACTCAGAATGATCGAGGACATGACTCGCATCCGGGACATACCCATGTAATTGGGACACATGAAACACATCATGTATGCCAGTTAACGAAGGCGGAAGGGCAAGTCGATAGGCCACATCGTCTACCCGAGCGAGAATCTTAAAAGGACCAACGTATCTTGGACTAAGCTTTCCTCGGGTTCCAAATCTGATGATACCCCGAGTAGGCAAAATCCGCCGAAACACTTGGTCGCCAATTCTGAACTCTAGAGGCCTACGATGCTGGTCTGCCCAATGACGATGTCGGTCCTGTGCAACTCGAAGGCGCTCTCTGACCAACTTAACTATCTCCACAGTCTGCATGATCATCTCTGGTCCCAACAACTTTCATTCTCCGACGTCGTCCTATGCCAAAGGGGACCTGCACTTCCTTCCATATAATGCTTCGAACGGGGCCATTTGAATGCTAGCCTGATAGCTGTTGTTATAGGAGAACTCCACTAGATGAAGGTGGTCCTCCCAAGATCCGCCAAAATCTAAGGTACACGCCCGTAGCATATCTTCTAACATCTGAATGGTTCTTTCTGATTGCCCGTCAGTTTGTGGATGATAAGCAGTACTGAATCTTAACTTGGTTCCCAAACTTTGGTGTAAGCTCCACCAAAAATGGGAAGTAAACTGCGTATCCCGATCTGATACTATACTAACTGGAACACCGTGCTGCCTTACTATCTGCTTCATGTACATTTCTGCTAACTACTCAGTAGTTTGTCCAATTCGAAAGGGAAGGAAATGAGCGACCTTCGTGAGTCGATCTACTATTACCCAGACTGCATTCTTACCAGTCGGGGATCTAGGTAAACCGGTCACAAAATCCATCGTGATGTGCTCCCATTTCCATTCTGGGATAGGAAGCGGCTGTAGCAACCCTGCTGGTCTCTGCTGCTCGGCTTTCATCTGCTGACATACCAGACACTTGGATACAAATCTCGCTATCTCTCTTTTCATGCCATTCCACCAAAAGTACTTCCTGATATCTCGATACATCTTCGTTCCTCCTGGATGAATGGAGTAAATAGAACTATGAGCTTCGGACATAACTTCTTGCCGAAGGTCTCCACTCGGTACACAGAGTCTGTTTCCAAACCTGAGCGTACCATCTTCATGAATTACTAACTCCTTCCTATGGCCTGATTCACACTCCGACCGCAACTTCTGAATCTGTGGATCTCCTGCTTGTGCTGCTCTTATCCTCTCTACTAAGGTTGACTGAATCTGCATACTGGTCATTCTTCCTATATCCCTTGGCAAAACTATTTCGATTCCTATACTCTGAAGGTCTTCTAAAATATGCTTCTGCGAGGTCAAGATAAAGGCACTGTCTCTCCTACTCAGTGCATCTGCAACTATATTCGCCTTGCCTGGATGATACTGAAGATCTAAGTCAAAATCCTTCAGTAGTTCTAACCATCTTCTTTGCCTCATGTTCAAATCTCGCTGCATGAATATGTATTTCAAACTTTTATGATCAGTATAGATCTCTACCCGATCTCCGTATAAATAATGCCTCCACAACTTGAGTGAAAACACCACAGCTGCTAACTCCAAATCGTGAGTCGGGTAATTCTTCTCATGGTCTCGAAGCTGCCGAGATGCATATGCTATCACCTTTCCGTGCTGTATCAATACACATCCAAGACCCTTCCCAGATGCGTCACAATATACTGTAAAGCCTCCCGCTCCTACTGGAAGCGTCAAGATCGGGGCTGAGATCAATCTCTTCTTTAATTCTTCAAATGATGCCTGACAGCTAGCTGACCAAACAAACTCTACGTCCTTGTGCGTCAAACGCGTTAAGGGCGCAGAGATCTTGGCAAAGTCCGCCACGAACCTTCTGTAGTAACCAGCCAATCCTAAGAAACTTTGTACTTCTGCAACCGTTCTCGGGACCGGCCAATGCTCTACGGCCTCAATCTTCTTTGGATCTACTGACACTCCTGTCCCAGAAATTACATACCCCAGGAACGAAATATGATCTAACCAGAATTCATACTTGTCGAGCTTCGCATAAAGTTGATGCTCCCTCAATGTCTGTAAGACAGTTCTAAGATATTTCTCATGCTCCTCTTCACTGCTGGAATAGACAAGAATGTCATCTATGAACACCACCACAAATTTATCCAAATACGGCAGAAAGATGCGGTTCATTAAATCCATGAATACTGCGGGAGCGTTGGTTAGTCCAAAGGGCATTACTAAAAACTCATAATGCCTATATCTAGATATGAATGCTGTCTTCGGTATGTCTTGCTCTCGGACTCTTACTTGATAGTATTCTGACCGAAGATCGATCTTGGAAAAGATGCTGGCCTTACTCAACTGGTCAAACAGGTCATCAATCCTTGGTAGTGGGTACTTATTCTTCACTGTTACTGCATTCAGCTTGCGGTAGTCGATGCACATCCTCGTCGACCCATCCTTCTTGGGAACTAGAATCACTGGCGCAGCCCAGGACGATTTACTGTCTTAGATGAATCCCTTAGACTTCAACTCTTCTTCATGTTGATACAACTTATCATGTTCTGACGGCGACATTCTGTAAACTCTGTCTGCAATAGGCCTCGTTCCAGGGTTCAACTCAATGCTAAATTCTACCTCTCTGACTGGGGGTATCCTTGGGAGCTCATCAGGGAAGACGTCGAGAAAATCTTCGACCACTCTCGGAATCTGTCCTGGCTCTGACACTGCTGCTGAGATGACGCCTCCGGCCTGATTCTTTAAGGTTCGAGAAAAAATAAACTGCTCCATCCCAGGAACGCTGAAAATGACCCTACCTCCTCTACAATCAATTGTCGCATGACTGTCTCTCAACCAGTCCATGCCAAGAACGATATCAAAATTCTCCATAGGGAATTCAATCAATGATACGGGCAGTAAATGCCCACATATCTCCACCGGACATGAAAAGTGCACTCTGCTAACTTCTACGAGCCCATTGCTGGTGAGTATATCCATCCTCTCCGGCAATGCCTCAAACTCTAATCCAATCCGTGTAGCATATTGTGCAGAGATAAATGAATGAGTAGCGCCTGAATCAAAAAATGCTACAGCAGGAAATGAGGTGACGAGAATTTTACCTGCCACCACGTCACTAGACGCTAGAGCCTCTCCTAAGGACAATGTGAGAGCCTGGCCCCGCGGAGCCCCTTGTTGCGGCCTTCCTCGACCATGCTGTTGCTGCCCCTGAGGGCCTTCGGCTTCTTGTGCCTGGCGGAACATCTGTGCCTGCGTTGGTAGACGCTGGGCTAGGGGCCTTACTGCTAATACTGGCCCTCCACTCGGGGTTGCCACCGGAGCTGGCAATGCTGGAAACTGCTGAGCTGGCCCTCCTGGCCTCTGCATCACAGGACAAGTGGAGATACGGTAGTCTAAACTACCACACCTCAAGCATAAGCCATTCGCTGACCGGCACACCTCCCTCGTGTGCCCTACCTTCCCACAGAATGTACAGCCCTGGGGTGCTTCCTGACGCTGTTGTTGGTTCCTCGACTGCTAATGCCGAACTGGCACTGTATTAGTTGACACGGCCGTTCTCCGCGGTGCTCCTGCATCATAAATACGTACACCGGGTGCTGGCACCGATGTTCGCTGCATTGCTCCTCCTCCAACCTGGGAATGAGATCTCTTCTGACCTCCTGTCCTCGATGCCAACCTCTGCTGGGTAAGCTCGTGCCTCCGAGCGGCCATCAAAATAGCGTCAAACGTCTGGTAGTTGTGTCCTTCCACAAGCTGTAATAGTTCCAAATGAGGTCCCTGCTGGAACCTCATAGCCTTCTCTGGCTTCGTTGCCACCATTGCTGGTGCGAAACGGCACAATCTGCAAAACTCTGCTGCATATCCATCTACGGTCTTGCCTGCTTGCTTGAGACTGATAAACTTCTGCTGGAGCTCATATCGAGCTACTACGCCAAAATACTTGGCCTTGAATCTGTCACTGAAGGTAGTCCAACGAACAGGGTGTCTTATACCAACTTTTTCTGATGCCCACCAGTCGTGGGCAAGATCCTGAAGTACTAATTTGACCTGATCAACCTTCTCATCATCTGGAACCTTGGCTGCCACAAGAATGGCTTCGATGTCTTGAATCCAGGCATCCGCAGTGATGGCATCCTCCGTGCCGTCAAAATACCTCGGGTTCAAGCGATAAAACCTTCCTGATGCCCCCGAGTCAGCCCCGACACTCCTCTCGAGAGCTAACTGAATCCCTTGGTTCAGCAGCACGTTCTGCTCCTGCTGCCGAGTCTGTTGCTGTTGGTTAGTGACAAGAAACCCCTGGATGATCTCCAGGAGTGCTACGGCGTCTGGTACTACCGTCGCTGCTGGTGCTGCAGGAGTTTCAATAAACGACGGCTGTACTGCCTCCGGTTCCATTTTTGCTCGTATCTGCCCTGGGGAAGGTTCTCTCCCCTGTTGCTGCCCAGTCGAGCCATGCTCTTGCTGCTCTTCCTCATGGGCCTCACCCGCTACTGAGAATGAAGCACCCCTATAGAGAAAGATATAAGATTATCAAGTCCGAACGAGAAAGATTTCGAGGATGCAAGTCAGGTTAGAGATCAAGGCAAGGACAGAGAATTCGAAATGAAATTTCAAGGGGAACAAGTTTTGATTGAGACTCCTAATAATTCACAATACCCCACAAGTCTAAAAATCAGACCTGCATGGGCCACCACTAAAACCTTGTCACGCCCCAGTACCGAAATACAGAGACGGACTAGGCCAGCTACTCCATATGAGGTACGTAACGTCATACGGTGATCGTGGCTGTCGAGAGACTAGGGGGTACATGCTACAATCAAGTCTCCTATGGTCCCACAGAGTTCTATGTCTCAATCACTCAAATCACATCAGCAATTAAATAAATATTAAAGATAAAGCAGTAAGGCGTCCCCGACGCTTCATCAAAATGGTCATGAGAGACTAGCTTTATAATTTAGCTATCTCAGAGAGTCAGGAGTATAAAATTATACACAGCTGCAGTCTGTTTAATTACAATGATGTATTGACACAAAATATCAAGTAATCCGGCTAATAGGTGCCGGTGTCTAAACGCCGCAAAAGTATAATCAGGAGTGGTGAAGAAGAAACCCACTCGAGTCCCCGAACCGCCATGCTCCTAGTATGCACCATAGATGTCAGGGAGGAAGATCGTGTCCTCCGGCTCTGCTACGAGATCTGGCCAAACAAAACCAGCGGGGTCAGTCCCGAATAGCAAGTACCGCCAAAGGGGCACAAGAGTTAAGATTAAAAACCCAGATAATAGAATGATTGATAATTGTAATACCTATGCTATTATTATAGGGTAGTGCAACATCCTCAAACCCATATGGCACCCTTACAACCAAACAAGGACAAAAGGTGCCGCATGGAGTCGGGACGTGTCGTACTCTATAACTTTCACATGTCAAAAGGTATAAACATTAAAACCTCCTGATCGTGACTTCGGTCGATAGCCTATCGTAGCACAATAACCAACCCAACAATCAAACAAGAACATGGGTTGGATCATGTGCCATGATAGACCATGTTCCTTAGTCATTCACAGAAGTAGCACTTCACAAACAGAATAAGTCTTCCGTTCATAACTTCGGTCCACAGCCTATCATAGTACGATAACCAACCCAACAATCAAACAAGAACATGGGTTGGATCACGTACCATGACAGTCCGCTTCCCTCAGTTATTCGCGGAAGGTAATAGGATACAAGCAAGTCGTTTTCATGACCAATCAAGTCTACGCGTTTCTAATGGGACGAGGTTATCCTCGCGTCATGTTATTAGAAAATCCTCAGATCGTATCTTTCCAGCAAGGCTAGCCAACCCAGGGGTTCGCATAGACAGGTATGATTGAGCACAGGTCCCTCGCAAGGCCACCTTGCCAAAACATATAATATATAACAGAAATTAATCGGATACAGTCATCCACTCGTTGCAGATGACACAGTATCCGTGGAGACCAGCCGGCACGTCGAGACAATATCTCAAGGCGGCTGGTGTAACACGATCTCAAGATTTTGCCCTCCCCATGCATCTAGTATATTTAGTTGCCTAATTTAACCCTAGGTGAAATCTTGGACTCACATGCTGTGGCCTGCATGATTATCCTCCTAAAGTCGTACTTTAGTACGAGTACCCCAAAGAGGATCCATGTCAATCAGTATGTCAACATGTGCTTCCCTCCTTAGTGTAATGCATCATTGCAAATACGCCACGTGGAGTTACGAGTCTTTTGTCGAGCATGAACAAGAACTGGGACATTCAGGTACATGTATCAGGTAGGAACTCTTTGTTCACCGGGGTCACATTAGTGCTCATATCATGCTCGGAACAAAAGGCGTAAGGATATAAAATGGGCATATAATATCTAATAAAATATTAAAAGCATACGCACAAAAGCACACACGCTCAAGGGGTGAAAAGTCACGCAGGCTCACTCAAGGCAGCGTGCGTAAAAAGTTACGCAGGCTCACTCAAGGCAGCGTGCGTGAAAAGTTACGCAGGCTCACTCAAGGCAGCGTGCGTGAAAAGTCATGCAGGCTCACTCAAGACAGCGTGCATGAAAAGTCACGCAGGCTCACTCAAGGCAGCGTGCATGAAAAGTCACGCAGGCTCACTCAAGGCAGCGTGCGTGAAAAGTCACGCAGACTGAAGAGGAGAGCTGTATGAAAAGTCACGCAGGCTCACTCAAGGCAGCGTGCGTGAAAAGTCACGCAGGCTCACTCAAGGCAGCGTGCGTAAAAAGTCACGCAGACTCAAGATGAGAGCTGCGTGAAAAGTCATGCAGACTCAAGGGGAGAGCTGCATGAAAAATCACGCAGACTCAAGGGGAGAGCTGCGTGAAAAGTCACGCAGACTCAAGGGGAGACACGCTTCCAACAGGAAGCGTGCTCAAACAGAAGCACACTGCTCACTGTCTTCTCCAAACAGCAAGAACACCATGGATGAACCCAAAGCTTCAAAATATCACAACTTGGCCATCCGAACTCCAAATCCAGATTTCTAAAGTTCCAACTTGGGTGAAACTGAATGCTCTTCCACATGAAAGCATCAAAAACCCATAAAATCCAACTAAAGTAGATCAAACCATGCAAAATCTGAAAATGATTAAAACTTAGATCTATAAAAATTAAAGCTTCAAAATGGAAATTTTCAAGTTCTAAACTAGTATAGATTGAGGAGAAGAACAAGTTTTGGCAAATAGTTTTGTAAGAAATCAAATGACAAAATATGGATCCATCTCTTGAGCAAGTTGGTACTTGCCTTGGTTGGTGGAGGAAATAAATGAGAGGAAGTAAATGAAGGGAGAGAGAATGAGATGAGTTATATATATAAAGATCTTGGACCCATGGGTTCATGATGAACCAAAGGGTTCAAGATGAACCATTGGTGAACCAAGAATAGGTTACCCAAATGAACCAAAACTGTAGGCCCAAATGCAGAAAATAAATTAGGAAAATAATATTTTGTCGAATATTCTTAGGAAATGCATGAAGAAATACTGCATAATAAATATCGTATAAATACAAGGTAAATATAATTTATCGATTTACATATTAAAATATGTATTCCAGGATTGGGGAGTGACAGTTGCGTACAACGATACCTGATTCGAAAAAATATAAGGAACCACTCCTCTATATTATACTAGAGTTATCAATGGGTAAAGAACTCTAAGGCATATCATATGAAAGATCTTCTAACGACTAAGTCATCAATTTCTATTTGTGCCAAGCTTGCGAGACTACGGTCATAAGGGTTCTTGTGAGACTCGTCTCACTGTATCGATATTTGTATACGGATACGTATTTTTGTACTGTGTTTTGTATTTTTTTGATTTTTGGAACGCTTTAAAAATATTTTAACTTATAGATTTTCTCCTTGGCCGGCATACCACCAGTATACCACTGTATACCATCGGCATATCTGTCACTCTCGTTTTCTGTTATACGTATTTTCAGTATATGTATACGGATTTCTGACATTTGTCAGGTGACCCGTGTTTTGACTTATCTTTCCTAGGCTTGACTTGGTTTAATCTTATACTTGGTTTATTTTGGTTTGGTTCAACTGGCATGAGTTGGTTTGGGTTGGGTTGAGATGAGAAGGGTTTTATATAAAATCCAACTTCTCTCTCTCTCGCTCTCTCCTCCATTCATTTCATTTATTTCTTCTTCTTCATTTGCACCTCCTCCAAAACCTAGGCAAGTACATCTTGCCAAATCTTGAACAATATTATTTTTGTTTGTTCTATTCTCTTTCTTGCATAATTCTAAGCCTCTTTAGAACTTAAAGTTTTCGATTTTCAAGCTTACATTTTTGTAGATCTAAGTTTGTAATTTTTCTTATTTTTCTTAGTTTTGATCTCTTAAACTTTGTTACTTTCAAAAACTAATGGTTCCATGTTGTAGGAAATTTCATTCTACCCAATTTTGACTTTTGAACCACTTGATTTCGATTTATTTTGAGCAAGTTATGCCATTTTCGTGTTCATGGGTTCCCTACACCTTTTGGTGCTGTCAGGACGATGAACAGTACCACGTGTAGTGTTTTCGCTGTCGCGCATCGTGTTTATGCGCAACGTGCACCGTGGGCACTTTTGCCCTCGCGTGCATTGCAACTTGCGTGCCGTGCACCCGCACATTTTTCTGTCGCACGCCCGCGTGCCATGCTTGTGCGCAACGTGCACCGTAGGCAATTTTGCCCTAGCACGCATTGCAACTTATGCGCCATGCACCCGCACATTTTTTTTCGCGTGCCGCACGTCGTGCTTGTGCACAACGTGCGCCGTGGGCACTTTTGCCCTCGCGAGCATTGCAACTTACGTGCGGTGCGCCCTCGCATTTTTCTGTCGTGCGCCGTGCTTGCGTGCGCCGTGCTTGCACGCAACGTGCGCCGTGGGCACATTTGCCCTCGCGAGCATTGTAACTTGCACGCCGCGCGCCTGCGTATTTTTCTGCCATGTACCCGCACGCCGTGCTTGCGCACAACGTGCGCCGTCGGCATTTTGCCCGCGCACGCTGCACAACTTGCGAGTCGTGTGCCCGTGCGCCGTGCTTGCCCGCACCTTGCGCCGTGGGCATTTTTGCCCGCGCGTTGTGCAACTTGCGCGAAGTGTGCAGATCGCGCACCGTGCATGCGTGCGACTTTCGCCGTGGGCAATTTTCTCTCGCGTACAGCGCAACTTGTGCGCAGATCACTCTGAATGACTGTTTTTGCCTGTTTGAGCTGTTTTATAGCCAAAATCTTAAAAAACTCAAAACATGAAAGTTGTAGATGTTTGTCTTGGCTTCAAGAATCTTCCTGTCTCATTTTAATTGGAGTTCATATGCGATTGATAATTTCAATCATAGTTTTGATCTTTTGGCATGTTTTTTGTGCTTGATGTTTTTGAGGTTTCATTCGACTGTAAGAAACTTTTATCATGATTAGATGATTTTGTACAGTTAAAGAATAACTGTACCCCCTTATATTCTTAACACTAGCACAGATTCAATTATTGTTTTATGTCAAGTAGTACTTTTATTTATTTCTTCTCCCATGCTATGATACGTCTTTTATCATATTCTTTCTGCATATGATCATTATTGTCATTTTTTCTTATTCTTAGATAGTGGCCCGTCGGGGTGCACTCATGATTTACGTCTCTTCTTTGCTTAATCTAGATAGTAAACCGTCGTGGTGCACTCTTGAACATGTCTTTCCTTGCTTACATGATAGTGGCCCGTAGAGGCGCACTCTTGACAAGTATATCTTTTCTTTGCCTTACATAATAGTGGCCCGTAGAGGCGCACTCTTGACAAGTACTCTTTACATGACAAGTAAACCTATCATGACATACTTAATCAAGATACTGTTGCGACAGCTATTTTTCCCTTGCTAATGTCACTCATTTGGACACCGTGGTTGAATTCATTGTGTATGCGTGAACAAGCTACATGTCTCGTCTTGCATCATGTCTAGGACATGGATTCCTGATTACCACGGTCAGGAATTCATACTGAATCTGACTAGGATAATAACTAGATTGATCAAGTAGTTCATAAAGAGATTTCCCAGCTACATGCAGTCCTATTATCTAGGCACTTTAATTGGACTTGTAGCCTGCCATCGAGTAGGGAACATTTCCAGCACACTGTCATGTGTTGTACCCCTAAGTCACCTAATCCAACTCTCTCAACTTGTAACTGGATAACCTGGATTAAGTCTGCAGGGCTTGTGGCTGTTGGAATATCTCATTGCATCTTGTTAGTAACTAGGCTTGTGATAACCCCAGTTAGATAATGTATAAAATGGTACTCATTGCTTGGCCATGATTGATGGATGGTGTCCAGTTTAGTCTAGTTTTGTCTAGGAGAAGGGTTACAACCCCGGTCCTTGTTTGGTTTACGGGTTGTAACTTAGCTTCTGGAATAGTTCCCAAGTCATCTTATCATTGTCGTTCTATATAGTTCTCACAGGCTCTCATGCCCTAGTTACCTCTCATGCTCACAAGTCTAGTTATCTCACAAGTCATACATGATCCCTATGCTGGGTCGCCATGTTCTCATGACCCGGCTATCTCATATGCTTACATGACCAGTTGATTTTACATATTCTCAAGCTTTCGTTTACTTAGCATGTCTACACTTTATATTATGTCACTTGTTAATTACTTTACGTCACATGATGCTTTACTTATTGTCTTTTCTATTCTCGGGATAAGTGCATTGGTAGTGCACGAGTTTCGATCCACATCTACTTATTTGTATCTCTAACCGTTGATATATTAGTTATTGCTGGTTTTAGTTCATAATTTTGGCTTCCTTTGTGGTACTTGATATTTGGGGTCTGACCCCACCGGTTTTGTTTGGCCAGATCTGATAGAGAAGCCCGAAGGATCTTCCGTACCATCTACTCGACGATGACCATCCGGAGCACCAGAGTACCTGGGTGGGTTTCTTGTTTCATTCTCTCACTTGATATGTACATTATTCTTTTGTGGCGTTTAGCCTCCGTACACGTGTTTAGCTCGTGCTTTGGTTCTTGACATTTAGCCTACGGGCCAAAAAATGATATACGTATTCTAGACTATAGCTAGAGCTTATCATGTATGACTATTACTCTTTCTAGTTCTCTATTATGTATTACTAGCTTCATGATCATCCATGTATAAATGGTTTGGGACGCTTTACTATTGTATGTCTGATGATCATACTTCTTATACTTTGTATAATTGCTTGTGATTGGGATACCTAGGATTGCTTGACCTAGGATTGACTGATGGCTTGTAGAAGTAACCCCCATGTCTTGACAGCTTATACGTGATTTCAAAGTACTGGTGTACTTTGGTATTACGTAGCTGGCATTGTCCGTCCCCACTTGCCAGTATTCTGGTTCTGGGGTATGATAGTTCTAATAGTACATATCGAATGTAGTGCTTGAGCATTACTGGTGATGGCTGGTAAATCATAATATGACAGGTTATATGCTATGGCATTGGCTAAACTAGTGCTTGTGGTGTTATAATGCTAAGTTAGGTCTTAATAATAGAATTATATAACTTGAATAATGAATGTTGGATCTCTAATCTCGTAATTGATTCCTAGAGATTAGAGAGTCTCCTAGGTTGTGTTTTAACCAAGGGTAAGATCCTACTCATTTTCAAACTCAAATGACTAGAAGGACATGACATTAGTTTTAGGGTCGAGGGGAGGACAAATAGCTCTAGGCAGGGTCGTAGTCACATGGCTGGCCGATTGGTAGCTACACTTGTGTATACAACTATCATGGCCATGGAGGATACTCTGTATCTATATATCAAATACAAGCGTTCGTCTTTCCAATCAGTGAAAGACAAAAGCAATAAAGAGTTCAAGAAAGATGTCATCGAATACAATTATGTGATTCAAAGGCGAATGTATAATTCAAGAGGAATTGTCGATGCAGTCGCGGATGAGATCCTAGATACCTCTATATCTCAATCCATGTGAGATAATCATATGAAGAGCGAACCAAGTGCACTATGGTTGATCAGACCATAATATATTGATTCTAATTAGACAATATGCTTGTGGGCGTCTCCAGTATACATATGTCCTGAACAAGCTCGATAAAGAATAAGCTTGCAAAACTATGCTAAAATTAGCGTCATTATTCATGGTAGTGCAAAGTATACGTACATGAATTAATGATGAAAGCAGTTATAAATTGTTCGAGATTTTTCAAGGATCCAAGTCTTGTTCGGTGTTCCTGCTTATACAGTCGTCCTACATCCTCTTGTATTAGACCGTAGTTGACCAGTGGAGTATGGGCTACTAAAACTCTATATTCTAGGTAAACACATCTTCCTACACTTGTATTTATTCATTGTCACTCAGTTACACTTCATTAATGGGTTATAAGAAGATGGGGTGATAGGCCGTGAGGCATACTACCCAACTTATAAAAGTCAACTAATAGAGTGTTTGATAAATATAGCATGTATATCTAGTATGAGTCATATTCCTAACCTCTCTATCAGGCACGAAGGAAAAAAGGTAAGATTTATATTGGAAAGGGAGTCAAGCTGAAGGAAATCAAAGTGGTTGGACGAGAGTTCGAAATTGGAATCAAGGAAGGAGATCATGTACGTGGATGAGATTTTAGACTCTAATCCTATATGCAGGCTCACATCGATACAATAATGTAACCGAAGTGATAAACTTGACCTGCATGGGCCACCACAAAAATATGAAACGTTCCAGTCCCAAAATACTTAGGACTAAGTACGTAGACATGCCAGCTGCATACGTGCGAAGTATACTCTAATATGTGGAATCCTCGTATGTATACATAAGCTGTAAAATGCAGTAAACCACGATACTAATCTCAGCCACAAATAAAGAATAAAGACTTTATAATAAACTCATGAATTATCATTTACAAGTTGTTGGGCGGAGACAAATCCACTACCAACGAAAAAGAGAGAAATACGTGATAAAAAAAATTTCGACGAGCGATGCGGAGACGATCCAAATGTAATCATCCTCGAAGAAATGGCCTTGGTTAGAGCACCTGCGAAAAGTCACAAAGCACACACATGGAGAATTTACCAGGTCCTCAGAGGGACCTAACAAGATACAGGAAGAACACGCCATAATAAACTGAATATATTATATGTCATAGAGTCACAAGTAAAAGTAAAGTGTCCCAACCATAACACAGCCCAATATCCCATCATCAAAACAGTAGACTACCCCTACAACCAAACAACGACAAAGGGTAGCATACTATTCCGCGATGTTACATTGTCCCATGCCATGACTAGAACAAGGTGTGACATGACATTGATTAAGGTCTCCTAACCATTCTAGTATACAATTTTAGAAGACATCTCAATGTATGGGCAGGTAAAGGCTGACTCCCCCAGGACAAGGTAATAACTCACAGCACGCATACGTCAAGTACAATACTATCAGCCGGCATAACTCGAGGCTAGCGGCCCACGTGACCCATCAGTCAACATAGTTCGAGGCTAGTGACCGTCGCGACACGACTACCATAGTATGCAATTACTACGGCTTTTGGTTTTGGGTAGCCCATACATCAAATTGTCCTCACCCTCCCAAGGGTCACGGTCAAAAGGTAGTCCGCTAAGACTAGGTCTATATGCATATTAAAAGACAAACAAGAAAAATAATTGAAAGCAAAATAAAGTAAACTAAGCAAGTCATGGATCCAACTGAAAATAAATAAGAAATAAATATGCAGTAAATAAAGAAAGATGCAACTAATTATAAACAGTAATTAAGGCGAGGTATCTTACCTGAGGTTATGTGCAAAAGGACGACGTCCAATAGCTCAAATCGTCAGAATAGTGAAGCGATGAAAGCCAAATCCTGCATACATCCTCGGATGCTGAAATAAATACCACGGACGTATTTGGAATATAAGATATGTCTAGGAAATGCCTGTCCAAAAGTCCAATTCTTGAACATGGACAAAATCGTAATTTTGGGTCAAAACGATGTCCGCCGTTAGACATATTTTGTACCCAAATGCGTGCTAGAACCTACAGTCACTAAAGTCATCAAACTACATGTCTACAGGTCCAGTTTGAGGAGACGAACCCAACTATATGTCCAAAATTGAATTCCGGTGGGCTGTGCACAATTTTGCCCGTTGGAGCGGGTCACGGGCCCGCCAAATAGGCGTTCCGATCAACCTTCTCAGAATCAGACCAAACTTGGCATACAGGACCAAAAATATGATATGGTCCTGCTGGCGCAAGTTTCATTTCGATTCGACGAACACATGCACAAAGTAATTGAAGAATTTGCAAAAAGGCCGATACGATGAATTTTGACGGATACGTATCAAATTCGTCGTGCACACACAACCAATTTGAACTCCGTAAAAGCCCACACATCCGCGAAGTCGATATGCACCTTTCGATACCTTCGGTTCGCGAATACGTCGCCCGATTTGGCGGGACGCACGTCGTATCGAGAAATTTTTCTAAATTCGATTGTTTTAAAAACTTATTTTTCTCGAACTTTGGATTCAAAATAAATTACGTATTGTGCATGAAAAATTAAACTACAAGAAGGGAGTTTAAGAGCTACATGTGGTTTATAACTCTGTTCAAGTAAAATTTTAAACTATTACTGGATCGATCAAAATCGGTCCTTCAACATGGGTGGTTGGCGGTTCAATGCTCTGTTCTAATAGACTGTTTTTCCTCAATTTTCTCCTCGATTTTTGATACACCGATGAATATTAAATATTCTTATCGGGACTCATAGAGGGTTATTTGGGCTTTCTAAAGGACTTTACGAAAACAAAAATGATCGAGAACCTACGGAGAAAAATAATTCGGAAGGGTGTACCTTGCAATCAGTTTTCTGAACAAAGAAGCCCATGTTGTTGCTGCCCCTTGGCCGCGTGTGGGGCTCAGGCGGCCGCCGGCCGGCGCGCAGGCGATGGGAGGGGGGGGTCGCCATTAGGCTGAGGCGGCGCTGGTCTGCGTACAAAGTTAGGGTTTAGGTTTTGTTTTTGTTTTTTGTTTTTTTTCTATATATATATAGTTGCTGTTCTGTTCGGGAAGGGAAGGGTCGCAGGTATGGCTTGAGTTGCATCTCCCGAGTTTTTTGAACTCGCAAGATTTTGAAGAATATTTTTTCTTTCTTTTATATACTATAGATATATGTGTATATACACACAAATTAAATCTAAATAAGATTATATTTTAGGAAAACTTAAATCCAAAATATTTTAGAAACATTTTGAAGAATATTATGTATAATTATGCCGACTAGCTATTTATAAGGTAGCAGTTACTTGCTACAAAACTGACTAATTTAATACATGCATTAATTACTTATTTATTTTATTGCTAGAAATTATTATAAAAATTTTAGAGTAAACTTTATCAAAATTCCCTAAATTTTTCAGGAAAATAAAACTTATTTTTCTGATACATTTAGTGCAAAAACTTTCACATGTTTATCCATGCATATCTATATTGTAGCATTTAACTCGCTACTAAATATATATAAATTCTAAAAAGTCTAATAATAAAAAATTACTGTAAAATATTTTAAGCCAAAAAAACTTATAAAAAAATATATCTAAAATTTAGGGAGTTTACATAAGGGCCTGCTCCACCTCACACAGGGGGATCCCCTGCTGCAGGGTATGGCTGTCCCAAGGGCAGGCAGTTGCCTGCTGCAGCAGTGTAGAAATTACAATGCCACCCAAGCCATTGCATGCCAAGGCAAATGCTTGTTGACGCAAAAGCTTGGACAGTGGCCAAATGGCCTGGGCATGCCTGTAACAGGAACCCACAGTCCCAAAATAGGCTAAGGCCACATGCCAACCTAAGTGTCATGCTGCCACTCTACTCACTAAACTAATACTCAAACTCCAACACTAATGCACTGCTACTGCACTCTAATTTTTTACTGACACAAGGACTAATACATAAGGACTTAGCATCTACATCCATTAGGATTGAACAAATCGACTGAACAGTGGGTAAAATGGGACTGACATCATGTCTAAACTACTGATACATCCCATTTCCTTCTCACTGTCAATGACAGTGTCAATTTGACACTCAAGTAAGCACTCTCACGTATCCTAAACTAATACCACAACATACTAAGATACTCTCTACTGCTATCCTAACTCACTGATATCACTGATACCAATTATCCTCATGTATCCTCTGACTGACACTCTCATCCCACATTGGCACTCTCAAATTCTAACTGACCATACTACTCTCTTTAAGACCTCACAGGATCAGTCCTAACTTGGCTCATTTACTGATACTCACATATAGGGACACTCATCTAATACTCAACTGATACCTACATTCCTTTCCTCTCTATAAGTCAACTGGTACCCTTCTTAAATGCTCATAGTTAGTGCTACAAATATATGAAGACGGAATGGCTAACTAGTAGAGAATTAGGCTGAACTCAAAGGAGTGCCTGCACAACAGGTTGGCACACAACCTCCCTCTGCTAACAGACCACTAACACCAGGACACTAACTGACCTCACTAACTCACTATACACTGTTACACTATGATACTCCACTGATACCATATCCTATATGTGTTTACATATCACATTTTCCTCTCCAAATCCTAACTGAACCCTGATATACATAGGCCTATGGCCAATCCCCAAGACACTGGCCTGCACTCGAGCCCTCTAAACCTCTATCCCGGTTAACAAACCAAAATATAAATATATATACATATAAATATGAATATATATATATATATATATATATATATATATATATAATTTTATTTTATTTTTTTGGAACCAGGTAAATTATTTCTGGAATCGCTCCCACTGGGATTCGAACTCCTGACCACTCGGGCCGAATGTATCTCTCTTAACCACTAGTCTAGAGGTCATCTGCATATATATATATATATATATATATATATATATATATATATATATATATATATATATATATATATATATACAAAAAATATCTATATATATATATACACTCTATGAAAACTGAACACTCACACAGACATATGCATTAGTCACTCCACATGGATCCACACGACTGATACTCACTTCATAACCCTCTTCCTATACTAACCAACAATACTACCCTCTTTTCTTCACTAGTTCACTAACTCAAATACAAATTCCTGATACACTGGGATACCTTACTGACACATGACTAACCCACATTCTAACTAACACACACATAGGGGCAACCTCATGTGCCACTCACTATCCTGTAGGAAGCCAAGTCTCCTACCCCACTAAACAACTGATACCTAAGCCTCTTCACATTTCCCTTTCCTCATCAACTCTCGAGCAGTGATACTCCAACCCTCTCCTATATTTGACCTCTCATATCTCTATTCCTATTGATACACTCTACTTCCCATGGGATACACCTTAACATCAACCCTGCTGTGGACACACACAAAAAAAGAAGAAGAAAATGATGTCTTTTCTTTTTATTGGCGTAAGGCACCACAAATCGAGTACGTCTGAGAGATCCTGCGCTGAGGATCCCCGAGTACAAAAAGAAGAATTCTGGGGAATGGAACGATGGAGATCGAGCGGCAGTTGCTCCTTTACTCCGTTGACACTCCGATTACAAAAGTGGGAGAAAACCTAAGAAAATTGCTAACTCTCGGCTCACTGGCAAGAAGTACAGCAATTTGGCTCTTGAAAATGCTCTCCGTTCTGTCCATTGAAGAAGGAAAAATCCCCCCTTTTATAGTCGTTCTTGGGCTGGAATGATGTTATGCGCCCACATGAAGAGATATGCTGGTTCTTACGTGGGCGCATGGTCCTGCTTTGGGCGCATAGGTGTAGGCACATACAGGCTGCGAGATCGTGGGTTGGTCGTGGGGTTGACGTGGCCGCATGCTTCGATGCACGACTGCTCGTGGAGACTGACGTGGCCATGTGCTTCGGTGCACGTTTTGATCGTAGCTTTGACTGAGTCAGGCTTGGGCGCATAGCCATGTCTCAGGTTATGCGCCCTCCTTTCGGGGGAGCTAGTCTTGGACACATGGAGTTATACTTGGACTGGGCGCATGGAGCTTCATTTAGCGGGTGCATGGAGTCGTAATGACTGGACGCATAGAGCTGCTTTGACTTGGGTGCATGGAGCTATGTTTGCTAAAAAATTTCATGCTTCTACAGGATCCCCTTTAAAGTTTTCGACACTTGAGCAAGCTTGAAATATTTTAAAAGAAGCATGGATCGTCTTCTCGCGAGGCAATGGGCGTATAGCACGACTCTTCCCCTGGGCACATAGTGTTTTAGCCAGCCTGTCAGGGAGATACGGTTGTTGAGATTTGCCTCAAAATTTGAACTGACAGATTCATCGAAACAGAATTTGAAGCGGTCCATCCTTTATACGACGTCCACGTCAGCAAGAGACAGTCGCATAGTATGCAGAGAGCTGGTCCTTCATGTGGGCGCATAGGATGCAGTGGGCACATACACCATAGTAGGCGTATAGAGTATATGGGAGCATAGAAAGTGGCCCGTGCCTATAAATAGACCTTGGAGGAGAGAGAAAAGTTCATTATTCCTTTTCTCCTTGAAATTTTTAGAAAACTCTTCGCCTTCTTCCTTTGAGAATCATGTCTCCCAAGGCCGCCAAGAGATCCGCGAAGGGCAAGGGGGCTGCATCGAGTAGCTCTTCTCCTGCGACGGAGTCCTCAGCGGTCCAGGACTCGATTTTGGGTGAGGGCGTGCTTCAAAAACGAAGTCTCGAGCGTTAATTTGTGACGCTCGAACTTCTCTTCTGCTCGGGCGCTTGCGCCTAGGGCAACATACTTCTGTGAGTATTACTATACGCCTACAGAAGTCATGTGCCAAAACTGAGGTGTGCTATGCGCCCACGTGTTGCCATGTTATGCGCCCTCTAAGCTGAGGCACGTTTATGCGCCCACTAGCTGTCCGTGTGTTATGCGCCTACAAGTCTTGTTTTGGGCGCATATCCTTTGTGCGCATGGCCGTTTGGGCGCATAAAAATCCTTCAGAACTTTCATTTTTCCTGCAATTTTTCTAAGTCTGACTGCCTTTCTGCCCCCTTTTCAAACTCTGTAGGTATCTGGCTGGCAAATTTCTCCAGGACTGGTATCGGCAATTCTGGGTATGGTGAAGATGTGACATTTGCAACCACATCAGAGAGCTCAGGACTCTTCATGCTTTGGAAGAGTTTTCCTCAGATGGTAGGAAAAACCTTTATACATCGAAGAGTCGGACGGTAGTCGGGCTTTTACCGTAAAAGTTATGCTTTCACGGTCCTTCAAGTTAGTAAGAGCAACACTAGGGATGTTGTTTTGAAGGTATGGTCCCTTGAAGAAGTAGGCCTATGACGTCCGCCATATAGGGGAGAGGAGAACATCATTTGCAGATGTTTTAACATGCTATATTTGCCCTCCTCCGGGTATCTTCTTGAAGGTTCAACAGCCTTGTTTGCTTGCTCAGCATTAAAACATGACCTCATTTGCGGGCCACAAGACCACTTTTCGATGGAAATGTAGTACTGCCAGGCTGATCAAGCTATGTGTTGCTGACAAGTAGCAGATTTTCCCTTCTTTTGGGCATCAAATATAATCCTCTACTTTTTGCCTGAGCGAAAGAGATGAAAAACTTTTTGTTTTACTCATGAGATGTAGTCCTGTGAATGTAACTGATTTTGAATAAACAGAATACATTCGCTCCGCTCGTTGCTTGTGATATCTGTGGTGCTTATATTTAGAGAGCCAAATACCGCATTTGTGTAAAAGGTATCTCGCTGGGGGAGCACCCTCTCTCCTTCTTCTTTTTTTGGCCGTCATGGCTCTTGTACCCTTTTTCCGTCTTTCGATAGACGTTTAAGTACTGAATAAAGAATCTTTTCAGAAGTGAATGTGATTTTGTGAAATATCGATGCTAGAGGTAATGTGGACGTAGCAAGGACATTTCTGATGGGTATTCCGTTGGAGAAATTTTATGTGGACCTATTACCCGTTTTATATTCGAATGATTCGAATATAGATAATAAGTTGAATGAAGCTGCTAGTAGAGTTAATATGGACGTAATAGCAGAGGATGTTCTATATCTGATCAGAGGTAATATGGACGTGAAAAGATATATAGCATTAGGGAGGAGTGGATAGTTCAGAGGTAGTATGGACATGACTATCTTTGATGAATGCTTTGCTCAGGGGTTATGTGGACATGGCAAAACATTTGATCATTCCTGCTGGAGAAATAATTATCAAAAAACAATTCAAAGGTAATAGGGACGTGATTTGTTTTCGTCAAACCGAGTTTGGATGGAGTCAAAAAATGGAAATGATTCCACTGGAAAAATATTTAGAGGACCTATTATCCAGGGCGTATTCAAGACTCTTGAAATACGGATAATAGTTAGATAGTTTTTTTTGTGAATCATATAAACATCACACTGTACATTTATATGACTAAACGTATGTGAACATTATGTAAAAGAGGTTACACATAGTATCTCTTCAGGAACTTGTCGTTGATAGGCATCATGAGCAAGTCACCGTCAGGCTTGGTCAGCTTGTACACACCGTTAGAATACACCGATTCTATGACGAAAGGACCTTCCCATTTAGGCTGGAATTTTCTTTTTGTCTTGTGTGTCATAACCATCGGTCTTCTTACTGCTAGGACCAGATCGCCGACTTGGAAGATCCTTTCCTTCACCTTTTTGTTGAAAGCTTTGGAAACACGTGCTAATTGGTATAGCTCTTACGCTGTTGAGCTAATAGGCATTTTTTGTCTAGCACTTCGAGCTCTTGGAGTCGCAGACGGTAGCTCTCTTCAGTAGTCAGCTCGCTGGCTAGGGCTACCCAAAGAGAAGGAATCTAGATTTCTAGGAGAAGAACTGCTTCGCTTCCATAAACCAGAGAGAATGGGGTACTGCCTGTTGGAGTCCGGTCCATTGTACGATAGGCCCATAGACATTCACCGAGCTTCTCGTTCCAATCGTACTGGTTTGAAGACACGAATTTCTTAAAAAGTTTTATGATGGTTTTGTTGAAGGCTTCTGCTAGCCCGTTAGTCGCTAGATTGTAGGCAGTAGAGGCTATATTCTGGATTCGATTCTTATTGCAGAACCGATAGAACGTATAGCTTGCGAACTGTGGACCATTATCATGGATGATCCTGCGAGGTAGGCCGAAGCGGTAAATGATATAATGTTTGATGAAACTGATCACGTTTGATGTCTTCACTTCAGTGAGCGGTATAGCTTTTACCTATTTGGAGAAGTAATCGGTTATAGCTAGGATAAACTGATGTCCTTTGGAGGATGGCGGGCTGATTGTGTAACACCCAGTTTTCCAAATGAGGGTAATTTTGAAATTTTGTAGTTTTAATCTTTTAATAATGATATTTTAAATCATGATATAATTTTTGGTAATTTTAAATCATTTTAAAACTATTTTTAAATCACGACTTATGATTTTGGTGTTTTGATAGTGTAACACTAGAGACAGCTTAACCTAGAGCCTGACTATGTGATTAGGGTGTTTCATTTATCATTTCCAGTTCGAGGGTATTTTTGTCATTTTGACTTTAATTGAATTTAATATATATATTTGGAATTTAATATATTATTAAGAATGGTGTAATTTTAATATTATTTAATTGATTGCCATGTATTGTGATTAGCCTAACTTGGTTTGGACCCAACCTAGATTAGTCATAGATAGTCGCAGCTAACCATGGTTAGTGATTATTAGTATTAATGATATTTATTATAATTAATATGATTTTTAGTAATTTTTTTAGTATAATTGATTTTGGCCCTATAGTTGACTTTGACTTGTGTTGACTAGGAGACTAACCTAGTGACTAACCTAGGTTAAGACCACTTGGTTAGGTTAAATAACCTTGGTTGACCTAAGTTAGTGAGGTTTAACTCATTGAAACTTGTTTGGAGAGATTTGGAGTCGATTAGGCTAGAATGGCTTATGACTTCATAAGTCATGACTAATGACTTGAGACTTAAAGCCCATAGGCCCACACCATGTACCTAACCCTAATTCTAATCAGCCCATGGCAGCCACTATTGATCCCTTCCCATCCTATTTAATACCCCTCAAAGTTAGGGCTAGCCTCCATTAGGAATTTTGTGCAAGTTTAGAAAGAGGTGAGTCTCCATCTTCCCTAATCCCTAGAAAATCCATTTTAATTCCTTTTTAACCCAAACAAATTGCATTAGGTTCTAATTTCTATCTACTTGCTGTTGGTAATAACTATTCTCAGATTTGGAGAGCATTGGAGGAGTTTGGCCATCAAGAGGAGCACCTCTTTATGGAGCTTTTTGAAGCTTTTGATACTCATAGGTATATTCAATTCCTCACCTTAGAATCCTAAAATTTTTGCATCATTAGGGAGCCCTAGACCTAACCTAACTATAGGAATAGGAATCTCCAAAAGTTGTGTCCATTTCGTGTCCTTTTTGGACACGTATCAGTGTCGTTTTGTATGTGTTTGTTGAAATGCCTCAATGGGCTTTTCGTGTGATTTTTGGAATTGTGTTTGAATAGGATTTTAGTTTTTGGTCTCGCTTACACATTTCTATAGTTTGTGTCGAGTCTTAGTGTCGTGTCGAGTCGTGTCGGGCATGCGAACACGCGGTCGCGCGCGTGCATGCACGGGCATTGTGCGTGCCCTGCACTTCGGGGGACACATCACCACGGACATGCCACCCTGACACTTGAGACTTGACACACACTAAGGGGCAATGTTTGCCACCCCGTGTGTCGAGTTACACGAGCCCATGTGTCGTGTCGGACACGCACGAACACGAGCACGGGTTTTGCACTGTTTCAGTGGCTGTAGTTTTTGGCCACTGACACGCGTGTCTCGTGCCGCATACACACGACGTGGACACGTGGCATGGTGTCCTATCACTAGCCCTAGTCTAGGTCGACCCTTGGACACACCACGTGGGTTGTGTCATGTCGTGTCGTGCTCACGAACGACGTGAACACGTGCACGAGGAGCAGTCTAGTGTGTGCATTGTTCTTGTATTTTGGGTGATTAGATACGTTTGTGTCCACTTGTGTGGACACAAACTCTTGTGTGACACGTATGCAACACATAGATATGTTACCAACCACTGTTTTAGTATTTTAAATCAATTTTGATGATTAATTCTCGATTTCCCTATTATCCTAAAAACTGTGAAACTGTTCATTGTATCCTAATTTTTCCAGATTTTGAAAATAAAGTTTAGCATCGATTCTTACCTAATCAACACTGTTAATTACATGTAATTAAACCCCTAACATGTACTCCTACATGATTCCTATGTGTGTGTCGATTTTGATATGATTTAGGACTGATTTGAGGCTTAAATCTGAGTTTGAATCATGGGACTGAAAACTGGGGTTTTAGTGAATTGTTTAACTGTTTTTTTTTATTATTTCTTTTGAACTATTTTGGGGTCATACAATATTGTATCTGACCTGGGCTTATTGGACTGTTTGTAAACTGTGTTTGGGATTCTTATTGAACTGAAATATGTGTTCCTATTGGGTTTTAACCTGGGCCTTATGTTGGGACTGTTTTAGTTGATATAATGGACTGAAATTTGGGTTTATTTGTGATCTATAGAATAAATACAGTGATGTATTCAACCTGGGCATTATGGTTGGGCTGTTTTGAACTGAAATGGGTTTTGCATTGAAATAGGTTTTTCATTTAAATGGGTTCTTCCTTTAAAACTGAAATGGAGGTTGTGTATAATTCAGATTTTATTGTATAAATATATAGCACACTGTTTTTCCCTCTCATTGTATATAATTCCCTATTTTTATGCCATGCAGCTCTCTTACATACACACACATTGGCACACATGCTTATACACCCTAGCCTAACACTAGCATTCATGATACACCCATATATCACCCACACACTCCTATACTCACTGTTTTCTCACTGTTTTGGCTGTCACTCTATCACTTCACTCACCTCACACACCCTCTAGCCCACTCACACACACATGCCTTTTCATCGCACACACACATACACTTGAGTTCATGTACTTGTGATCCCCTCTCTATATACATATGTATATATATATATATGTAATGTCATATAATGTTGTATATGGTTCAATAGGAGCCTATATACTAATAAGTGTTTTCCATAATAGTTGTGTAGGCTATGTTATTTTGTATAACACATCAATATGT
Organism: Iris pallida; assembly: GCA_029216955.1. Classification (NCBI taxonomy): domain Eukaryota; kingdom Viridiplantae; phylum Streptophyta; class Magnoliopsida; order Asparagales; family Iridaceae; genus Iris; species Iris pallida. The sequence goes on from JANAVB010009598.1 coordinate 22,989,884, forward strand.
GATTTTCCTAGTAGCTTGTATAAATAGATATATATATATATATATATATATATATATATATATATATATATATATATATATATGTATCCTATATTAGATTGTATGATATGTATACATGTGTTTGGTTTAGATATAGATATTGAATATGGTATTGTTTAGCTATGGCCTAGTCTCTTAGCCTATGGCCTATGGTTGTGCCTACTTGACTAGTGGGCCTAGATTTGACTTGTGTAGTCTAGTTAGACTTAGAATATCCTTGTTAGACTAGTTAGACTAGTTTGACTTAGGTTTGACTTGGTTGACCTAGTTTGACTTCTAGTGACCAGAGTTGACCAAGAGTTGACTTTGGTCTAGATTGACCTAGATTCATGTAGAATGCATTGAATTGCATCTTATTATCATTATAGACTCATAGTGACTTGTACTGTTCTGTAGGAGACAGACACCACTCCTCGGATAGTATATATTCTCCAGATTTACCGGATACAGGTGAGTACATTCTCTGATAGTTCTCTCATTTACTTGTCAATTACTGTACTTCAGTTCTAGTTAGTTGTATGCGATTCTCTGTTACAACACGTATGGATATTCTGGATTCATGTATACGACACACATTTATTTTCTGGCCTCTATTACTGGTATCATCATTCTGGCTTCTATTACTGGAATCACCTACTGGAATCATTTACTGGTATCATTATATTTTGGCTGGACTCATCTTGAATCATTGTGTCGGATTTCTGGATTCACTTGCTGGGAGGGGATATACTAGAGTAAGACATGTAGACATACCCCATTTCTGGAATCACCCCTTTTGTTGGAACCATACTGGAATGATAGCCATCTCACACCCGGCCAGGTGTGTGATGTGCCGGATTACCCATAGCCGTTTACATGTCGATCTCAGTATTTTAAAACACACTGTTAGAGTATAGGCTGGACTCACCCTGGAATCATTGATCACTATAACTGGAATCGTCCCTTACTGGATTCATCTTGTATTAGATTCATCTTGTACTGGACTTACACTGGAGTTACACTTGTCTACATTGCTGTCTGGACTTTATATCATATTACCCTGGTTCAGCTAGTTCTATTTTTACAGTCTTCATTGCTATGATTCTTCTCTTGTTTAGTTATTTTCTTTCCTTGCACTTTATCTGTCTTTCTTACCATCACCTGAATATAAACTGCCATTTCTATCAATACAACTGTTTATAAGTGTTGTATAGTTCTCTGTCATTTACTTAGGTTTTCTAGATGAGATTGTGCTCGTTCCTGTCCTGACTGGACCTGTTGAAAATTTTACAGATGATTGCCCTGAGGACACATGCCCTACATATTACAGACCAGGAGATGGCTTAGCTACCTATGGCCCCGACACTCTGGAGTGATCGGGAGTTTAGTTAGTCTGTCTTGTTTTAGTTTTCCTGTTTAGATCTGGAGTTGTATATAGAGATTTGAGACTTGAGATGTATTTGAGATTGTTTGAGTTTGTTGTTATTTTATTAGTAGTTTTGTTGTCTTTAATTTCTTAGTTATATTCGGTGTTATCTTATCGTGCTTAGACTGTGATTGAGTTACACCATATCTTATACTTGTCCTCCGTTCAGAGTTAATCATGATGAGTACATTATATACCGCATGAGTTGATGGTTAGTTAGAGACTTAGAACAGCGTTCTACCACCGACACTGTGGTGTAGGCTGGGCGTTGTTACGTACTCGTACCCTCACAGTGGGTGCGGGTCGTGACACATTTTTAGTGGTGGCTCATGCAGGTCGAGAGTCGCATTAGTGCGATATCGTGGTAGTACGGCGACTTAGTTGTACTGCTGCGAGCCTGCGATAGGACTGAGAGATAGGCCTTACCGGAGAGGTTACTCAATCACAGTTAGGTCTACTTGAGAGATTCCGGGACGACCCTTGAGAATCTCATTATGAACTTCAAATTGAAAATCCTTTTCCTCTTGTTTTGATTCACCCTCACTCCTTGATGTTTAAAGAATCTTAGACTATTAACTTCCTTCATCATTATCCTTACTTATATTTTGTCTATCTCATGTTGCTAATTTAGCACCAGTTTGCAAGCTTATCTTATTCGAGCTTGATCATGACATATTTTATTGGGGGCTGGCACCCACTAACATATTGTCTAATCAGAACCGGTGCATGATGGCCTGATCAACCTATTGCACTTTGGTTCGCTTTTCATATGTTATTCTATGTGGAGGGAAACATAGTTAAATTTGCCCTAGAGTCTCATCCACGATAGCTTTGGTAATTCTCTTTTGAATTATTTCCATCGCCTATGAACCACGTATTGTACTTAATAACATCGCCTTTGAACTCATTATTGTTTTGCCTTTCACATATTTCAGATAGAAAAGGCACTGTACTTGATAGATCAACCCAAGGTATCATGTTTAGTTTCCCTATCCAAAGGAAGAAATTGACTTATTTCTATATCCTTGCATCATCCCTTAAATTCTAATTCTTTGATCATGACCAGTCGACCGGGTCATCCTCCTTATCATCCTGTGTTTGGGATCTTATTCAATTGAATTAATTCAATTGTGATATGGATATCAAATCCTGGATACTCGTGCTCGGACTTCAATGGCCTCGTTCTCCATTTTGCCCAAACCTCAGTATATCCTGAAATTGATCAACTTAGATCGTGCCAGGACTAAATCCTCTTTTATATACTGTATTATTGGATTTTAATGCTATTGACACTCGTGCCTTAAACTTTCGATTTTGATCATCTTGGAATGGTAATCCTTCATAATTAATTCCTAGTTGTCTTTACCAGTTTCATATAGGATGGTAGACTGTCCCTTTGTACCTCCTTTTGGGGGAGCTAGGCCACCTGTAGCTCAGCACCATAGGGGTGGAGCTTCTGCGATGGCGGTCGAGGAGACCGACGCTGCAGGTGATGGGTTAGCAGGTTGTCCTTCTCATTCTTCTTTCCCACTTTCCTGTGTGATTCCATTAGTACCTGCCAGGATATTGTTTTGATTGCTAGATAGTGTAGGTACCCCGTTCGAGACTGTGAAATCATGACCAGTAGGATTGTGTTGCTTTGACTTTGATTTGCTGGGGGTTTGACCTAGTAGGGATTCGATCATTTTAATTTCGAGGACGAAATTTTTCCAAGGTGGGTAGGATTGTAACACCCAATTTTCCAAATTAGGGTAATTTTAAAATTTTGTAGTTTTAATCTTTTAATAATGATATTTTAAATCATGATATAATTTTTGGTAATTTTAAATCATTTTAAAACTATGTTTAAATCACGACTTATGATTTTGGTGTTTTGAAAGTGTAACACTAGAGACAGCTTAACCTAGAGCCTGACTATGTGATTAGGGTGTTTCATTTATAATTTCCAGTTCAAGGGTATTTTTGTCATTTTGAATTTAATTGAATTTAATATATATATTTGGAATTTAATATATTATTAAGAATGGTATGATTTTAATATTATTTAATTGATTGCCATGTATTGTGATTAGCCTAACTTGGTTTGGACCGAACCTAGATTAGTCATAGATAGTCTCAGCTAACCATGGTTAGTGATTATTAGTATTAATGATATTTATTATAATTAATATGATTTTTAGTGATTTTTAGTAATTTTTTTAGTATAATTGATTTTGGCCCTATAGTTGACTTTGACTAGTGTTGACTAGGAGACTAACCTAGTGACTAACCTAGGTTAAGACCACTTGGTTAGGTTAAGTAACCTTGGTTGACCTAAGTTAGTGAGGTTTAACTCATTGAAACTTGTTTGGAGAGATTTGGAGTTGATTAGGCTAGAATGGCTTATGACTTCATAAGTCATGACTAATGACTTGAGACTTAAAGCCCATAGGCCCACACCATATAGCTAACCCTAATTCTAATCAGCCCATGGCAGCCACTATTGATCCCTTCCCATCCTATTTAATACCCCTCAAAGTTAGGGCTAGCCTCCATTAGGAATTTTGTGCAAGTTTAGAAAGAGGTGAGTCTCCATCTTCCCTAATCCCTAGAAAATCTATTTTAATTCCTTTTTAACCTAAAAAAATTGTATTGGGTTATAATTTCTATCTACTTGCTGTTGGTAATAACTATTCTCAGATTTGGAGAGCATTGGAGGAGTTTGGCCATCAAGAGGAGCACCTCTTTGTGGAGCTTTTGAAGCTTTTGATACTCATAGGTATATTCAATTCCTCACCTTAGAATCCTGAAATTTTTGCATCATTAGGGAGCCCTAGACCTAACCTAACTGTAGGAATAGGAATCCCCAAAAGTTGTGTCCATTTCGTGTCCTTTTTGGACACGTATCAGTGTCGTTTTGAATGTGTTTGTTGAAATGCCTCAATGGGCTTTTCGTATGATTTTTGGAATTGTGTTTGAACAAGATTTTAGTTTTTGGTCTCGCTTACACATTTTTGGAGTTTGTGTCGAGTCTTAGTGTCGTGTCGAGTCGTGTCGGGTACGCGAACATGCGGTCACGCACGCGCATGCACGGGCACTGTGCGTGCCCTACACTTCGGGGGACACAGCACCACGGACACGCCACCCCGACACTTGAGACTTGACACACACCAAGGGGCAATGTCTGCCACCCCGTGTGTCAAGTTACACGAGCCCACGTGTCGTGTCGGACACGCACGAACACGTGCACGGGTTTTGTACTGTTTCAGTGGCTGTGGTTTTTGGCCACTGACACGCGTGTCTCGTGTCGCATACACACGACATGGACACGTGGCAGGGTGTCCTATCGCTAGCCCTAGTCTAGGTCGACCCTTGGACACAACCACGTGGGTTGTGTCGTGTCGTGTCATGCTCACGAACGACGTGAACACGTGCACGAGGAGCAGTCTAGTGTGTGCACTGTTCTTGTATTTTGGGTGATTGGACACGTTTGTGTCCACTTGTGTGGACACAAACTCTTGTGTGACACGTATGCAACACATAGATATGTTACCAACCACTGTTTTAGTATTTTAAATCAATTTTGATGATTAATTCTCGATTTCCCTATTATCCTAAAAACTGTAAAACTGTTCATTGTATCCTAATTTTTCAAGATTTTGAAAATGAAGTTTAGCATCGATTCTTACCTAATCAACACTGTTAATTATATGTAATTAAACCCCTAACATGTACTCCTATATGATTCCTATGTGTGTGTCGATTTTGATATGATTTGGGACTGATTTGAGGCTTAAATCTGAGTTTGAATCATGGGACTGAAAACTGGGGTTTTAGTAAATTATTTAACTATTTTTTTATTATTTCTTTTGAATTGTTTTGGGGTCATACAATGTTGTATCTGACCTGGGCTTATTGGACTGTTTTTAAACTGTGTTTGGGATTCTTATTGAACTGAAATATGTGTTCCTATAGGGTTTTAACCTGGGCCTTATGTTGGGACTATTTTAGTTGATATGGTGAACTGAAATTTGGGTTTATTTGTGATCTATGGAATGAATACAGTGATGTATTCAACCTGGGCATTATGGTTGGGCTGTTTTGAACTGAAATGGGTTTTGCATTGAAATAGGTTTTTCATTTAAATGGGTTCTTCCTTTAAAACTGGAATGGAGGTTGTGTATAATTCAAATTTTATTGTATAAATATATAGCACACTGTTTTTCCCTCTCATTGTATATGATTCCCTGTTTTCATGCCATGCAGCTCTCTCACATACACATACATTGGCACACATGCTTATACACCCTAGCCTAACACTAGCATTCATGATACACCCACGTATCACCCACACACTCCTATACTCACTGTTTTCTCACTGTTTTGGCTGTCACTCTATCACTTCACTCACCTCACACACCCTCTAGCCCACTCACACACACATGCCTTTTCATCACACACACACATACACTTGAGTTCATGTACTTGTGATCCCCTCTCTATATACATATGTATATATATATATGTAATGTCATGTAATGTTGTAAATAGGAGCCTATATACTAATAAGTGTTTTCCATAATAGTTGTGTAGGCTACGTTATTTTGTATAACACATCAATATGTGATTTTTCTATTAACTTGTATAAATATATATATATATATATATATATATATATATATATATATATATATATATATATATATATATATATATATATGTATCCTATATTAAATTGTATGATATGTGTACATGTGTTTGGTTTAGATATAGATATTGAATATGGTATTGTTTCGCTATGGCCTAGTCTCTTAGCCTATGGCCTATGGTTGTGCCTACTTGACTAGTGGGCCTAGATTTGACTTGTGTAGTCTAGTTAGACTTAGAATAGCCTTGTTAGACTAGTTAGACTAGTTTGACTTAGGTTTGACTTGGTTGACCTAGTTTGACTTCTAGGGTTGACCAGAGTTGACCAATAGTTGACTTTGGTCTAGATTGACCTAGATTCATGTAGAATGCATTGAATTGCATCTTATTATCATTGTAGACTCATAATGACTTGTACTGTTCTATAGGAGACAGACACCACTCCTCGGACAGTATATATTCTTCAGATTTATCGGATACAGGCGAGTACATTCTCTGATAGTTCTCTCATTTACTTGTCAATTACTGTAATTCAGTTCTAGTTAGTTGTATGTGATTCTCTGTTACAATACGTATGGATATTCTGGATTCATATATACGACACATATTTATTTTCTGGCCTCTATTACTGGTATCATCATTCTGGCTTCTATTACTTAAATCACCTACTGGAATCATTTACTGGTATCATTATATTTTGGCTGGACTCATCTTGAATCATTGTGTCGGATTTCTAGATTCACTTGCTGGGAGGGGAAATACTAGAGTAAGACATGTAGACATACCCTATTTCTGGAATCACCCCTTTTGCTGGAACCATACTGGAATGATAGCCATCTCACACCCGGCCAGGTGTGTGATGTGCCAGATTACCCATAGCCGTTTACATGTCGATCTCGGTATTTTAAAACACAGTATTAGAGTATAGGCTGGACTCACCCTGGAATCATTGATCACTATAACTGGAATCGTCCCTTACTGGATTCATCTTGTATTAGATTCATCTTACACTGGACTTACATTGGAGTTTCACTTGTCTACATTTCTGTCTGGACTTTATATCATATTACTCTGGTTCAGCTAGTTCTATTTTTACAGTCTTTATTGCTATGATTCTTCTCTTGTTGAGTTATTTTCTTTCCTTGCACTTTATCTGTCTTTTTTACCATCACCTGAATATAAACTGCCATTTCCATCAATACAACTGTCTATAACTGCTGTATAGTTCTCTGTTATTTACTTGGGTTTTCTAGATAAGATTGTGCTCGTTCCTGTCCTGACTGGACCTGTTGAAAATTTTACAGATGATTGCCCTGAGGACACATGCCCTACATATTACAGACCAGGAGATGGCTTAGCTACCTATGGCCCCGACACTCAGGAGTGATCGGGAGTTTAGTTAATCTGTCTTGTTTTAGTTTTTCTGTTTAGATCTGGAGATGTATTTGAGATTGTTTGAGTTTGTTGTTATTTTTATTAGTAGTTTTGTTGTCTTTAATTTCTTAGTTATATTCGATGTTATCTTATCGTGCTTAGACTGTAATTGAGTTATACAATATCTTATACTTGTCCTCCGTTCGGTGTTGATCATGATGAGTACACTATATACTACATGAGTTGATGGTTAGTTAGAGACTTAGAACAGCGTTCTACCGCCGACACTGCAGCGTAGGCTGGGTGCTGTTACGTACTCGTACCCTCACAGTGGGTGCGGGTCATGACAGATTGGTCCTATCGCGTCCATGCCCCAGGCTTCAAATGGCCAAGATGCTGCCGTCGGGTGTAGAAACTCCGAAGGTTGGTGAATAAAATCAGCGTGGAACTGTGTAGCTCCCCTTTCCGAAAATTGTAAATTTTTTTATTATTTTATTTTATTTAAATGATGATTTGTAGACTGTACATATGGGTATATACGCCTTTATTTGGTTTAGTGAATTTCGTTATGATTATTATTATTACTATTTTATTAAGGGTATTACTAGATAATATTACTTTATTGTAATGGATTATATTTTGTGTCGAATAAACGTTATAATATAGGTGATCATATTTATAGGAAATAGGCCCTAATCTAGGAATAGATAGTATTGGGATTTTTAATTTAATTTTTATGGATATTATTACTAGTATTCATATATATATATATATATATATATATATATATATATATATATATATATATATATATATATATATATAGATATAGATATAAACCTGCTTCTCTATTTATAGATAATAGAAATATTGGTAATTATAATATGTATTTAAAGTATTACAGGTTTTTGTGAGTTTAAGGGTATATATATATGTATTTTTGTATAATAAATAAAGAGGAAAACACAAACCATAACCGACCCATAGTATTATTTAGAAATGATAACCGACTCAACCTAGTTTATTGGGCTAAATCGAAGAACTGATTAGTTCGATTGGTTAATCGCGTTTTAGGTTAACCTTGAAGAACCGTACCCACGATATACTTCGTTACCTGTGATATATTATTGGCAATTCTTGTTAGGAATTTCAATCCAGTAATGTGTAATTGTGAACCCAGCTATGGAATCCCAAATCCATTGGTTGCCGCTAGAGAAGGAAATATTGAGCTTGGATAGGAGGCTTTGACAAATTTGGAAGTAGGGAGGAGGTGCTAACTTTGACCTGCGAAGCACTGGACACTGAAAATCCATTGCTAGTCGGCGTCGGCACGTATCAGACACACCAAGTTCCTAATCCGCGTTACCTCCAAGTACACCATGTCGTATTATGTCCATGAAACATAGTTTGACCTTGAAATGTTAGTTTTATACTTGTTATCTACGTTTTTATAAGTTTCGCTTGATGCAGCTAATAATTCCCCAATCCAAGCAGCCTTCCCTGCTAACCACACCCGAGCCCACGACAGAGGCCCGACTTTTCCCCAGCCCTGTACACAACAGACTTATATATATATATATATATATATATATATATATATATATATATATATATATATATATATATATATATATATATATATACGCGAAATAGAGAAAGAGCCGAACCCTAGCAGCAACCCATAAATTATTCATCATCCTTTCATTGAAGGAGTAGCAGCCAACACCTACTTCATCCTTCTTCATCTTCCTCATCCCCATCCCCATGCGACCACGGCCTCTCAGCTCCCCTGCGCTCACGTTGTCTCCCATCGTCATCGCAACACCATCCACATTCGGCGTGGCTCCTATGCCACCACAGCCTCGCAGTCCCGAAGGCCACATTTGCCTCTCGTTCCTCGTCGGATTCCTCCCCCTCGTGTGCTACTGCGGCGTCGGATACGACGTGTTCTACGGGAGCCGGGTCTACGACAGGGCATACCCGCTCTACGACTCGTCGTGCCCGTTCCTCGACCCGGAGTTCAACTACCTCAAGTACGGCCGCCGACAGTCTCTACCTCAGGTTCAGGTGGAGGCCCAACGCCTGCGAGCTCCCCTGGTTCGACGGGCGGGGCTTCCTCGCCAGGATGAAGGGGAAGAAGATCATGTTCGTCGGCGACTCCATAAGCCTCAACCAGTGGGAGTCCCTCAATTGCATGATACACGCCGCCCTCGCTGGAGATTTCCATGCCGGTGGCTCTCTGGTGCCGAGTTGGTGAGCTCCCCAACTTTCCTCTCTCCCTCCTTGCTTCTTCTCCCGAATTTTCCCTTCTTCAGAACTCCTTCAACTACTCCCATAGCCTCTCTCCTCTTTAGGGAGACTATTAATAAATCAACCCAATTGTCACTGTTGGGAACCTGGGAAGGAGAATAAATTTTTTAGTCAAAGTTACTTATTATTATAATGTTTTGTTTTGTTTCATATAGTTATAATAGTACTGTACCTATTGAGGTAGTCTTCAAGTCCTGCTAATATCACTTTAATTTTTAGATATTGAGTGTATACCAATTTTAGATTTATGAGATATTATTGGTATATTATTAGTGCCACTGGAAATGTTGATGTACAAGTATTTCAAACCGTATATACATATTATTTAGTTGGACCTTGGGCCATTAGGCCGATTCTTAATTTAGAAAGTAAATAGGCTTTAACTTGATAAATTGTTATTATTTTAACTATATGGGTAATAGTTTGGATTTTGGGTTTTAATTTTGACCTATCGATATGGTTGGACTTTATATTAAAATAGATTTGAGCTTTATATATATACTATATGTCAAAGTTTTGGGTTAATTATTTATTTGGGCAATTTTGTGCACGGCCCGCCGGAATCCAACTCTGGACATACGGTTGGGTTCATATCGAAAAACTGGATCCGTAAACATGTAGTTTGATGACTTTAGAGACCGTTGACTCTGGCACGCTTTTCGGTGCAAAGCGGGTCCAACGGCGGACACCGCTTTGATCCAAAACTATCGTTTTGCCCCTGTGTCCAGAATTGGACTTAAGGACAGGCAATTCTAGCTAATTTGACTATTCTGAGAACATTGGTAATGTTTATTTCAGCTTCCGGGGACTGTTGTACGGGTTTTGACTATTGTGGCACATTGAGTAGTTCAGACTGTCGGTTTTACCAGCAAAGGACTACAGGCGAGTACAGTTTATTGTTTGTATTTCGATATTGATCTTTACTATATTTCATTGATTGGCCATTGGTTATGTGATTATTTTCTATTATAAATTGTTGAGTCGGGAATGAGAAGTACCAAGGATGTGTGATCTGACCTTAGACCGTGTTTATTATTGTATTTATTTCTTGTAGATAGTATAGACAGTGATTTATTTATTGTAAAGTAGACAGTGTAGACTGTGATTATTATTGCATTTAAACTGTGTAGATCATGATTATTATTTTGTAGACAGTGTTTCTTTATTGTAATATTAACTGTAGACCGTGTAACTGTAGACCGTGTAACTTTAGACCGTGTAGACCGTGTCGCATAATTGTCCCGAGACCGATCACATATCAAAGGTACTTCTAATAGTTGGGAAAAGTATTTTGTGTCTATTTATTGCTATTGGTTTTCCGTATTTACTGTTTATTTTCAAAACTCATGATTGATGTCTAACCTTTGTTTTATAGTCATTTTCTTTATTTGAAATTGTATTCAGTGAATTGTGCTCGTTCCATTCCTGACTGGAAACCAACATTTTTCTGGTTAGCCGTGGATTCACTTAGCTTGGGGTGTGACGGGAATACTTGCAGACAAAAGCCTAGAGACTAACTAGATAGTTGAGTTGTAGTCATTCATTTATTTGTACAAGTTTATATTTTTCTACAAATATAAGACTTGCGATCACTGTAAGTTAAATTAATTATGTGAATGAGCATTATTTGTGATTTTGATCTTCATGGCCGTGACAGCGTTCTACCACCGACACTGCGGTGTAGGCTGGCTTGGACACGTCTCGTATCCGTTTGAAAAAAAAATAGGTGCGGGTCGTGACAAGTTTTTGTGGTGGCCCATACAGGTCTGTTTTCGCAAATCATACGAACTCGTGATGGTACTTAAGATAGTTGTACTATTGCATGCCTGCGACAAGGAAATACTCATTCACGAATTAGGATTAATTTAATTTAAGTGAATGACTAGGACTAGGAGTCCCCTATACAAATTTACTGATGGGTAGTCTAGGCCATGGAATTTAGATAAGGAGTTATTAATTTTGATAGTTTGTCAGATCCCCATAGGTACACTATTACCTCTTGATTGGAAGATATGGTCCAATGTGGATAGATTATTCACTTGGAGAGACAGAGCTTCCTGGAATTGATGATCTCACCTAGATAAATTATTCAATTCCTTCTCCTTGCCTCTTTAGATATCATCCTCATATCTTAGTCCGAATTGCCTATTTTGCCTAAGAATTATTATTTTTTATAAAATTTCTGATTATGTTACCCATGTATGAACCTCGAGTTAGTTTCGATTCAAGTTTTTCCTCAAAGGCTTGAGTACATATGAAATAGATACTAGGATATTTGTATTTATGTCTTCAGTTATTCCTCCCTGTTAAATCTTTTATGTTAAAGGGTTGTGAACGATAGACAAATACCTACGCTCTATTTCATAGTCAACATGTTTGAATCTCTAGAAGCTCATGAATTCTTACAGATATAGTTAAAGGAATGTTAGTTAACTCATAATGGCTAGATAGTAGCGCACTGTCGCCAATTACCTGAGAGTGGAGAGTGTGGGTTCACTGCAGCCAGCAGCGCACTGGCAAGGCACAACCCCCAGAATTAAAATCATTTCGAAGAATCATAGTCTATGGAACATTGCTAAAACTATGTTCTCGTTGACCTCTTTAGATCTTAGATACCCTTGTGTCAATATAAGGTAGAGTATCGATAGCATATCACATCTGAATCACGGAACCAACGGTTTACCACAGCCAGAGTATACGGGCGTGGCGTAATCCGCGGTGAAATGACTTCAAACATGATTACAAGTTTGGGATACCATAGAGGATAGGACAGTGCCCTGTATGTTCTATAAGATCCGAAGCCAATAGTAGTGGAAGTTCTGTGAGATTGGGTAGCGTGTCTCCCGACCTAGCATTCCGTGGTCCTTGTGATCTATTGACGAGGTAATTGACTGACACTAATAGGTTTACCTAGAATATGGAATTTAGAATATCCATAACCCATTAGTCGACCAAGTCCTTGTGGATAAGAAGATAGTAGGAAGACCGTATAAGCAAGAACACCGGGTAAGGTTTGATTCTCACAAAACTTGAACTACTTGTGCCTTCTTTCAAAAATCTCGCATAATTGTATTCGACTATCTTAACAAACACTGCTGTTACAGCTTAGTTTTGCAAGCTCACTCTGTTCTCGAGCTTGATTCGAGGCATATGTTTAGTGGGAACGCCTGCTAACTTATTGTCTAATCAGAATCAGTATATTATGGTCTGATCAACCATGATGCATTTGGTTCGCTTTTTATTTAATTACACTACGTGGATGGAGATATATAGGTATCTAGGATCTCATCTGCGACTGCTTTGACAATTTCTCTTGAATTATACGTTCGCCTTTGGATCACGTGATTGTATTCAGTAACATCTTTCTTGAACTCTTTATTGTTTTTGTCTTTCACTGATTTAGAAAGACAGAAGCTCGTAATTGGTAGAGAGATACCGAGTATCCCCATGGCTATGGTAGTTGTATACACAAGGGTAGTTATCGTTAGCCAGCCAGGTGATTGAGTTACTCGTTCTCCTCTCGACTTTCAAGCTACTATTGGAACCCCTAGCCATCTGAATTTAAAAATGATTAGGGTTTCACCATTGGTCAAAATGCCAACCTAGGAGACTCTATTTTCGAGGAACCAAATGTTGTGAGCCTCTAACCATTTGTTTGAAGCTTGCTTCAACTAGAACCCTTGTGACAATAGTCTGGCAGGTTTGACCCCAATAGAAACTCACAACTCAGTTGTTAGAAATCTTTTCGTAGGATGTGCCTTAGAGTTGGTTACCCCGTCGAAAACTCTCGTATATTGTGGATGAGTAGGTCATTCTATTTTATCGACCATGTGTCGTTGTACACACTCGTTTTTTTATTATTGAGGAACGATCCTTAACTTGACTTATATCTACCGCATTCCGTTACGCCGTGCCTTATTCCTTATTAACAAGAGTCGAGGTACGGTATCCGGACTTTGAAATCCTTCTAATCTCATTATTCTTAAAAACTATGTCCTAGCTTCTAGGGCGAGTAGACTGTAAGCTTTCTAAAATTTTGGGATATGCGAGGATTACCGATTGATTAGAGTAATTTCTATGATAATTAGTGCCCCATGGACTCCCACTATCCATTTAGATCATTTTGTGCGCCGGATGTGCCATTAATATTCGGAGCACGAGACCAGCTGTTATCTTCCAACAAATTTTATATGCAAGACCTAGGCGAGTCCACCTTCATCTAGGTATATCATGTCCCACTCAAACCTGTCCCCTTGTACTCTATTTTGTGCCAAGAGTTTCAGGTTAAAAGGACTAGCTATAACCCATACCATAATACTCGTATACTTTTCGACTACAATTAGAGACTCGACCTCGACTCAAACCTTTCGACCCAATATATGGTTGTGATCTACTCGAAGCCCACTATGCACTAGTGTGCCATTCAATTGTGTCTTCTCGTGCTACTTAAACACAAAAGTCACGGAAGGCGCACCTTCAGGGCTTAGAGAACCTATTTAACCAATCCGACTGTCCAACTAGCTCAACCACTTGGGTTGAAACCTATTCTAGGTTACCCTAACCTAGTAGAAGTAGTTTATCATTGGGATCTTGTCAAGTCAATATAGATTGAAGTCCAAGGTTCATTCAACCGATGACTGATGTCCAATTGGGGAACCCATTAATACCCATTCATGTATACCACCATAGTTGAACTATAAAACCGAACCTTCCGGAATAGGTCCCTATACCCTTTATGTTGTCTCCCTTTCTTAGAATGTGAAGTTGTTCGTAACCCTTATTCCATCTACCTGGAAGTTGCGATACGATCTTGCATTGCCTTTATAACCCTTACTCGTGTGTTTAAATAACCACGGGAAAGATTACAATCTTGACTCCTCAAATCCCGTCCTATTATGGAACCTTGTTTAGATAAATTTCGAGAACGGAACTTCTATATTGCACGGAGTGCAAGCCCTCTGAGAAATGAAGGGTCCTTCGAGTTAGCAAGTGACTGGACTAGAGTAACCTAATCTAGCCAATAAGGCAATGGTTCATGAATTTTCTTTCTAGCTATATCATTGGATACCGCTACTACTGCTCTTGAAACTTTATTTTTACTCTCGATTGTTCTTCCTTATCTTTATGTCCTTCCTATTTCGGAGCGATGATGGTCATACTTATTAGAATTTACCATTTCTTAGCTACTTGTGTAAGTTAGTTGCTTGTTAAAATTCGGGTTGCTTGATAGATACGAGAGGATTATAGATGCCATATGCCTAGATAATTGTTGGTAGGATTATTAGCAACCAGTTAGAAGATTTTTAAGATTTTAGTGTGAGGAGTAGTGTGACCAAAGGTGGGTAGAACTCCAGGAGGCTATATGGCTAGGAGAAGAATATAAACTATTTTGAGGAATTAAATTTAAGCAGATTAAGGTTAAGATAGACTTCCTTTTTGAATTTTAAGAATAGTTACGAATTAGAATTTCGAGGACGAAATTATTTTAAGGTGGGTAGATTTGTAGCTCCCCTTTCCGGAAATTGTAAAATGTTTTATTATTTCATTTTATTTAAATGATGATTTGTAGACTGTACATATGGGTATATACGCCTTTATTTGGTTTAGTGAATTTCGTTATGATTATTATTATTACTATTTTATTAAGGGTATTACTAGATAATATTACTTTATTGTAATGGATTATATTTTGTGTCGAATAAACGTTATAATATAGGTGATCATATTTATAGGAAATAGGCCCTAATCTAGGAATAGATAGTATTGGGATTTTTAATTTGATTTTTATGGATATTATTACTAGTATTCATATATATATATATATATATATATATATATATATATATATATATATATATATATATATATATATATATATATATATATATATATATATATATATATATATATATATATATATATATATACCCTTAAACTCACCAAAACCTGTAATACTTTCAATACATATTATAATTACCAATATTTCTATTATCTATGAATAGAGAAGCAGGTTTATATATATATATATATATATATATATATATATATATATATATATATATATATATGTATTTTTGTATAATAAATAAAGAGGAAAACACAAACCATAACCGACCCATAGTATTATTTAGAAATGATAACCGACTCAACCTAGTTTATTGGGCTAAATCGAAGAACTGATTGGTTCGATTGGTTAATCGCGTTTTAGGTTAACCTTGAAGAACCGTACCCACGATATACTTTGTTACCTGTGATATATTATTGGCAATTCTTGTTAGGAATTTCAATCCAGTAATGTGTAATTGTGAACCCAGCTATGGAATCCCAAATCCATTGGTTGCCGCTAGAGAAGCAAATATTGAGCATGGATAGGAGGCTTTGACAAATTTGGAAGTAGGGAGGAGGTGCTAACTTTGACCTGCGAAGCACTGGACACTGAAAATCCATTGCTAGTCGGCGTCGGCACGTATCAGACACACCAAGTTCCTAATCCGCGTTACCTCCAAGTACACCATGTCGTATTATGTCCATGAAACATAGTTTGACCTTGAAATGTTAGTTTTATACTTGTTATCTACGTTTTTATAAGTTCCGCTTGATGCAGCTAATAATTCCCCAATCCAAGCAGCCTTCCCTGCTAACCACACCCGTGCCCACGACAGAGGCCCGACTTTTCCCCAGCCCTGTACACAACAGACTTATATACATATATATATATATATATATATATATATATATATATATATATATATGCGAAATAGAGAAAGAGCCGAACCCTAGCAGCAACCCATAAATTATTCATCATCCTTTCATTGAAAGAGTAGCAGCCAACACCTACTTCATCCTTCTTCATCTTCCTCATCCCCATCCCCATGCGACCACGGCCTCTCAGCTCCCCTGCGCTCACGTTGGCTCCCATCGTCATCGCAACACAATCCACATTCGGCGTGGCTCCTGTGCCACCACAGCCTCGCAGTCCCGAAGGCCACATTTGCCTCTCGTTCCTCGTCGGATTCCTCCCTCTCGTGCGCTACTGCAGCGCCGGGTACGATGTGTTCCACGGGAGCCGGGTCTACGACAGGGCGTACCCGCTCTACGACTCGTCGTGCCCGTTCCTCGACCCGGAGTTCAACTGCCTCAAGTACGGCCGCCGACAGTCTCTATCTCAGGTTCAGGTGGAGGCCCAACGCCTGCGAGCTCCCCTGGTTCGACGGGCGGGGCTTCCTCGCCAGGATGAAGGGGAAGAAGATCATGTTCGTCGGCGACTCCATAAGCCTCAACCAGTGGGAGTCCCTCAATTGCATGATACACGCCGCCCTCGCTGGAGATTTCTACGCCGGTGGCTCTCTGGTACCGAGTTGGCGAGCTCCCCAACTTTCCTCTCTCCCTCCTTGCTTCTTCTTCCGAATTTTCCCTTCTTCAGAACTCCTTCAACTACTCCCATAGCCTCTCTCCTCTTTAGGAAGACTATTAATAAATCAACCCAATTGTTACTGTTGGGAACCTGGGAAGGAGAATAATTTTTTTAGTCAAAGTTACTTATTATTATAATGTTTTATTTTGTTTCATATAGTTATAATAGTATTGTACCTATTGAGGTAGTCTTCAAGTCCTGCTAATATCACTTCAATTATTAGATATTGAGTTTATACCAATTTTAGATTTATGAGATATTATTGGTATATTATTAGTGCTACTGGAAATATTGATGTACAAGTATTTCAAACCGTATATACATATTATTTAGTTGGACCTTGGGCCATTAGGCCGATTCTTAATTTAGAAAGTAAATAGGCTTTAACTTGATAAATTGTTGTTATTTTAACTATATGGTAATAGTTTAGATTTTGGGTTTTAATTTTGACCTATCGATATGGTTGGACTTTATATTAAAATAGATTTGAGCTTTATATATATACTATATGTCAAAGTTTTGGGTTAATTATTTATTTGGACAATTTTGTGCACGGCCCGCCGGAATCCAACTCTGGACATACGGTTGGATTCGTATCGAAAAACTGGATCCGCAAACATGTAGTTTGACGACTTTAGAGACCGTTCACTCTGGCACGCTTTTCGGTGCAAAGCGGGTCCAACGGCGGACACCGTTTTGATCCAATACTACCATTTTGCCCCTGTGTCCAAAATTGGACTTAAGGACAGGCAATCCTAGCTAATTTGACTATTCTGAGAACATTGGTAATGTTTATTTCAGCTTCCGGGGACTGTTGTACGGGTTTTGACTATTGTGGCACATTGAGTAGTTCAGACTGTCGGTTTCACCAACAAAGGACCACAGGCGAGTACAGTTTATTGTTTGCATTTCGATATTGATCTTTACTATATTTCATTGATTGGCCATTGGTTATGTGATTATTTTCTATTATAAATTGTTGAGTCGGGAATGAGAAGTACCAAGGATGTGTGATCTGACCTTAGACCGTGTAGACCGTATAGACCGTGTTTATTATTGCATTTATTTCTTGTAGACAGTGTAGACAGTGATTTATTTATTGCAAAGTAGACAGTGTAGACCATGATTATTATTGCATTTAAACTGTGTAGATCGTGATTATTATTTTGTAGACAGTATTTCTTTATTGTAATATTAACTGTTGACCGTGTAACTTTAGACCGTGTAGACCGTGTCGCATAATTGTCCCGAGACCGATCACATATCAAAGGTACTTCTAACAGTTGGGGAAAGTATTTTGTGTCTATTTATTGCTATTGGTTTTCTGTATTTACTGTTTATTTTCAAAACTCATGATTGATGTCTAACATTTGTTTTATAGTCATTTTCTTTATTTGAAATTGTATTCAGTGAATTGTGCTCGTTCCATTCCTGACTGGAAACCAACATTTTTCAGGTTAGCCGTGGATTCACTTAGCTTGGGGTGTGACGGGAATACTTGCAGACAAAAGCCTAGAGACTAACTAGATAGTTGAGTTGTAGTCATTCATTTATTTGTACAAGTTTATATTTTTCTACAAATGTAAGACTTACGATCACTGTAAGTTAAATTAATTATATGAATGAGCATTATTTGTGATTTTGATCTTCATGGCCGTGACCGCATTCTACCGCCGACACTGCGGCGTAGGCTGGCTTGGACACGTCTCGTATCCGTTTGAAAAAAAAAACGGGTGCGGGTCATGACAAACTGGCAAGCTCTACACTTCTTTGTATATTCAACAGCATCCGCTATCATTGTGGGCCAGTAATAACCCATTCGTTTGAGACGATCTTATAATTTAGGGCCTGGTTGATGTGCACCACAAACTCCATCGTGAGCCTCCCAGAGTGCATGCTTGGCTTCAGTGTCTGTTAAGCATCGTAAGAGTAGCCCGTCATAAGAGCGTCGGTACAGCATCTTGGTAGCTGTGTCGTAGTAAAATCTGAAGGATCGCCTTTGGATGGATACTGATTCCTTCGGGTCCTCGGAGAGGATTCCATAGACAGCGTAGTCTATGAAGGGAAATCTCCAGTCTTTAGCATCGACGTTTGTTTCTGTAAGGCATCTTTCACACAAAATAATTCTCGACCAGACACTGTGATCAACTGCTGAGTATTGGTAGGAACGGTCAAGGTAGCAGCAAGACCGGCTAGAGCATATGCTTCTATATTCTGTAGTC
The DNA here is from genome assembly GCA_029216955.1 of Iris pallida. Lineage (NCBI taxonomy): Eukaryota > Viridiplantae > Streptophyta > Magnoliopsida > Asparagales > Iridaceae > Iris > Iris pallida. The sequence continues at coordinate 23,009,274 of JANAVB010009598.1, forward strand.
GATGCACGTGCTCGATGAAGAATCCATTGAAACTAGACGCCAGCTCGATTGTTGCTCAGTGGTAGGGATGAGATCTTCATGGCGAACTTCGTAATCCCCTCGAACCTGACTAAATATTAGCTTAGAATCGCCGTAAGCCTCTAGATAGTCAACTCCCAGTTGTTTTGCCAGTTGTAGGCCGACTATTAGGGCATTATATTCGGCTATATTATTGGTGCATGGTTCTACGAGAGAATATGCACGATGTATGACCAGATGATCAGGTGACACAAGCACAACGCCTACTCCAGCCACGATGTTCCCTTTGGGCCCTGTTCTTGATGCGCCATCAAAGAATATTCGCCAAATAGGGATCTCTTCAGTTGCAGTGTTAGACTCTACCACTTCGTCAGGGATTTCGTCATAGAGTTTGGACGACTCCGGCACCGGATGAGCTGCTAGAAAATCAGCTAATGTTTGACCTTTTACTGCCTTCTGAGGGACAAAAATTATATCATATCGGGTCAACAGCATTGCCCATGTAGCTAAACGGGAATTGAGAGAACCCGGCTTAGTCATGAGTATTCTGAGAGGGTTGACTTTGGATATGATGTGGATAGTCTGCCCAGACACATAGTAGCATGTCTTTTGGATGGCAAATACTAGTACGAGGCATTCATTCTCCACCGGTGTGTATCTGTGCTCGACACCCACCATTGTGCGGCTGAGGTAGTAAATCGTATGTTCATGGCTGCCTTCGTTCTTCTGAGCTAAGAGGACGCCAAGGGAATGATCTATGGCGCGGACATATAGTAAGAAGGACTTCCCCATTATTGGGGCTACCAGTACTGGAGGGCTTGTAAGATATGCTTTGATGTCGTTGAATGTCTGTTGACATTGTTCAGTCCAGACAAAAGATATGCCTTTCTTCATGAGCTGAGTGAATGGTTGACACCTTCCAGAGAGGTTCGAAATGAATCGTCTGATGTAAGCTAGCCTTCCTTGTAGTCCGTGTAGCTCTTTGAGGTTTCTTGGAGGATGCATTCGAGAATAGCCTTCACTTTCTCTGGGTCCAGATGTATACCCTTTGAAGTGATGACGAAACCAAGGAACTTGCCGCTGGAGACTCCCATAAAAGACTTGGTTGGATTCATCTTGAGTTGTTGTGCACGCATTAGTTCGAACACCGTTCTCAAGTCTTGGAGGTGGTTGTCCTTGAGACGACTTTTGACTGCAATATCGTCTATGTAGAACTCTACAGTTTTGCGTAAATGATCGCAAAAAATTATGTTCATGGCTCGCTGATATGTTTCCCCTGCATTCTTCAATCCGAAGGGCATCACCGTATAGAAGTATACCCCCAACGATGTTCGAAAAGATGTGTACTTTTCGTCGTTAGGGAACATCTTGATCTGGTTGTAGCCTGAGAACCCATCCATAAAGGACATCCGTTCGAAGTCGTAAGTGTTATCGATCATTATGTCGGTGATCGGTAGAGGGAACTCGTCTTTCGGACATACAGAGTTCAAATCACGGTAGTCGATACAGACTCGAACTTTATCGTTCTTTTTTATGACTGGAACGATATTGGCAACCCAGTCGGGATGTTGTTCCTCACTAATGAATCCACTGGCGATGAGCTTTTTGACTTCATTCTCAATGGCTTCCATGACGTCTGGTCGAAATTGCCGTTGTTGCTATTTTACTGGCTTAGCTTTTGATAAAATGTTCAGGCGGTGCCCGGCGACTTTAGGGTCCAAGCCTGGCATGTCTTCGTAGCTCCAGGCGAAGACGTCAATGTATTCTCTTATAAGCTGTATAAGAGACTGGCGTTCATCGTCAGATAAGCTTTTGCTGATGAAGATTGGTTTGAAGGATGCTTTATTTCCTAGATTGACTTGGATGACTTCGTCTTCGGTAGGTGGTTCACTTTGTTCAAAGCGCAGCTCCAACCTGGCGTCCATCTTTTTAGCGCATTGTTCTAGTTCGATTGATTGGACATCGTCTGTAACTTGGTCGATGGAAACCATGTGGACGGATAAAGTTTCTTTGAACATGTCACCGATGCTAGAGTCTGAGTCCCAGAGGGAGGAATCAGAAGAATGAGAACAACGATCTGCTTCATCATCTGATCTTTTGGGAGTTGTTGGAGGAGAGACATAGCCCAAACCAACACCGTTTCGTTGGTAGTAGTTCTCGGGCTTGCCGGGAGGCACAAAGTGTCGAATTGGCAACCGTCTTCCTCAGCCGTAATTTAGCCCTTCGTCACTTTTGATGTCATATCCCATATTCTGGATGATATTCTTGGCCTGCCAACTATACCAGAAAAGTTGCATTTTTCCAGAGTCATAGCCAGCTTCTGTGTTGTACTTGGGAGGAGTAGAGTTTAAAATGAACTTTCTCTCGCCAATTATACGACCGAAGATGATTAGCTCTTCATCTTTCTTTCTGGCTGGAATAATGAAGTAGTGGATATCTTCTGGGTAGACTTTTTCCCATAGGTGAGGCGTCATGACCGGCATGCAGAGGTGTTGTCCTATGCCATTCTCTAGGGCGTATATCGTATCTATGTAATGGTTTACAGATTGATAGACATCGGAGTAATTCAAAGATAAACCTTTACTAAAGAAATACGTAAGTTCTTCTTCAGGGATAACATCATCCGCTGAAGGTAAATTATTCTGAGTATTGATATACTCAATGAGAGGGTCATCATCTGGAAGAGGAGCCACATTCTTGGCCGAGTTCACCATATAGGGTAATTCTTCAGGATTGGGAGGATGGACATCAGTAGGTTCCCCCTTGGGTGTTTTGTTGAGAGTGATGGTCAATGGTTTGACTTTTTCAGGTTTCTTCTTCTTCACCCAGATTGTGAGAGGCTTCGGGGTACTTTTTAGAGTAGTACGTCCTTTGACTCGGACAATCAGGGGACCACCGCTGGGGGATGGAGGTGCTTCAGCTTCATTGTCAGCTTTATTGCCATCATCCTTGGGGGATTGAGATTGGTAAAGTATCGAATCTCCATAGTAAGCTTCGATGTCCTTGAAAGGATCGACGTCAGCAAACTCTGTCTTGACGATACTATCGCTGTTGACGTAATTAAAGTACTGGTGAAGTATGGAAGGGACGATCATATTCTCATGTATCCATAGACATCCCAACAAGACGTTGTAGGATACATTGGCATCGATCACATAGCAGGAGACCTCCGTTCGGAGATCACCGATCTGGCATTTGAGACGGATCTTGTCCAGCGGATGGCTTCGACCAGCATTGAAAGCCATGATAGTTGTGTTGGTTGCGGATAGCTTGTGCAGAAGAATTCCCAGGATTTGAAGCAAGCTTCTAGGAATGATGCTGAGGGAGGATCCTGGATCGATGTGCATGCGGTCCACCTTGATCGCCCCGATATACACTGTATAGTACAGGGGTCTATCATGACGATTATTTTTTAGTAGCATGTCCTCCTATGAGAAGGTGATGTTGGACCACTTCCATAGTACTGTGACAGTGGGGGCAGGAGACAGGATCTTCAGCGGGAGCTTTGACCTCGGCGAGGTAAGAGACGGCATGTAGCAATGCCTCACTTAAGGCCTTCCGCATTTCTTTGGAGAGTCGCAATAGATCGAACAGAGACAACCTGGCGGGTGTATTAGCTAGCTGAGCCAGTATGTCAAAGTTGTAGGGTCGATCCAAGCCTTCTGGAGCTGGCGCCTTTAGAGACTTGTCTAACCGCGTCTCCTTCTGCTTGGATGTGGTTTGAGGCTTAGACGGGCCGGCTTCTGAGCTTGTAGGGGCAGCAGGAGCTTGAGAAGGTGGTGCTTCTTCTTGTGCGGGATCGTACGTTCGAAGATAAGTCTTTCCCAATCGTGTCTCGCCAGATAGAACCTTGTAGATGGAGGAGGATACCATGTGACATGGCTTGAATTTCTTGCCCCTTCTTGCTTTGGTAGGTGTTACTCCCTGCGTCACTTCTTGGACAAGGTCCGGATGGACCCACATGATCTCACCACGTCCAGTTGTGAGTGGGACCAAGGTTGAGTTGCGAGCTGGTGGTAGGTTGACGACTTCCATCATTGCCTTGGGGATCGGAACCACGCCGTCTGGGACTTCTGTAGGAGAAAAGTCACCAAACTGAAGAGAGATCATGTTAGCAGATACGACCTTGTCTTCAGCTTTGAGATTGATCACTTGGCTGTCGATAAGCTGTTGTATCTTCTTCTTCAGGACAATACAGTCCTTGGTGGAGTAATGCACGTACTAATGGTAAAGACAGTACTTGGGATCATTGAGTTGGCTCGCCTCTACAGGACGTTGTGATGGAGGAAATGTTAGCTTATTACCCTTCGTCAATGTGTGGAAGATGGTGATGACATCGTCTTCATCGAAGGAGAAGGTCTCCTTAGGATTGTCGGAGGCGCCTTGAGAATTGGAAGCTCCTTTGGATGTGTCGACCATCAGGACTTCTTTCCCTTTACCCCCACGAACAGGGATAGTCTGAAGATGCTTGCCTTTGTCCTCAGATTTGGGTGTCTTCAACCCCAGTAGTTCCAAGTTAGGAACATTATTTTCAGCAGCATCAGCGGCCCCAATAAAAATGGGCCATGTATCATACTTATGTATACCTAGACAAAACTTTACTGTATGAAGAAAGTTATGTCGATAAGTATCCATAAGTTCTGAGTCTGGTATGCCGAAGAGCATCTTCAGTGCTAGTCGTCTGAAGCGTTCAATGAAGGCAATGACAGATTCAGTCTTCCTTTGCTTGGTCTCGATGAGAGTGGACATACTAACATGCATGTCACTCTCGTAAAACCTATTGAGGAACAACCTCTCCAAGTCTTTGAATGAATTGATACACCCATCAAGCAGACTGCAGAACCATTCGAAGGCTACCCCCTGCAAGGTGCTAATAAACAGCTTTGACAGGAATGGATCGTCTCGGGTGTCACGACCCGCACCCAGTGAAAGGGCACGAGAAATGACGAACGCCCAGCCTACGCCGCAATGTCGGCGGTAGAATGCTGTCTTGAGTTACAGTATCTAACACAGTCTAGAATAAGCTCCGAATAGAGAGTAAAATAATAAGTAACTCAATCACAATACTAAGATGGAATAGAATATAAATCATAAGAGAGTCTCAACATAAATAGAAGTCTAAGTGTAAACCACCAAAATAAATCTCAAGTACAACTCATAAGTCTCAAGTGGAAAGACAATAAAAACTAAGTCTCAGCTAGACTATAGGCAAGTCCTCAGCGACTGCTGGATCCTCCTGAGGGTCCACGTCGCCAGTGTCATCTAAGCCAATACCATAATGAGTAGGGCAGTACTCCTCATCAATACCTGTAAAAATTTTAACATGCCCAGTCAGGACAGAACGAGCACATATCTCTCACAACAGTTCATAGCAGGAATGGACATATAAAGCAAGCTATAAAAAACTATACATGAATTGCTGTAAAGAAAGTCAACAAGAAAGAGAGACTATAAAATGAGATATAATATGATAAATAGAGAAATGTAACCTTCTACGTGATTCAGAGCATGAATTAATTATGTAAACGATCTGGGTTGCACATGGATACAGCTATGGAGTGCACATGGATACCTACTGGGGATAATGATCACATAACCAACTATACTCTCCATGCCCCCAATCAATACACAAGGATCAATGCATGTTATGTTATTGCACATGGATAACAACTACTGTATACATGGAGATCATATGGTCATGAGTGTACATGAATAACATATGAGTGCACATGGATAAATATGAATACATGGAGTACATTATGGCCATGATAAAGTACATGAACATGAAATACTCGATGTATCCGAGGGGATAACATCGTATGAAAAGATCCAGAGGGTACTAATCCGTGTGAACATCATGTCAGCATCAAGTATACTAGTCTATAACAAGAGAACATATCCAAAGAAGTATGAAAAGATCAGAGAATGTACTCGCCTGGCAAATCGAACTACTGATGATGAGGTGTAACTAAACTGGGGCAATGTAAACCTATTTAAATTACACACATGTCACAACTAAGTCCACAATATCAAAAGAAATAGCTACAATGCAAGACTACATGCTTCTAGGTCCATTTTGGTCAAAATCAACCCTCGGTCAACTTTGGTCAAACCTGGTCAATGCTGGTCAAACCTGGGTCAACTAGTCCGTCTACTAATTTCTAGGTCATACACAAAATTCTAGGTCATTTGGAGTTCGTTTGAGTTGAATTGGATCAAGTTTGACTCAAAGTTGACTTTTGTCAAATTGGTCAACTTGTCGGCCAATTCGACTAAACTAGGCTCAAAATGACAAACCAAATCTGTCCTAGGACTCCTATAGTTATATACACAACTATAATCTATTCCAAGAGGGTTTCCAAGCATAAAATCTATATATATATATATATATATATATATATATATATATATATATATATATATATATAGGTGTATATACACATGTATATATTCAATACAACCAAACCCTATTTCTAACAAATGGTGGTGTGTGTGTGTGTGTCCTGGAGCTTACTGAAATGGGATAAATCTGAGATTAAAAACAGTAAAATACAACCGTGGTATACCACAATTTAATATCTATATATATATAAATATATATATATATATATATATAAAAAAAAAAATATATATATATATATATATATATATATATATATATATATATATATATATATATATATATATATGTATATATATATATATATATATATATATATATATATATATATATATATATATATATATATATATATGAGTGCCTATCCAATGAGCACACCTCCTAAATGAGCAAATGAGCACAATTATCTATATCCCTTGGATGTTATCTCAACTGATCTAATGGTTAAAATTTTATCCTCCTATTAAGGAAGCGATATAGATAAATATTGGCCACAAAAGGAGAATATTAATGATCAGATTCACTTCTTAGCTTTTTTTAGAGGGTGAATATTAATGATCAATTTTAAAAATAGTAATATTAATTCTAATATTAATCTTAATTTTATTAGTATTAAAATTAAAATTAACACTAAAATAAAATTTAATATTAAAATTAAAATTAACGTTAACATTAATATTCAAATTAATATTAACATTAAAGTTAACATTAACATTAAAATTAACATAAATATTAATTTTAATATTAATATTAATATTAATATTAATATTAATGTTAATGCTAATGTTAATTATAATATTAAAGTTAATGTTAATATTAATATTTATTTTAATTTCAATGTTAATGTTAATTTTAATGTTAATGTTAATTTGAATATAAATGTTAATATCAACGTTAATTTTAATATTAAATTTTATTTAGTGTTAGTTTTAGTTTAATTGTTAATTTTAATACTAATAAATTAACAATAATATTAGAATTAATATTACTATTTTTAATTTGATGATTAATATTCACCTTCTAAAAAAAAGCTAAAAGGAAATGAAAGAATCCGATCATTAATATTCTCCTTTTGTGGCCAATATTTATCTATATCCCTTCCTTAATAAGAGGATAAAATTTTAACCATTAAATTAGAATTGAGATAACATCCAAGGAATATAGATAATTGTGCTCGTTTGCTTATTTAGGAGGTGTGCTCATTGGATAGGCACTATATATATATATATATATATATATATATATATATATATATATATATATATATAATTTATATATATATATATATATATAAAAAAAATTATATATATATATATACACACACACAAATGCTCAAATTGGGAAGATACGCAATGATGCGATATAATATAAAGAGTCTAAAATCTGGAATAATATCTCCCTCGACCTATTCTCAATATGTATGCATTAGGAATGAGTTTCAACGGGATTTTATACATATATAATTAAACATATATATACATAGCTATATAGAAAGCATATATATACTCATAATTGATGGAAAATTATGAAACAAAGCCAAAAGTTGGTTCCCACATATCCGAAACCTCATATAAGTCCTGAAAACTCAGATTTTAGAAGCTAAGAAGCTGGAAATCAAAATATCACATTTAACTCAAAAAAAATCGAAATCAAAGAAAACTTATCCAATTCACACAACGACCCAAAATGCAAAATATACCAAACGAACCCGCAAAACTCGGCATAAACGTTGGTCTCGACCCACGTGATGCGTTCGTATACTCTCGGGTTCAAAATCGTGTCTGTGTCGTGTCCACAGAACGCGTATCGGAATTTCCCGATACCGTGTGATACGCGTGCGTTCTCGCTCGTTTGAGCGCCGCACACACAACGAAACGCCCCGTGCTTGTGCACGTAGCTGGGGGGTCCTGGGGTAGGTCTAGGACACGGTGACATGGAGACATACTGCCCGAAGCAGCGCACGCAGCCCCGTACCTGCGCGCGGCCTGCTGCGCGCGCGCGCGCCCTCGCGCCCTCGTGCGCGTGGTTCCGGCCTCGCTGCTCGCTTGTCGGGCCACGTCGTAACTCAGGGTTCGTTCTACAGGTCGTCTTGGTATAGTTCAACATGTTCTGGGTCCTGGAACGGGTCTTTGCTGCGTCGTGTACGCGCACGAAGTCCGTTCCCGCGACAAAAACGACCGGCTAAAAGCACAGTGGCTGAGCGGTGCACGCGCAATTTCTCCGCGCTCGCTCAAGGAAAAGCCATGAAATTTTTCGAGCATGGGGGCAGAGGTTTCCCCCACGTGCTCACAAAGTTTCATACAAAAATACGCTCTATGCATCGAGAAATCACGCGCGGACAGTAGGGCACGCACGGCCTCGTGCACGGGATCCGTGCACGTACGTCCGTTGCCCGAAACGCCGCTGATACGATGCCAAAACCAAAACCGTCTTCACAAAAGTTTATCAAAATCATATTATCTAAACATCCATGAAGTCAGAATCGTAAAACAACAACTTTCTGTCCTAAGCGGCATTTCGTCGAACACGTGCCGTTAGGGACTGACACGTGTCCGATACCTCCATCAAACGGAGTCAAAATCCCACCAAATTTCGTGGGCAAGACTAGGGCACCTATATGGATGCAAAAATGAAAGAAAAACCAGATTTGCAATGGTAGATTAGGGTTTACCTATTGAGTGTCAAAACTCAATGAACAGGGCTCCTCGGTTGTCGTGTCGGCCGATTTCTCTCTAACAAAAATCTCCATCTTCACTCTAGAATGCTCCAGCAGATCCTCCTCTCCTTGACGAGCGCAATGGAGTTCGTTTGGGATGAAACGGACTCCGGATGAAGGAATTATGAGTTTTGGAGAGATGGATCTTTTAGGGTTTCTTTGTAGAGGCTCAAAACTTCACAAATGAATGCAAAGGGGAGGGGGTGCTGCTGTGTTGGGTGGCCAATGGGGTCTCCTAGGGTTAGGGTTTCACTTGGGCCAACTCCTTCTCAAGTAGAAATGGGCCCAAGTCAAAAGGTTAAAAGCTAGCATGCAAAAAGGCTAAATTAAATCAATTAAAGCCTTAAAATAATCTAATGCATAAAAATAAATTCTAAAAATGAAAATAATAATTCTAAGGCATGGTTAGTCCCTATACAATGTCTCCTAATGTTAAACCAGTTGCTAGCACAATCATGAGTCAACATATTCAGAAAATCACATAAAGGCCAAAATGGTTAAAATGACTGAAATACCCTTCTATGAAAAAGTGGATGCTACATCGGGGTAAGTGCAGAGTTTGCGCGTTGAAGTACATCCTGTGCTGATGAGGAGAAGTCAAGCCATCGAATGAGTTCAGCGTCAGCGGCTTGTAGTTAGGAGGGCAGGTAGCGTTCTTCCACTCATGAGGATACGGTTGAGATATCCCAATCTTCTGCAGCTCATCTTTGTGTGAGATGGTGTCGAGGCGAACAACCAGGGAATTAATTGCATCCTGTTGATTGAGCAGGTGTTGGAAAATAGCCGCTGAACGGTTGTCGGGTGTTATCGGCGAAGGACCACCCCCAGTATTTGCAAGATTTGGAGGAGGTGCAACAGAATGATACTCCTTTTGTAGGGCAGGAGGGTTGTTGCTGTGAGCCAGACTAGCGTGGGCTGAGGCATTTTGCTGAGTGGAGGAACAGCTCCAGCAGCTTGGACTGCCATGATACTGGTAAGCATATCGGTGATCTTGGCGAATTCTATTTCGAGACCCTCTAGCCGTTTACTAGTCTGATCACTGGCTTCTTCAGGTCTTTCTCCGTCCGTCATGTACGTAGATAGCATGCGAGGATGAATAGAAGAAGCAGTGCAACTGGTGCTGATACTGTCTATCTCCGAGTGGATAAGTCCTTCATCTTCAGGTAGAGGAGGTAGATAGTCGCCATCAGATTCGAAAGGATCATCGTCCTCTAGAAGGCTACCCCCAGTGTGGGGGTCATCTGCTTCAGATTCTGAGGGAATGCTACCCCCGGCTTAGGAATCTTCGTCGTCTATACGGAATTTTACCTTTGATCGAGTGCCCATATAGATTTCTTCAAATGTGATAGCCCGTTGGCCATCTGTTGGAAGACTTCGTCTTCTCCTTCTCGTGGAACTGAGAGAGAAGGTTGGATTGGTAGTCCACCGTCTTTGATTGGGGCTTCCGTAAGGGGGACCCCATGAAGCCATGTTAGATGAGACACATAGTGGCTTCTCATCGTTAGAGAAGTGCAGCCGTCGAAACATGGACTTTCTTTGAGGCACTCTTGTTATTTTGGAGTAACAACAGTTGATAACAATATTAGCGCACAGAAGTGCACTATGAATTGTTATGTTCTCCCTCGCTTTACGCTTATGATTTATCATGTCGCGCAAGTCAGTGGAAGGAAGTTTTGTCTTACAACCCATGTTGCATGCATCGCTGAGCTTTACATGCAGGTTCATAAGGAGAGTAGGCACATCCAGACTTAGTTCATGTGCAGGGGCAACCCCCACACCTAAGTTCTAGGATGTCCTTGAAGACAGTCCCGTGCTATACGCGTTGGGACCTATCTTTTTGCTGTGGGCACATAGGCCCTGGAGACTGGGCTTGGGCGTATGCTTTTTGACAGCATGTTTGAGTCGCCTTGATGTGGGCACATAGTATGGATCCATAGAGCCCGGGCGCATAACCTTGGGCGCATGACTCTGAGTGCCCAACCTGTTGAAGACAAAAGTGTTCTGGTTGGGGCTATGCGCCCAAACACTCCCTTGTATGTGTGTGTGTGTGTGTGTAAAATATATATATATATATATATATATATATATATATATATATATATATATATATATATATATATATATATATATATATATATATTGTGTGTGTGTGTGTGTGTGTATATATATATATATATATATATATATATATATATATATATAAATATATATGTGTGTGTGTGTGTGTGTGTGTGTGTGTGTGTGTATGTAAAATATATATATATATATATATATATATATAATATTATATTTATGTAGAATATATATATATATATATATATATCGATTACATCGAGCGATCCGGATTTGGCGGAGCCTGGCGATTCTGGACGATCTGCGCGATACTGGAGGATGGTTGCAACGGCGGGGGGCTCCGCCCTCCTTGGCCCCCGAGCGCCGCCGACGGCGGTTCAGGCGGACGTCCGAGGGGGCGGCCGGTTTGCGGGGGGGCTCCGCCCCTTCCTCCGAATTTCCCGCCGGTGACGCGGTGGTGAGGCCGCCGACTGTGGCGCTGGATGCTTCGGCGGAGGGCTCCGCCCCCCTGGCCACCGAGCACCGCCGAGGCCGGTTCAGGCGGACGTCCGTGGGGGAGGCCGGTTTGCGAGGGGGGCTCTACCCCTATTTCCAGGTCTTTCTCCGGTGACGCAGAGGTGAGACCGCTGTCTGTGGCGTTGGCTGATTCGGCGGGGAGCTGTGCCCCTTTGGCCTACCGAGGGTGGTCCAGGCGCCCGTCCAAGGGGAAGGTCCGATTGCGGGGAGGGCTCCGCCCATCTTTGTGGGCCCTCCTCCGGTTCTGTCTCGGAGGTGAGGTCGCCGTTGGCTCACTCGGCTGCGACGCCTCAAGTGACGGGGGCACGCGGCAGTAAGGATGGCCCGGTGAGCTTTGCTGCAGCGGTGGTAGGGCGCTCAGCGACGGCTCTGCCGGGCGCTTCGTCGAGGGTTTCCTTTCGTCCAGCCACTGTTGTTGATGGTCGGAAGATGGCCGTTTTCTTCCCGTCGGACATGGAGGCCCTTACAGCACCCTGTGGGCTGGACCTTATCAGAAAGTTTGCTCGACGGAGACATCCGACTGAGACCATTAAGAATAATTTTGATTCGAGGGGATTCCGGGGGTTGATTGAAGTTAAGGCCATTGACGACCGACACGTCCTTATTCGTCCTTATGGGAGAGCGATTTTCTCCGGCTTAGATCCAAGGACTGTTGGTTCGTTGGACGGGTCCCGATGGTGTTATTCAGGTCTTCGGTGGATTTTTTGCCGATAAGAGAGGATCTGAGAGTTCCTGTTTGGGTTGCCTTCCCCGGGATTCCACATTGATGTTTGATACTAATGCGGTTCTCTCCATTGCTTCTGGTCTTGGCACTCCGCTCTATACGGACCGAGCAACGGCTTCATTTTCCAGGCCGGGTGTTGCTAGGGTTTTGGTTGAAGTGGACGCCAGTAAACCATTACATCATGAGGTTTTCTTTCAACTTCCTGATGGTGTCCGTTCGTAACCGGTCGTGTATGAGCGGACCCCACTGTTCTGTGTTGTATGCGGCTTGCATGGACACGTAGAGAGTGATTATGGTCGACCCAAGGTGGTGACACCGGCAGTGGGCAACGCAGAAAGGCCAACCGTCATTGATGCTACTTCCTCGGGCGTTATACTAGAGGAAAGTGGCACGGTGGGAGGACGTGGCGCCAGCAGGGGCCGTCGGCGACGTCGATCCAGGCATAAGAAGGGGAAAGGAATTTGACAGGTTTGGAGGTACGTCCAGAGGCGTGATGATAGCAGTGATTATCCGCAGCCTGGTTTGCGGAGGAGTGTAGACAATCGTGCGTTGTCTGTCCCGCCATCATGGCACGTGGGGGAGTCATCTTCGGGCCAGCTGGAGTTATGGTCGGATGTCGGGCGGCCCATGCAGGGTGGATGCAGCGTTACGAGTTCGTGTCTGGACGGGCAGACGGGACCGGAGCGGGGTATTTGCCCCATCGATTTACCGAATCTTCCTATCATTATCCATAGTCAGCTGGGACAAGGTGTCCTAGCGGATGGTTCTGACACGGAAGAACGCAGTTTAGTGGTGTGGGAGGAGCCTGTCCTTGGCCCCATCTGTGTCTGAGGAGATGATTCCTCCTTGAGGGATGATATGGTTTTGCCGTCTGAAGATGAGAACTTCCATTATCCTCCCGGAGGGTCGTGAAGAGGGCTGGCAGATGGTTCCATTCAAAAAGGCGGCGGGTAAGCGTAGGAAGTCGATGGCGCCTCGGTCGGATCGTCTTCTTTGATCACATGTATCTCGGGATAAGCGGGACCCACAGAGGGTCCATGGTTAATTTCCTTATTTGGAATGTTCGGGGGACGGCGAACAGAACTACTTTATGCCGTCTCAGGTCATTATGTCGGACCAACTCTATCCAGGTTCTTGCTATTATTGAGCCTAAGGTGATATCCTCTAAGCTTCTTTCTTATCAATTGAGGTTGGGTTTTGATATTAGTTGTTGCAATAAAAAGGGTAATATCTGGTATTTTAGCAAGTCGGGTACTGGGCTCAACTGTACTGACTCCTGCAATTATGCTATCACGGTACAGCTTACTCTGGGTTGTTTCTCGGATCCGGTACTGTTATCTGTTGTGCATGGTGCAGGAACTCGTCAGGAGAGGAGGCGTCTATGGCGGTATCTTCTGGACGTCCAAGCCAGGGACCCTGTCTTGCCTTGGGCTGTGGGCGGGGATTTTAATATTATTGCTTCTTCGGACAAGAAATTTGGAGGTCGGCCACCTGACATGCTGGCCATTACAGATTTCCTCGACTTCCAGTTGGAGGCCGGGCTCTCTGATGTTGGCTTCAGAGGGAGTACTTTTACTTAGGTGAATGGTCAGTCTGGAGTTAACCGGCAGGGATCACAACTTGATCGTATTTTGGCGACGGGTTCGTGGCTGGATGGAGTCCAGGTCATTTGTGAGCATCTCAACCGGACAGAATCTGATCATGCTCCTCTCTTGATATCCTGCCAGCCTGTTACTTTATTACAGCATCGAGGCTTCTATTTTCTCGACTTTTGGACATCTCACCCTGATTTTCTTACGGTGGTTGCCCGGGCTTGGGAATCCTGTTGGCATTATGATGCGTTAGAGCGTCTGGGCATGCGCTCGCGGACGATGGGACAGGTCCTGGCCGGCTGGAGCAGATCTACTTTTGGAGATGTTTTTCAGGAGGTCCGTCAGGCAGAGGATGTTGCGTTGGCGGCGGAACAGGAATACGAACTCCATCCTTCGGAGAGGGGTAGGGCTTCCTGGATGGAGGTTGTAGCCAGACTGAAGCAAAAGGTCCAGGTTGAGGAGTCTTTCTGGAAACAGAAGGCCAGATTGAAATGGGAATTGGAAGGAGATAAGAATACTCATTTTTTTCATGCGTGCACCCAGAGTAGGCAGAGAAAGGCTGCTATCCAGAAGATCATTCGTGCTGATGGTACTGAAATAGCCTCTGATACGGAGGTGGCGACGGAGGCTTCCTTATTCTACTCTAAGTTGTTTCGAGCTGAGTCTCTCTCTGATGATGATGATTTTCTAGATGTCATTCCCAGTATTATCTCTGGGGAGGACAATTCTGATCTTGTTCGGTGTCCGGATAGATCGGAATTGCTGGAGATTGTTCGTGGGATGGACCCGTCTAGCGGTGTCGGGCCTGATGGTTTTTCTGGGAGATTTTTCTCTTCTTGTTGGGATATTATAGCTGCTAATGTGGAGGAAGCCATTGGCTCTTTCTTCTTGGGTGGTCGCCTCCCAGCTTCTATATCTGATACTTTCTTATTCTTCATCCCCAAAGTCGAGCATCCCAGGAATCTTTCAGATTTTTGCCCTATTAGTCTTTGTAATTTCTGTAATAAGATTATTTCCAAGATTCTTGCTTGCAAGTTACAGGCTATTCTTCCAAAAATTATTTTACCGGAGCAAAGTACTTTTGTTAAAGGGCGTGAGATTGTTGACAATATAATTATTGCCCAGGACATGGTGGCATCTATAAGGAAACCCAATCATGGTGGCAATGTGGAAATCAAGCTTGACATGCAGAAGGCTTATGACAGAGTTAATTGGCATTTCCTTTTGCGGGTTCTCCGAAGATTTGGTTTTAATGAAGCCTTCTGTGATATCATTTTTTGTCTCCTGGCGGACATCAGGTATGGGGTTCTTCTCAATGGAGCTCCTACAGATTTCTTTCCGGCGTCTAGAGGGATCCGTCAGGGAGATCCTCTTTCCCCCGCTCTATTCATTATTACCGCGGAGGTGCTGTCTCGGAATCTCAAGCTTCTGCAAGACACTAATCGGAGATCTTCTTTTCAGACTCCGATAGGGGGTCCGCGTATCTCGTACTCGGCCTACGCGGATGATGTTCTTATATTCACTTCGGGGGATATATCAGGTTTGAGAGCTCTTCAGCAGGTATTGTACCGTTATGAGGCTGTATCTGGTCAGAAGATTAATTATTCCAAGTCTGCCTTTTATATTGCGACTCCTTTGGTCGAGGCTTGTGCACGCACTATCTCTTCTTTATTTGGCTTTTGCATCGGTACTTTGCCTTTTACTTACTTGGGCTGTCCTTTAACTGCGGAAGAAGGAATGCGGAGCTGTTCAGGGATTTGCTTGATAAAATAAGATCGAAGCTTACGGGATGGCAAAACAAGATTCTATCTCCTGGGGGTAAGCTGGTTCTTATCAAGAATGTTCTCATTTCTATTCCTATGTATACTTTGGCAGCATGCTGCCCTCCCAAGGCCGTTATCAGGGCGATTGAGAGGATGTTTGCGACATTCTTTTGGGGTAGCAAGGATGGTGTCGCTAAGAGAGTTGGCTTGCTACTCGGACTAAATCTGAGGGGGGTCTTGGGATCAAGTGTCTGAAGGATATTATGGATGCTTTCTCGATGAAACTATGGTAGAAGTTGCGGCATGGGAGGGGACTTTGGGTGGAGTTCCTTAAATCAAAATATTTTCGTAAGCGTCATCCTTGCGAAGCTTTCGTGACGTCCAAGAGTTCTCCCATTTGGCGATGGATTTTGCGGGGGAGGGATTTGGCGGAACCTCATATTGCTCTTAGACTTGGACGTGGGGAGGGACCTGCAAGGTGCGAAGCGTGGATTCCGGGAGGCCATCAGCTGGGTCGTGTTGCTGATCCGAGTGGCGATGGTGTGGCTACAGGGGCCAGGCGTGGAGCGAGGAGACGGCCGCGGGGGCGGGTGCGGGCCCAGGTTTTGACGCATGGGATTACTGGGCTGGCGGACCAATCCCCGGCTTCCGGGGGGGCGAGCGCTGATGTGGCGGTTTCTTCCCAACTTTGGGCACATCCCACGGGGCGGGTGGCGGCGGGTGGTGGCCCTGGTGAGCTTCGTCGGTCGGCCAGACTGACAGGGAGGGTGGTGTTCCATCCTCATCGTTCGGTGATTGTGAGGGCTCTATCGGACAGGGGCAGAAAGATTCGGGACTCAAGGGCGAGGAACTCGGACAATAGAGGTCCTGCTATCCGATCGTTCTGGTCCACCGAGGGTTGGAATTTGCCTTTGATTTCGGAGCATTTTGGGCAAGAGGTTGTGCGGCGTCTCTTTGCGGCAAACCTGACTTGCACCTCGGTGCCTGATTCTCTTGTCTGGGGTGATCGGCAAGGATCTTTCTCTCTGGCAGCGGCATAGAGGGTGTGTCGGGTTCATCATCCAACCTCTCCTTTATTTTCTCATATTTGGGGCCAATGTATTCCAGCGAAGTGGAGCATTCTGATGTGGCGGGTCTGCCACAACCGACTTCCCACTGATGACAACATCCAAAAGATTGGCTTTCATATGGCATCCAGATGTCATTGCTGTCAGGACGGGCATGTGGAGACACTTCAGCATATTTTCGTCCACGGGGATCTTGCCTTGGAGGTTTGGTACGTCTTCCGGGGTCTCTTCAAGGCTCGGATGTACCATAATTTTTTGGTTTTCCTCCAAAGGTGGTGGCGTGGTTCTGACAGCCACCATAGGAGATCATTGGCCGGTGCGATTATATGGGTGCTTTGGAAAAACCGGAACAAGCATCGCTATGAGGGGCGTAGTGCTGGTGCTGCTTTCTTGGTCCGGGAAGTGAAGCGACAGTTTCGGAAGTCGCTTTCGGGTTGTCGTCACCTTCCGCCTATCCCGCAATGGGCATTGGAGTAGTGTTTTCTTTGTTTTATTTTCCCTGTTACCATTTGAGGTCGGATGTACTCATTACCCTCTTTTCTAATAAAGGTAACGGTTTCCATTAAAAATATATATATATATAGACCAAACAATATATATATATATATATATATATATATATATATATATATAGACCAAACAAAAAATATATATATATATATATATATATATATATATATATATATATATATAGACCAAACAATTTATATAGACCAAACAATTTATATAAAAAAATTTGAAATTATTTATAAATAGAACTAAATATTTTGTATCCTATATTTATTAAATATATTAAAAAGTTTTATAAATAAAAACTCAATTATATATATATTCATCTTTGTTAAATACTTATTTAACTACTAAGGTAAATATACTAACCCTATCTACACAATAAATAACTTAAATAAATATTTAAGCAATAAAATAATATAAATGACAATAATAGCCCTATCTAGGATAGTGGGGGTGACAAATCTACTCTCCTAAAAACAATTTTGTCCTCGAAATTAGAGCAAACTAGCACAAGAAACACAAGCAAAAACAAAGAGAATAATACCTCAAGGCTCGAAGAGATAACGGTAACGCTCCTGCATCTCGTCCTCTCTCTCCCAGGTAGACTCACTTGGAGAGTGATGCCTCCATACGACACGAACCAAGGGTATAACCTAGTTCTAGAGAACCTTCTCCCGACGATCCAGAATCTCCACAGGCTGCTCTGGATAGTTGAGAGTAGGCCCCACCTCTAACTCGAAATGTTCCAATACATGGTTAGGATCTGCCACGTACCGCCTCAACTGTGACACATGGAACACATTATGAACTCCCTCGAACGTAGGCGGCAAGTCTAGTCGATAGGCTACTGCACCGACCCTTTTAAGAATAATGAAAGGTCCGATGAAGCACGGACTAAGCTTCCCGCCTCGGCCAAAACGAATCGTGCCCCGTGTCGGAGAAATCCTCAGGAACACCATATCGTCAACCTAGACACCATACAAAACTCAATACAAGACCCTAAAGCAAACAATCACAAGCATGCACAAACAGAAAAATTGAATATATATATATATATATATATATATATATATATATATATATATATATAGACCAAACAAAAAATATATATATATATATATATATATATATATATATATATAGACCAAACAATTTATATAGACCAAACAATTTATATAAAAAAATTTGAAATTATTTATAAATAGAACTAAATATTTTGTATCCTATATTTATTAAATATATTAAAAAGTTTTATAAATAAAAACTCAATTATATATATATTCATCTTTGTTAAATACTTATTTAACTACTAAGGTAAATATACTAACCCTATCTACACAATAAATAACTTAAATAAATATTTAAGCAATAAAATAATATAAATGACAATAATAGCCCTATCTAGGATAGTGGGGGTGACAAATCTACTCTCCTAAAAACAATTTTGTCCTCGAAATTAGAGCAAACTAGCACAAGAAACACAAGCAAAAACAAAGAGAATAATACCTCAAGGCTCGAAGAGATAACGGTAACGCTCCTGCATCTCGTCCTCTCTCTCCCAGGTAGACTCACTTGGAGAGTGATGCCTCCATACGACACGAACCAAGGGTATAACCTAGTTCTAGAGAACCTTCTCCCGACGATCCAGAATCTCCACAGGCTGCTCTGGATAGTTGAGAGTAGGCCCCACCTCTAACTCGAAATGTTCCAATACATGGTTAGGATCTGCCACGTACCGCCTCAACTGTGACACATGGAACACATTATGAACTCCCTCGAACGTAGGCGGCAAGTCTAGTCGATAGGCTACTGCACCGACCCTTTTAAGAATAATGAAAGGTCCGATGAAGCACGGACTAAGCTTCCCGCCTCGGCCAAAACGAATCGTGCCCCGTGTCGGAGAAATCCTCAGGAACACCATATCGTCAACCTAGACACCATACAAAACTCAATACAAGACCCTAAAGCAAACAATCACAAGCATGCACAAACAGAAAAATTGATACTAACTTCGAACTCTAACGGTCTCTGGTGGCTATCGGCCCAATGTCGATGTCTATCCTGAGCCATCCGAAGTCTATCCCTGATCAACCTGACCTTCTCAGCTGTATCTACTACCATCTCTGGGCCAAGCAATACCCTCTCGCCGACATCGTCATATGACAAAGGAGAACGACATCTCCGTCCGTATAGAGCCTCGAATGGCGGTATCTCTATACTGGCCTGATCGATGTTGTTGTAAGCAAACTCTACCAGATGGAGATGGTCCTCCTAAGAGCCCCCGAAATCTAACACGTAAGTACGAAGCATATCCTCTGTAGAGCCTAAAAATTAAGATGCGTCACCCATTAAAGTGTTTAACCATCAGATGGCGCCAAAACATTATATTACGCCAAATAATCAAGTTGTGCAGCATCAGGTTGCGCCAATGCCAGGTTGTACTGGAGTCAGGTTGCACGAACGACACGTGGCGCACTTCCTCGAGAAGTTGTAACAGCATCATCATTTTCTGACAACTGACAGCACGAAGATTAAGAAAAATCCATTTGAATCCCGCGCAACGCGGCACTTGAGAAGATTTTGTCAGCATGTAATTAATACTGACAGCTGGTTCGCGCAAGTCACTGTATGGCGCAAGGATTAATCAGTATAGAACATCCTAGTCAAAGGTGCCAGTCGTTGAGTTACGCCTATGCGCAGCCTGACAAATTGGCGCAATTTGATCAACTCTTATTTTAAAACAGGGTGACGTGGCACGCAAGTCATCAACTTCGCAGAGCGTGCCCACTACACTGCCCAGGACCACGTGCATCTTAATTAAACGATGCCATACGTCTACAGCAGTTGGTGCAAACCGCTCGCACAGGTTGTTATGTTGTGCCCACGTGTAACCGGATGAGGCAGGTGCAAGGTGATCAAATGGTGTTCAGGACAGAGTGACGTGGCACGCAAGCCACTAACTTCACAGAACGTACCCACTATACTGCTCACGACCACGTGCATCTCAATCAAATAATGCCACACGTCTACAGCAATTAGTACAACCGTTTGCACAAGTGAATAGGAGGGTGCAACCTAAAGTGCGCACAACCTGAAGTGCGTGCAAGCCAGAATAACTGCTAAACAGTTATTTCAAGAACTCTATAAATAGAGTTTCAAATCAATCTCAAATCATCAAGAGTGATCATAATCTCCTGGTAAAGTATTGTTGCATCCTCCAGAGGCTCGTGTCTTCGATATCACATCGTCCAAGGGATAAAGTGATCGTCTTCTGATCAGATTCCTATAGTTGTACTTCCCCAGAAATCAATTATACTCATGTACTCTTTTTCTTAGTTTGTAATAAAATATATTATTCCTTGCAAACAAAATGGCGACTCTGCTGGGGACGACTTTCTCCTCCGACGAGAAAATGACAACTCAATGTGATATCGCGTCAATCGGCAAGACGCAGAAGACCCTGGTCGTTCAAGTCGACCAGACAGCCTACGAGACCATGATCAATGCTGGGGGTGCTAAGTGCACTGCAGCCGCTGTTAAGAGCAAGACGCACTCTGTTTGGACTCCTAAGTCCTCGATGGCATAATCTCCTGCCTCTGCGCAACTTACGTCCATCAATGCTTTGGCGTAACCTAAGAGAAACAGCCTTTTGGCTAATCCCTCTACTTCTCCGATTCTAAAATCGAAGGAGACTCTGTCTCGATACACTGCTGTCCAAAACAATGGAAAGTGCCCCTTGGCCTTCTTTTCTTTGGTGCAACCTGTGCATGTTCCTACTTCAGCGTAACTTGTGCCCGTCAATACTTTGGCACAACCTAAAGGAAACAACCTTTTGGTTAATCCATCTACTTCTCCGACTCTGAAATCGAAGGAGACTCTGTCTCGACACACTGCTGTCCCAAACAAAGGAAAGCGCCATTTGGCCTTTTCTTCTCCGGCACAACTTACGCATGTTCCTACTTCAGCGCAACTTGCGCATGTTTCTTCTCCGGTACAACTTGTGCAGGTTCATGCCCTGGCGCCACCTGCACGTACTTCTGCACTAGCATAATGTAAAGAGAAGTATTGTTTAGTTATTCCCTCTTTGCCACCAAATCAGAAGAAATCACTAAATCAAGGAAAACGCTCTTTAGCTTTTTCTCATTTTGCTCGAGTCGTTGACTGGGTGGAAAGTACTGTTCTCCTTAACAAAGAACCAAATCTCTGTCGGGAAGATGGGTATTATTCAGAATAAACCTTCCATGCAGAAGGGCATCATGCCTACTCCAAAGAGATCAGGG
The DNA here is from genome assembly GCA_029216955.1 of Iris pallida. NCBI lineage: Eukaryota > Viridiplantae > Streptophyta > Magnoliopsida > Asparagales > Iridaceae > Iris > Iris pallida. Next base: position 23,030,936 of record JANAVB010009598.1, read on the forward strand.
CAGGATCTACCAACCTTATGTATTTCAAGATCCCGACGAGGCAAACTACTAGTATCTCAAGTAGATGCACAAGCAGCTCCTCTGTTAGACTTGCGCATCTATATCAACATGTGCCAATTAGGCTCAACCTCAGGAAATCACAAGATGTATCAAGCGTAATCTGCACCAGTTGCTAACTTGCACCAGAGAAAGAATGCTGAGGTGAAAGATCATGTAACTTATGCTAACCAGCTTAGTACGTTCTTGTACACTCAAGGTACAGGACACCTCAGAAGCAGGAACCATGTCCCGAATATCATCAAGGACTACGTTCCTGCAACTTCTTCTCGTCTTGTTAGTGACCTCCGTGAACTCCTAATACAGAAGTAGAAGGTTGCAAATCTATCCCGTCCAGCGGTAGTCCAACAGCAAGAACATCATTGCAACCTCCATCATGAAGTTGTCATCAAATGTTGCTGTCAGTCAGCCAAGCGGTCCGTCTTTGACCGTTTGAATTATGTTCAGACTCCTGAACTAATCCTAGTGGACGAAGATGAATTACTCTTTGCTTATGTCAATATGACATCTCGAAGCACTGGAGGTGGAAAACGTCCAAGATATAATGCATCCCGCAATCCTAGTTAGCAATACTTAGATCGGATTCATGAATCTAATGAAGGAGTATATCAATATACTAGATCAAGAAGCCGAAAAATAATCGGCCAAAGGAATCTTCTTTCCGACCAAGACACAATTGGTCAAAGGAATCTTCTTAATTCAAACCAAGATTTCTTCAGTGAAAAAGATATCCCTATCACTTATTCTGGGGGTAGTTCTTTATGTGACTTTGATGCTGACAGTGAAAGTTATGAAAGGACCATTCTTTCCACTACCTCATCTTCAAGGGCTAGAGAAGTGACTGCTTATGTCGTCGCAGAAGATCAAGATACCTCCACTTCTTTCAGTCAAGAGCAGAGAATTGCTGCTTTAGAGGCTAGTTTAAAGAACATGGTGAGATGATGGCAGGCATGCATGCTATGATTATGGCACAACATACAGTTCCACCAGTCTCGAAGCTGACTCTGACTCAAAAACCTGTGACGACATCAGTTCCTATCAATATTGATCTGGGGGTACAATCTCCTCATACTGCTCACATTCCTGCGCAGGCTATTCCAAGTCAATCTGGTGCAGGGACTGGTACTTATCATGGGTACCCCCTCCTAACACATTTAATCAATCCACTACTCTGCAATCAACAGGAGATACCAATGAGGCCGTGAAGCTTTTACGTACTCAATTTGAAGCATTCAAACAGAAGGATGGCCTGCAGAAGCTTGGGATCAAACAACCCTATCCCATAGAATGGAAAGAGGTCCAATTTCCTCATAAATACAAACCCCCTACTATTATGCTATTTGATGGCAGCACGTCTCCAAGTCAATGCCTCGATCACTTTGAAGTAATGGCTGATCAACTTCAACCAAATGATGCTCTTCTTACTAGAGTATTTATTGGTTGTTTAGCTGGTACAGCATATGACTAGTATCGTAGTTTACCATATGGGTGTATAACCTCTTTTGCTAGCTTCAAACAAATGTTCTTGAAACAATTTTATGAGAGAACCAATGACATGACTATGTCTGCTCTCATCAAAATCAAACAATGACATAATGAAACGACTGAACGTTTCATTGAACGATTCCGTCGTGAAGCACTCAAAATGTCTCTCGGAACTCCAGATGCTTTAACTATAGACACTTGCAAATCAAACTTGTTGCCTATAATCAGCATGTGGACACGATCAACACAGTTCCAGGATTGGCCTTCTTTCATAATGAACGCCAAAGCCACAGAAGAAAGTACTGACAAATTCAAACAATTAGGCATTCAAATACCTAATCTTGATAAAGATGAACGTGCTACACTAAATAATTATGGCCATCAGAACAATCGTAAGAGCAAAGAAACTCTAGCCATTAATCTCAAAGGCAAAGAAGCTCTAGCCATCAATGTAAATCAGCCAACATCTACCCCTTTAGCACCACCACAACGGGCACCTCGTCCAAAAGAAGAATACTCTTTCGATTAAGATGATATCATGAGTATATTTGATTGCCTCATCAAGAGCAATAAACTCCAACTGCCAGAACCTAAACGGCCAGATGAAGTTGGTAAGACTGACCATCCTAAATACTGTATTTACCACAGGTTTATTGGACATCCAACTCGAGCGTGCTATGTGCTCAAGGGTAAAATACAAGAGATGGTCAATTCCGGTGCAATCACTCTCCAGCAAGACGAGAAAACTGTAACGGCTAATGTCGTCTCTTTACAGTTTGGAGATTTTCCAGCTTAACTCGTACAGGACGGCGTCATCTTCATTCTGAGAACTACTCTAGAAATTATTAATATTCTACCTGCACGGACAGATGGTCTTGTTCCTCTGTCTACTGATAAAGGGAGATCATATGGATCCATCCAGATTTAGTGGCGGACTTTGAAACACCATCCTCTTCTACCAAGTCCAAGATGGCCACTAAAAATAAATCATGTCACATGATTTCATTTGGTGAGCATTGTCTTCTACCTCTAACTGCTACCTTCATCCCGACAGTAGATAATCCTTCTTCTTCTTCCCCTAATAAGACAACATTGTCAAAATCAGAAGCCAAATACCAACCAGCTTTCCATCTGTACAGTCCACAATCTCGTGAACTCGTGACGAAGATGGGATATGATCTATAAGAGGCCTCTGGTTTGAATCATGGAAAGGGATCTCATGTACCTCTTTCTTTATGTCTTTCCCATAACCAATCTCGGGTTGGCTTTGGTTACTGGACAAACTCTCCATCTTGCCGAAAAAAATCTTCCAGAAATAAAATCCAGGCAAAGAATTATAATATGATGTCCTTTGAGCCTGTATCCGAGGAGAAAGTCTTAACTGGTACCAGGTCTGGAAAACCTTATCTAAGAGACTATTCAGAAGGTCAAGAAGACCCTACTCCAGCTCTGGAGGCTCCTCAAGCATCGTTGTCACGACCCGCACCTACTGTAAGGGTATGAGCGCATAACAACGCCCAGCCTACGCCACAGTGTCGGCGGTAGAACGCTGTTCTAGGTCACTATCTAACCAACCAATCACGCAATTATATAATATACTTGTCAAAATATCAACTCCGAACGGAGGACAAGTATAGATATAATATAATCTCAATCACAGTCTAAGCACGATATGATATCACAGAAGATAAAAACTAAGACTAAATACAACAATAAAACTAACTACTAAACTAACTAAGGCTAAATACAACAATAAAACTAACTACTAAAGTTTAGACAACAATGTAGACAAGTGTAACTCTAATGTAAGTCCAGTACAAGATGAATCTAATACAAGATGAATCCAGTAAGGGACGATTCCAGTCATAGTGATGAATGATTCCAGGGTGAGTCCAGCCTATACTCTAGCAGTGTATTTTAAAATACCGAGATCGACATGTAAACGGCTATGGGTAATCTGGCACATCACACACCTGGCTGGGTGTGAGATGGCTATCATTCCAGTTTGATTCCAGCAAAGGGTGATTCCAGAAATGGGGTATGTCTACATGTCTTACTCTAGTATTTCTCCTCCCAGCAAGTCAATCCAGAAATCCGACACAATGATTCAAGATGAGTACAGCCAGAATATAATGATACCAGTAAATGATTCCAGAATGATTCCAGTAATAAAGGCCAGATAATAAATGTGTGTCGTATACATGAATCCAAAATATCCATACGTGTTGTAATAGAGAATCATATACAACTAACTAGAACTGAAGTACAATAATTGACAAATTAATGAGAGAACTATCAGAGAATGTACTCGCCTGATACTCTGAAAAGAGTAGTGTAATGTCAGATGTCTGCACCGGAGTCCCAATATCCTAAATAGAGCAGGTTATAATGTTTAAAATAAGACAAATAATGTTTATGATGCAATCTACATGATTTCTAGGCCAATCTAGGTCAAAGTCAACTCTAAGTCAAACCTGGTCAACTGTCTAGGTCAAACTAGGTCAACTCTAGGCTATTGGGTCAACTACCTAGTCAAGCTAGGTCAAACTCCTGGTCAACTTTGTCTAACAAGTCATTCCAGTCTAACCATATTCATATACCAAAGCCTATAAAGAAATGACACTATATAACCATACCATAAGACTAAACCTATACCAATGCCTATACAACCACTCATGGCTTAACAAAACCATATCAAACCAATTCACATATCATATATACATATATATAGCACAATATACATACAAATACATTTATAAGGATATAGAGAGGGGAAGGCAAGGTCAAGAGTATGTGTACAATTACCAACATGTGTGTGTAGGTGGTACATGGACTTGTAGGCTAACCAACTCTACTCTAACTAGTTATAATCTATAACCATGTATAGTAAGGTATAACACAATACATAATTTCAACATCCCATTAACCTTACATGCCAACTCTCACATGACATATCTATATACCATATTCTATACTCTATGACACATCATCTATATACATATATAAGGCCAATCCATTATCATAACCAATCCAACCCAACTCATATCTAACATGCCCTCATATATATATAACCATATACAAGCCTAACCTATATATCTATACATACCATAACCCAAGACTAGGATCTCACCCTCTCTAATATTTCTCAGAAATCTCAGCCAAGCCCCCTGGCCTGCCTGCCTACTGCACATGCTGCTGCAATGCACTGCCTGCAGCCAATGCTTGCTGCTGCCACTGCAAATACAAGCCAAGGCAGGGCAATATAGTTCCTGCCTATGGCCCTCCAACTCACAGCCCCCTCTATGACCAACACTAAACATATACATTCATTCCCTCTTCTTAATACTCCCACCCTATCGCAATTTGAACACAAAACAGTGCATGACAGGAACCAACCAAGTAATAGTGTAAATGCATGTGTGTGTGTGGGCACTTGTGAATGGAAACATAGAATTTATGAAATAGGAAATCAGTTTAAAAAAACATCCAGTTAAACCTCTAATCAGTGAATCAACATGTTCAACCCAAACCTATCTCAGTTAACTCTTAACTAGAATTTCAGGTTAACCTGCATTTCAGTGCAATGTAATATCAACTTACAGGTTAACTATTGTACATATATGTATAACAAACCAAATCCCAGATTTTTGTGTGTGTTGAGTGCACAGGTGTGTGTGGGTTGAACCAACAGTGATAGGGAAAATGTGTTGTTATGCAGTAGACTATGTGTGACAGGGACTTAGGATAGGGTGTGTGTGACAGATTTACAAAATAGTGAGTGAAATCTCAGGATTTCGAACAAACTCATGAATCATTAAATAGGAAAACATTTCAGTGTCATCAGGAATTAATGTGTGTAGAAACTGGAAATCTGAATAAAATGGTGTAAAAATCGAGAAACAGTAAATGAATGAGGACTGAACATGTGAAGTATATCCCAAGACTGAATACTGCATTGGGGCTAACCCGAGCCTCTAATATCCTCTCAACTGATACCACACAGTGAACAGAACATGAATATTGTCCTGCACAATGCATTGATTGGGGTGTCAAGCAAGGTCTGAACACTAAGTTAATTCCTGGTTTGAGGAACTAAATGGACTGCACTATGCTAGTGACAGAACACTACAACCCAAAACCCCAACTCTAATATCATTCTCAGTTTAGAACTTAGTTTGCATACATTCAATTTACCTACATTAGATGATACATACAGGTTTACTTGCATACATGGTATACTCATATATTCATCTTGTATACCAGTCTAACAAGGAACATTTTTTTCAGAAATCGAACACAACAAGTGAAACCCAAACTGAAATGAACTATTCAAATCCTAACTGGGAGTCAACATCAATAGCAATGAATATATCCAATTTCAAAAACCCAAAACAAATCTTATTAGAAAACCCAGGTATAAGAAAACCCAGGTTTTGCATACTGTCATGCATTGAATTCGGGTTTTAAATTGAAGTATCAGAAATGCCAAATTCGAAATCAATTCATCTATAATCCAAACAACCCAACTAATGAAATCATCACAAACCAATTAACGAGATTAAAACATCTCAAAAATTCGAATCTTCAGTTTGAATTTACTAATCAACAGGATCAGAGAACTTAAGTTCGAATGTCAACAAAACCATTTGAAACCAACAAATTTGAAATAAATATGGCAAAACACATGTACAGAGTTAGGAACATACTAGGCATGTCCATGTGTCCCATTGTGTCCAGAAAATAGGACACGAAGGTGACAAGTGCTTGAAAACACACTACATACGTACAGACTGCACTATCTCGTACAGCGAGTCCACGCTCTCGTGGGCGCGACACGAGGCACGACACGTCTCGTGCTTGTGTCCACGTGCAGCCCACATATAGGCCTATACACACGACACAACACGAGACACGGAGGACACGCACACGCATGATACGACACGCGTATCAGACGCGTTTCTGCGTGCGTACAGTCCCTGTGTATGACCAGTACGGCCTCGTTTTCGTGTCCGACATGAAACGAGGTATCGTGAAACTTGGAGAGTGTCTTCTCAGTCACTGCCCCAACCTCCATGCCAAGTTTTGCGTGTCGAAATGCTGTGTCCAGTGAGAAATAGGACACGGGTAGCAGGACAGCGCACACGCATGTCGTACAGCATGTTCGTACCCAATTTCGATACGAAATCGACACAAAATTCACATCAGTCTTCACAAAAATTAATATACATATTTATATCTACAAATTCATATAATTACATTTACAAAATCGAAAATAATTTCCTAAGGGGCATTCTATCGAACACCTAAACGTACACTATGCCACGTGCCCGATACGGATACCAAACGGACACGAAATTGGCTCAAACTCCAGGGACAGCTAGGGGACTCCTAGATCTAGCCCTAAATGCAAAGAAAACAAAAATTTAAATCAATTTAAAGGGTTTTACCTATATGTGCAAAAAACTTGAAAAAGCTTCAAATGGGGGATTCTTTCTCTTGATGGCAAAAGCTAAAAGGTTGTCCCAAAGCTGGGATTAAATTCCACAATCAGAAAATAGGAGTAAATTAGGCTCTAATGTAAAAACTAGGATTAAAAAGGAATTAAAATGGATTTATAGAGATTTTTGGAAGGGGGAAAATACCTTTCTTTTCCAATGTTGAAATGAATAAAGAAAGAGGCAAGCCCTAGAGAATAAGTGTTTATAAGGGTGGGGATCCCTATGGCTGGTCATTTAGGGTTTGGTTAGGGTTAGGGTTTACTAAATGGCCCATGGGCTTACGTCATGATCAATCAAATCATTAAGCCATAAGTCATTTCATGAAACCACAAGCCATGACTTAAATTCACTTAAACTAATCCTGCTAATCCAAAATTAGTTTCTAATGACTAAAAGTAGGTTAACCTAAGTTAGACTCCATGGCTAGGGTTAGCTTCTAGGCTAGTTCACTAGGTCTCAACAAGTCAAGGTCAAACTAGAATTCACCAATTCAATAAATCATCAATTAATTCAAATAAGTCAAAATGAACAAATTACCGCTAGGCTAAAAATGATAATTAAATCATCCTAATGACATGGTTAGGCTCTAGGTCATACAGTCTCTCAGGTTACACTAGCAAGACCTCAAAATCACAAGCCATGACTTAAGGCAATTTTTAAATAGTTTAAAAATTATTAAAAATCACCAAAAATCATAATGTAAAATAAATATTAATAAATAATAATTATAATTACAAAATTTTAAAAATACCCTCATTCCAGAAACAGGGTGTTACAATCCTACCCTCCTTAGAAAAATTTCGTCCTCGAAATTAAAATGATCGCACCCTTACTAGGCCAAACCACCAATCAATCAAAGTCGAAGCAACACAATCCTACTGGTCATGATTCCACAGTCTCGAACAGGGTGGCTACACTATATAGCAATCACAACAATATCCTGACAGGTACTAAGAGAAATCACACATGAAAGTGGGAAAGAGGAATAAGAAGGTCAAACCTGCTAATCCATCACCTGCAACGTCAGTCTCCTCGGCTGCCATCGCATAAGCTCCACCCCTCTGGTGCTGAGCTACAGGTGGCCTAGCCCCCTCAAAAGGAGGTGCAATAGGATAATCTATCTTCTGGTGGGCAGCTGACTCACAGAAATAGCAAACCTTCAACCTCTTCCTGTACTGCTCTCAGATGTGTCCCGGCTTCTTGCAGTAGGAACAACTGATCGCCTTCGGGTCCTGACCCCGATACTGATGTTGCACCTGCTGAACTCCCACTGGTGCCTGCATCTGCTGAATCTGCACATGAGGCCTCTTGGCCTGGCCTCCGCTGCTGCTGCCCCCCAACAGGGTCTCGTCCCCTCTTGAGCCTCAGCTCAAGGTCATCCTCAGCCAATAAAGCTCCCATCAAAATCTCCTCGAAAGTGGCATCTATGTTGCCCTTGGTCAAGGACTTAACTTCCTCGACCAGACCCTTTCGGAACCTCTGGGCCTTCGCCGCCTCGCTAAAGCCCTCTATGAATCTGCTGAGGCGGCCGAACTCCCCAGCGTACTCCTCTACTAACAGGCTCCCCTGAACTAAGCTCTCGAACTGCGACTCCAAGGCTCTGAGCGCTGAATCTGGAAAGAACTTATTCTTGAAGAAGCCCTTGAACTCCTCCCAGGTCTGTCCAGCTACCCCCATCCTGGGGTCTGACTGATACCAGGTGCGAGCAAGATCTCGCATCCGGCTAGCTGCTGCCTCTATCTGGAGATCTGTCGGTATCCGGGACAGGCGAAAGATCTTCTCTATATGCTCGATCCACTCGTCAGCATATAAAATCCCCTCTGTCCCCAGGAAGTCGCTGGGGCTCATCTTCTGGAACTGCTCTATCCCCGGTGTCCTCGGCTACTGGACCACTGGTCGAGCTGCGACTGCCGTAAGGACCAACTCCAGGCCCCTGTCCTGTCGGGCCTGCTGCCGGTCCATAAACTGCTGGAAGTAGGCGAACATCTGTGCCGTATCCACGTGTCCTGTAGGCGGCGGCTGCTGGAAAGGCATCTCTGGGATGACCAGGCTCTGTCTGTGCACTGGTGGAGGGGCTCCTCCAAAGACAGCTGAAATACCTACCCCTGCTGGCTGAACTGGTGCCACGGTATCGGGGGCTAGCTGCTCAAGACGAGAGGTGGCAGACCTCTCAGCAGTGTCCCTCGGTCCGGAGCGATAGGATCTAGTCTCGACCATCCTGGAGACAGATCAAACAGGGAATCAATACTGAGATAGAAGCGATAAATCAAGGGAGGACAGTAAATTTTCAAGGAAGACAAATCAGCAAGATGTATAGATGGCATGAATTGAAGCAGAATTTTTCCTAACTGTGATTGAGTGCCTCTCCGGTAAAGCCTATCTCTCAGTCCTATCGCAGGCTCGCAGCAGTACAACTAAGTCGCCGTACTACCACGATATCGTATTAATGTGACTCTCAACCTGCATGGGCCACCACTAAAAACGTGTCACGACCCACACCCACTGTGAGGGTATGAGCACGTAACAACGCCCAGCCTACGCCGCAGTGTCGGCGGTAGAACGTTGTTCTAGGTCACTATCTAACCAACCAATCACGCAATTATATAATGTACTTGTCAAAATATCAACTCCGAACGGAGGACAAGTATAGATATAATGTAATCTCAATCACAGTCTAAGCACGATATGATATCACAGAAGATAAAAACTAAGACTAAATACAACAATAAAACTAACTACTAAAATAACATAATCTCCAACAATCTCAAAACATCATATCTCTACTTATATATACAACTCCAGTTCTAAAACATGAAAACTAAAACACGACAACTAGCTAAACTCCCGATCACTCCTGAGTGTCGGAGCCATAGGTAGCTAAGCCATCTCCTGGTCTGTAACATGTAGGGCATGTGTCCTCAGGGCAATCATCTGTAAAATTTACAACAGGTCCAGTCAGGACAGGAATGAGCACATCTCATCTAGAAAACCCAAGTAAATGACAGAGAACTATAAAGCAGTTATAGACAGTTGTATTGATGAATATGGCAGTTTATATTTAGGTGATGGTAAGAAAGACAGATAAAGTGCAAGGAAAGTAAATAACTAAACAAGAGAAGAATCATAGCAATGAAGACTGTAAAAATAGAACTAGCTAAACCAGGGTAATATGATATAAAGTCCAAACAGCAATGTAGACAAGTTTAACTCCAATGTAAGTCCAGTACAAGATGAATCTAATACAAGATGAATCCAGTAAGGGATGATTCCAGTCATAGTGATCAATGATTCTAAGGTGAGTCCAGCCTATACTCTAGCAGTGTGTTTTAAAATACCGAGATCGACATGTAAACGGCTATGGGTAATCCGTCACATCACACACCTGGCCGGGTGTGAGATGGCTATCATTCCAGTTTGATTCCAGCAAAGGATGATTCCAGAAATAGGATATGTCTACATGTCTTACTCTAGTATTTCCCCTCCCAGCAAGTGAATCCAAAAATCCGACACAATGATTCAAGATGAGTCCAGCCAGAATATAATGATACCATTAAATGATTCCAAAATGATTCCAGTAATAGAGGCCAGATAATAAATGTGTGTCGTATACATGAATCCAGAATATCCATACGTGTTGTAATAGAGAATCGCATACAACTAACTAGAACTAAAGTACAGTAATTGACAAATAAATAAGAGAACTATCAGAGAATTTACTCGCCTGATACTCTGAAAAGAGTAGTGTAATGTCAGATGTCTGCACCGGAGTCACAATGTCCTAAATAGAGAAGTACAGATTATAATGTTTAGAATAAGACAAATAATGTTTATGATGCAATCTACATGATTTCTAGGCCAATCTAGGTTAAAGTCAACTCTAAGTCAAACCTGGTCAACTGTCTAGGTCAAACTAGGTCAACTCTAGGCTATTGGGTTAACTATCTTGTCAAGCTAGGTCAAACTCCTGGTCAACTTTGTCTAACAAGTCATTCCAGTCTAACCACATTCCTATACCAAAGCCTATAAAGAAATGACACTATATAACCATACCATAAGACTAAACCTATACCAATGCCTATACAACCACTCATGGCTTAACAAAACCATATCAAACCAATTCATATATCATATATACATATATATAGCACAATATACATACAAACACATTTATAAGGATATAGAGAGGGGAAGGCAAGGTCAAGAGTATGTGTGCAATTACCAACATGTGTGTGTAGGTGGTACATGGACTTACAGGCTAACCAACTCTAACTATTTATAATTTATAACCATGTATAGTAAGGTATAACACAATACATAATTTCAACATCCCATTAACCTTACATGCCAACTCAAACATGACATATCTATATACCATATTCTATACTCTATGACACATCATCAATATACATATATAAGGCCAATCCATTATCCTAACCAATCCAACCCAACTCATATCTAACATGCCCTCGTATATATAACCATATACAAGCCTAACCTATATATCTATACATACCATAACCCAAGACTAGGATCTCACCCTCTCTAATTTTTCTCAGAAATCTCAGCCAAGCCCCCTGGCCTGCCTGCCTACTGCACATGCTGCTGCAATGTACTGCCTGCAGCCAATGCTTGCTGCTGCCACTACAAATGCAAGCCAAGACAGGGCAATATAGTTCCTGCCTATGGCCCTCTAACTCACAGCTCCCTCTATGACCAACACTAAACATATACATTCATTCCCTCTTCCTAATACTCCCACCCTATCACAATTTTAACACAAAATAGTGCATGACAGGAACCAACCAAGTAATGGTGTAAATGCACGTGTGTGTGTGGGCAATTGTGAATGGAAACATAGAATTTATGAAATAGGAAATCAGTTTAAAAAAACATCCAGTTAAACCTCTAATCAGTGAATCAACATGTTCAACCTAAACCTATCTCAGTTAACTCTTAGCTAGAATTTTAGGTTAACCTGTATTTCAGTCCAATGTAATATCAACTTACAGGTTAACTATTGTACATATATGTATAACAAACCAAATCCCAGATTTTTGTGTGTGTTGAGTGCACAGGTGTGTGTGGGTTGAACCAACAGTGATAGGGAAAATGTGTTGTCATGCAGTAGAGTGTGTGTGACAGGGACTTAGGATAGGGTGTGTGTGACAGATTTACAAAACAGTGAGTGAAATCTCAGGATTTCGAACAAACTCATGAATCATTAAATAGGAAAACATTTCAGTGTCATCAGGAATTAATGTGTGTAGAAACTGGAAATCTGAATGCAATGGTGTAAAAATTGAGAAACAGTGAATGAATGAGGACTGAACATGTGAAGTATATCCCAAGGCTGAACACTGCATTGGGGCTAACCTGAGCCTCTAATATCCTCTCAACTGATACCACACAGTGAACAGAACATGAATATTGTCCTGCACAATGCATTGATTGGGGTGTCAAGCAAGGTCTGAACACTAAGTTAATTCCAGGTTTGAGGAATTAAATGGACTGCACTATGCTAGTGACAGAACACTACAACCCAAAACCCCAACTCCAATATCATTCTCAGTTTAGAACTTAGTTTGTATACATTCAATTTACCTGCATTAGATGATACATACAGGTTTACTTGCATACATGGTACACTCATATATTCATCTTGCATACCAGTCTAACAAGGAACATTTATTTCAGAAATCGAACACAACAAGTGAAACCCAAACTGAAATGAACTATTCAAATCCTAACTGGGAGTCAACATCAATAGCAATGAATATATCCAATTTCAAAAACCCAAAACAAATCTTATTAGAAAACCCAGGTATAAGAAAACCCAGGTTTTGCATACTGTCATGCATTGAATTCGGGTTTTAAATTGAAGTATCAGAAATACCAAATTCGAAATCAATTCATCTATAATCCAAACAACCTAACTAATGAAATCATCACAAACCAATTAACGAGATCAAAACATCTCAAAAATTCGAATCTTCAGTTTGAATTTACTGATCAACAGTATCAGAGAAATTAAGTTCGAATGTCAACAAAACCATTTGAAACCAAAAAATTTGAAATAAATATGGCAAAACACATATAAAGAGTTAGGAACATACTAGGCATGTCCACGTGTCCCATTGTGTCCAGAAAATAGGACACGAAGGTGTCCAAGTGCTTGAAAACATACTACATACGCACAGACTGCACTGTCTCGTACAGCTAGTCCACGCTCTCGTGGGCGCGACACGAGGCATGACACGTCTCGTGCTTGTGTCCATGTGTAGCCTACATATAGGCCTGTACACACGACACAACACGAGACACGGAGGACACGCACACGCGTGATACGACACGCGTATCAGACGCGTTTCTGCGCGCGTACTTCCCTGTGTATGACCAGTGCGGCCTCGTTTTCGTGTCCGACACGAAACGAGGTATCGTAAAACTTGGGAAGTGTCTTCTCAGTCACTGCCCCAACCTCCACGCCAAGTTTTGTGTGTCGAAACGCTGTATCCAGTGAGAAATAGGACACGGGTAGCAGGACAGCGCACACGCGTGTCGTACAGCGTGTCCGCACCCAATTTCGACACAAAATTTACATCAGTCTTCACAAAAATTAATATACATATTTAGGTCTACAAATTCATATAATTACATTTACAAAAATCGAAAATAATTTCCTAAGGGGCATTCTATCGAACACCTAAACGTACACTATGACACGTGCCCGATACGGGCACCAAACGGACACGAAATTGGCTCAAACTCCAGGGACAGCTAGGGGACTCCTAGATCTAGCCCTAAATGCAAAGAAAACAGAAATTTAAATCAATTTAAAGGGTTTTACCTATATGTGCAAAAAGCTTGGAAAAGCTTCAAATGGGGGATTCTTCCTCTTGATGGCAAAAGCTCCAAAGTTGTCCCAAAGCTGTGATTAAATTCCACAATCATAAAATAGGAGGAAATTAGGCTCTAATGCAAGAAACTAGGATTAAAAAGGAATTAAAATGGATTTATGGAGATTTTTGGAAAGGAGAAAAATACCTTTCTTTTCCAATGTTGAAATGAATAAAGAAAGAGGCAAGCCCTAGAGAATAAGTGTTTATATAGGGTGGGGATCCCTATGGCTGGTCATTTAGGGTTTGGTTAGGGTTAGGGTTTACTAAATGGCCCATGGGCTTAAGTCATGATCAATCAAATTATTAAGCCATAAGTCATTTCATGAAACCACAAGCCATGACTTAAATTCACTTAAACTAATCCTCCTAATCCAAAATTAGTTTCTAATGACTAAAAGTAGGTTAACCTAAGTTAGACTAGGGTCACTATGGTAGGGTTAGCTTCTAGGCAAGTTCACTAGGTCTCAACAAGTCAAGGTCAAACTAGAATTCACCAATTCAATAAATCATCAATTAATTCAAATAAGTCAAAATAACCAAATTACCCCTAGGCTAAAAATGATAATTAAATCATCCTAATGACAAGGTTAGGCCCTAGGTTATGCAGTCTCTCAGGTTACACTAGCAAGACCTCAAAATCACAAGCCATGACTTAAGGCAGTTTTTAAATAGTTTAAAAATTATTAAAAATCACCAAAAATCATAATATGAAATAAATATTAATAAATAATAATTATAATTACAAAATTTCAAAAATACCCTCATTCCAGAAACTAGGTGTTACAATCGTCTTCTCCTGCTGTTAATAATTCATTAGCTTCGTCACCCCCGATAGAGCCAACTCTTCCCAAACCGACGACAGCCGACAAAGAAAAATAGCATGTCCGTTTCGACAAAGCATTAAAGAAGACTCCAACTTTGGGACTTGAGAAACCGTATAACTTTGATATACTGGTGTAAAAGCATGCAATTTTAGAACCAGAAAATCTATGCGCCAGACTACATGCGCCAGAGCTTGGACAAAGTACTTCACAGCAAAAAGCAACAAATATAGACATTGAAAGAGGACTTTTTTCTTTAACATATAAAAGTCTATTACATGTCTAAGAAAGACTGTACAAAGGAGAATTTATATAAAGAAAAGATCCTAAGTCTACAGCCAGCAGCCAACATGCGCCCTCAAGTAGGCGCAGCAATCAACATGCGCCCTCAGCCAGGCGCATCCCACCATGCGCCCTCAGCAAGACGCATCCCTTTCAGCAGCTCAGTTATGTGCATCCCTCTCAGTTATGTGCATTCCTTCAGCAGCCCAGTCATGTGCCGCTCTTCCAGCCAGGCTCAACGCCGTCAAAATGCTTCGACTGATGAAGCATTTATTGAGCAGAATGAGGGTGGCAATCAACCCTCTAGCCAAGGAAGGAAAAAGAACCACAAGCCAACCTGTGGCCAGGGGAGGCTTCGAAAGAGCCTCTAAAGGCCAAGGAAGACCGTGATCGAAACCGCGGCTAAAGGAGCAGCTTTCAACACAACCAGAATGGGCTACACCTATTTTGAAAGAAAAAAGAGCCGCCAAAGCCGCAGCACCGCAATTCTGATCTACGGCTCTTCCTGCACAACAAAAACGAGGCTCGAGCATCCCTATCTTTGGATGCAACAGGCACCTTCCGCCTGCCTCAGAAGCCCTCGACTCCGACTTTTGGATGTAACAGTCACCTTTAAGTGCATCAACGAAGACACCGCGTCGCATCTTCACCCTCGGGAGCATCTCGTCAACAGAATGCATTCGAGTACATAAGTTCATGTCGGAAAGACGTGAGAGAACGAGAAGCAAACCCTCTCTCCATACCACTATTTATAGGCCGGGCAAATCAAACCCATGCGCCAAGTAGATGGCTCTCCGAATTTCGTGCAATAAATTTGCATTAAATGGATGAACCGGACGCTTCGGATTCAGCTAAGTCAAAACGGCTATTTAAAGCACTCGAAGAACGTAACGGTCGCACCATTAAAGACGTGTCACGAAGCGGATGCGCCGGCCAGACCGTGCATCACACAGACGCGCCCTTCAACATCAAGCGCATCACACAGACGCGCCCTTCAGTACCAAGCATATCACAGGGATGCGCCCCCCATGCATCCCTATACGCCTAGTGGACCGCCAACCAACGCGCCCACTCAGCTGTCCATCGAATGTCACAAACATTAAATGCTGAACTGACAGAGTTGGCAGCACGCCTCCCGAAGTCTGAACAGTCGGCAGCTTTTTCAGAAGACGAAGCATCGCCAACGTCAGCGTCATCATTACTTCCCTCTGACGGCTACTGCCACGTGACCACTCAACCACTCGTATGCGCCTCCGCAGCCATGCGCACAAATCTGCATACGCCTCAAAAGCTGTGCGTCTTAGACTTTTCACTGATCCCTAAAGACAGAAGGAAAGTCACTGTTAAAACTCTGCATGCGCCTCAAAAGCCATGCACCCCAGACTTCTCCCTGATCCCAAAAGACAGGAGTAAAGTCACTACTGAAGCTCTGCATGCGCCTCAAAAGCCATGTGCCCAGAATGGTTCGTGACTCCTAAAGGTTACGAGCCAAAGTCTTCTCATGCGCCCAATCTCAGGCGAATCCTACCAGATCATTCCCCACCAAATTCGAGATCTCCGAGCCATGGGCTGATGACACATGTCCTTTGACTCGATTCACCCAAGATCTCAGCAACAGAAAGATCTTCTTCTCTGCTACGTGCTGGCTCACAACAGTAACATGAAGAAGTCAACCCCTCAATCAGGGCGCATCGTTCATGTGCCTCCATCAGCAATCAACATGTGGCGTCCCCGTGTACAGGTGTATCCTACATGTGCGCATGAGCAGCCAGCCTACAAAGCTATAAATGGAGGGGTCATTTTCTACCTACGGACATACACATACCTACCTACACAACGAACACACAGAGACTTCGTACCACCAGAGAGGCAGATACAGACACTCAACGTCTTCCTCCTCTCAGCAAGCTCCGGCACCCAGAGCAATCCAGACCTTCAGAGAACCGATAACCGTCGTCAGATCGTCAACGGAGTCAACGCATTACCACTCACTCCATCGGCACAAGGGATCCAGATTAAACAAAAGTGTACTCCTAGGACTACGTCTAAGTCCTACATTGTAACACTGTTCTGTTTCTATTGAAATTTGCAATGAAAGAATTTTAATGGCAAACAAGCTGGTGACTCTGCTGGGGACCTCTTTCTCCTCCACCGAGAAAGCTGTGTCGCAATTCGACGACGTGAAGGTGGGCTCCTCCCGCAAGACGCTGGTCGTATGCCTCAATCAACAGGCGTATAAGGAGTTCATCTCTGAAGGAAGTGCGAGTCCTTCGAAGCGGCTGCCGAAGCCGAAGAAGACCCGCCGAGTCTGGGTGCACAAGGTCGACGCCTCGGGCACCACCACCGAAGGGGATACGCCAATCCAATCTTCCCTTCCTGCTGACGTCCTCAGCAACCAAGATGCGGTCGCTGGTGCGGCGCATCTCTCGGGAAAATGTGCGGCTAACCATATTCTCTAGCCATCTCCCTCTCAGGCGAGGAAGATGCATCGATGGAACAGGGGCGCAGCCAATGCCCCGCGTATCACTTCTGATGCGCCACAGAAGGTCTCTGTCTTTAACAGACTCACTCGCTGTAATGGCGAGGAGAATTTGGATTCTGAGTACTATGCGCCCCAGCGGTCTAGTACGAAGAAATCCAAGGCAGCATGGGCTATACGCCCCAAACATGCTATGCCAGCAGCAAGCCAGAAGCATGCACTCACAATCATGCGTGCTGCTGATGGTAAGCTGTACAAGGTCGACTCGAGTGCTGCGGTGCCAAAACCGAGCTGACCTTCAAAGTCCTTGTCTCACTTGGGCGCATCTACTGCGTGCATAACCAAGTCGAGTAAGGCAAATCCACTGGTCTTGAACTCCCGCGCCTCCTCTGGTTGTGCATTTGAGGTCCGTTCAAGTCACTCCAAATGCTGTGGTTCCCCCACTACTGATCGGGATGCCTGCTTGGTATTAGATCAGGGGGCGCAGCACTCACTTGACCACCCCGGTGCTTGGCCTTGCCATGCGCCTGAAGGGGGTACGAAGGTGGCACTCTCCTCCAACGATCTGCGCAACGTGATCACTCACAAGCGCCGATCAGGAGAGTCGACTGACAAGCACGATGCGCCTCTCACGGGGCATACTTGTGCTGTGGTCAGCATCAACTGCTGTTGCAAAGCGGCAGTCCCACCAACGCAGTCGGTGTTCCAGCGGCTGCAATCCTCAACACCCCTCCGACGTCGTCTCGGGAAGAAGGTGTTAACAGAAGAAGAACTCATGGTTGCTTCATGCAATATGATCTCTAACTCCTCGTCAGTCCGAAAGGCGACTGGCATTTCCTCTTCCTTGTCCAAAAGCCAGCCGAGGAAAACCAAGACAGCTGTCTCGTCCTCCGGAGTGTTCGAAAGCACTCGAGGAAGGAAGAAGTTCTTGGAGGAAGCTGGAGGTAGTCAGACCCTGGTCGAGCCTCCTTCCAAAGACGAGTGTGTCCAAAGCACACCTGGGGCAGATCCTCGAGGCGAAGTCAGCCTCCCAGAAGCCCCTGAAGACGAGGATATCCCCCAGAACATAGCTGGAGGTAGTCTAGCATCTGCGGACCCGAGTTCCGGAGACGCAGAGGCACTTCAAGACGAAGCTGAGGGTAATCAGGCCCTTGCAGATGCGCCCGTGGTGAATGTTCTCCCGAACATAGCCGAGGTAGCCAAGACGAGGCTCCAGGAGAGGTAACTCCCCTACAAGAGAGTGAAGCCGAGAGTGAAGCCTCAACCTATCCATCCACTTACGGCCGCGTTATGACAGTAAACGTGACTGGGGCGGATATTGAGTCTGATGCGCCGCCAACAGACCTCGTCCAGCGCATGGATACTCTGGAGGGAGGACTCAAAACCCTTTCTGCCTCCATGCAAACACTGACTCAAGCAGTGTTTGAGATACGGTCTGCTTTGGCGAAGACACCTTCTACCGGTCCTGATCCAGGGGCCAATAGAGAATCGAGTGTACCCCTTCAACGGATATCCTCGGACATAGATCGCCGCGAAGCATCTCGGACGTCGGAGCCTTCAAATGCTCAACTCCCGGTGGTACCACCTTTTCCGACTCCCAGCTGCACAGAAGACGTGGTCGAGATGATCAGGGACTTGCGCGAGCGCTGTGAGTCCAAGATAAGACAAGAGGAGCGCCAAAAGATGGGCATCCCCCAACCTTATCCCCTCGAATGGAATAAGGTAGTTTATCCTCCTAAGTATAAACCACAAACACTGACGCCATACGATGGAAAGGACTCTCCGCGTCGTTATCTGACGTGTTTCCAGTCTCAGACGAGACATCTTCCGAAGGAGGACGCATTACTCACCAGCATATTTGTTGGGGCACTGAAAGGAGTGGCGTACGACTGGTACTGCAGCCTTCCCGACAATTCAATATCCTCCTTCGATGACCTGACGTGCCTCTTTCTCGACCGTTTCTACGATGGTGGAAAGGATATGACAATGGTGTCCCTTATAGAGATACGCCAGAAGGAGAAGGAAACAGTTCGAGTGTTCATCGAACGCTTTCGACAGGCCTGCTTCAGACTGCCCCCGGGCATGCCAGAACATGCGATTCTTTCCTCCTGCAGCATGAACATGCTGCCTGCAGTCAAACTATGGCTTAATTCTACTCCTCCTCCCGACTGGAGCTCCTTGATCATTGAAGCAGAAGCCGCAGAGAAGAAGGCGACCAATGCTCGTCTTCTGGGAGTCAGTTTTCCCGCCTTTGAGGACGAGGGGAAACGGGCTGCAGCCAACAACCCCAGACGAGAGACAAAGGGAAAACAGGCATTAACTGTCAATGCCTCAAAAGGTACGTCAGTACCTGCTCAGAAACCTCCACTTGCACCAAGGCCGAAGAAGGTTTATTCGTTCAACGACGAAGACACCCTGCAACTCTTTGAGATACTGAAGCAGGGTGACAAGATCAAGCTTCCAGACCCGAAGCGTCCCGATGAGGTTGGGAAAGTGGACAACCCGAGGTACTGTCACTACCATCGGTTTGTCGGACACCCAACCAAGGACTGCTATGTCCTCAAGAATTACATCCAGCGCATGATCAATGCGGATGTAATCTCCGTCGACTACGAAGAGAAGATGGTGTCATCCAACGTGGTGTCACTCCAGTTTGGCACCCTGCCGTCGACTACAACACAAGATGGCGTCGTCTCCATCCCTAAGGCGACAATGGAGGTGGTTAACCTACCACCTACCCGTGACAACGTGAGTGGACTTATCCCACTTACCTCATCTCGGGGAGAGATCCGATGGGTTCACCCCGATCTCGTCTCCGAGGTGACTCAATCGAAGGTACGCCCTACCTCCAAATCCAAAGACAGGAAGATCAAGTCTTGTCGTACGGTCTCTTCTTCAGCGGAAGAGGCGCTTCATGTGCAGACGTGTTCACAACAAAACGTCCAACCTGACGAAGCTGCCGTCGAGGTGGTGCCTCCTGACACCGTCCCTGCTGTCCAGGACGAGGGCCCGTCTAAGCCCCCAGCAGCCAATAAGCAGAAGCAGATAGAGGCCCGCTTCGACCGGCCTCTACGAAAGGAGAATGCTTCGGGGCTAGCCAAGCCCCACAACTTCGACGTACTGGCACAACTAGCCAGTACTCCTGCCCGCCTGTCTCTGTTTGAGCTCCTTCGTCTTTCCAAAGACACTCGCGAAGCTCTATGTGAAGCTCTGAAGGATGCTGAATCCTTTCTCAGTCAGGTCAAGCAGCCTGAAGATCTCCTGACTGTGTGCACGCACTGTCATTGTGCGAATGAGGTTATCCCCAATATAACCTTCACCCAACAAGACATGCTGTTCAAACACAATCGACACAACAGGCCGCTATATTATACAGGGTACATCGGTTCAGTCAAGGTGAAGCGGATTCAGATCGATCCGGGGTCTTTCCTCAGCATCATCCCAAAGACGTTGCTCTCAATACTGGGGATCCCAATATACCGACTGGCGCCCTCCAACACAACAATCAGTGGTTTCGACGCCAGTAAAAGCGAACTACTGGACAAAATACGACTAAAGTGCCACATCGGTAACCTCAGAACCGAGGTCACTTGTTATGTCGTGGACGCCGAAGTCAACTACAACATTCTGTTGGGTCGCCCATGGCTGCACGAGTATATGGTGGTGCCATCCATGCTCCACCAATGTATGAAGTATGTGTCCACCAACAACGTCATCCGTACGGAGTTCGCGGACATCGACCCTTTCAAAGGAATTGAAGCCTACTTTACCGATGCTGACTTATACAAATCACTTGACGGAGAGGAACCCAATGATGCTGACGACGAAGCAGAAACGGCAGCAGAGCCGGACATGGAGCCTGAGGTCACTCCCGATGCTCCTTTGAAGATCCGACTCAAAGGCAAACCGCCTCAGAAGTTACCTCCCATGAGCATTAAACTGCCCGGGAAAGCACCAGCTGCTCCTGAAGCTCCCCTGAAGATATGGCTCAAGGAAAAGCCGCCTCAAACATCGGCTCCCCTTGTGGAAAAACTACAGGGGAAGACGCCAATCACTGGAGCTACAGTGGAGGCACCTCTGAAGGTGCATCTTAAGGGCAAGCCGCCGCCATCCCAGCCGCCAGAAAAGGCCCACGTAGTCCTCTCGGACTCCAAAGCCAACGCTGTGGTGGACTCTCCCGATCTCACTCCAGTGCTTACAGATGAAGAGTTGGGGGAATATATCTCGGCTGATGTAGATGCCCCTTCTCTAGACAATGTAATCCTGCGGGATAAAATCTCATATTTTATCAATAACAGAGTGTCTTTTAATTATTCTAGTCTTCCACATTGGAATGCCATGTATACATTAGATAACGCTCTACGGTCGTTGCAAACACAAATAACGACCGTCCATCATGTAAATCGAGTAGTCCCGTCCCAAAGGGTCTGTTACATAGTCCTACCATAGAGTCGAGACGAAGAATCCATCATCTTCGGCAAGGTTGAGCGTCATCAAGACCTCCCGCCACTCGAGCCAGAACCAGATGTCGGCAGAATGTAACTCTATCGGTACACGGACAAGGCAAAGTACCTCATCCAAAAGATGGGTTACGACCTAAAAAGCGACAAAGGCCTGAACTACGGCAAAGGTCGACGTCTCCCTCTCCGGCTTCCAACACCTAAAGGAAAGCCGCAGGATTATTACAATCGAACTCGATGGGGGGTAGGCTATGTCACGCCACCGTCAACTCCAGAGAGTTCAAACGCAGAAGAAGTAGAACATTCTCACTCGTCTGAAGCATCAACGTGGGATTCTGATACCAGTATCGGATCTGTCTTCAAGAGAGTGCTGTCAGCCAATATGACATCTGCACAATCTCAAGAAGAAGAAGGCGAAGACCAAGTGCCGGAATTCTTCGAAGAAGAACCCTGGGCTCAACGTCTAGGACAATAATAGGAGTCTCGCTTTAAATTACGCGAACCCCCCACCGAAGACGAAGTCGAGCAGATCGACCTTGGGGATGGATCTTCTTCCAAACCCATCTTCGTCAGCAAAAGCCTAAAAGGAGAAGACCGAGAATCTTTAATCCAGCTGGCTAAAGAGTATATCGACGTCTTCGCCTGGAGCTACGAAGATATGCCGGGACTTGATCCTCAGATCGCGATGCATAGGCTGAACATCTTACCTGATGCCAAGCCTATCAAACAACAACAGCGATGCTTTCGTCCGAATATCATGAACGCCATCGATCAGGAGGTGGACAAACTCTTGACCAGCGGCTTCATCCGTGAAGAGCAACACCAAGATTGGGTAGCCAACGTCGTCCCCGTCACCAAGAAGAATGGAAAGATACGAGTCTGTATCGACTTCAGGGACCTCAACTCTGCTTGCCCGAAGGACGAATTCTCGCTTCCAATCACCGACATGATGATCGACAACACATGTGGCTTCGAGCGCATGTCTTTCATGGACGGGTATTCAGGCTACAACCAGATCAAGATGTTCCCCGATGATGCAAAACATACGTCATTCAAGACTCCAAAGGGCATTTTCTGCTATACAGTGATGCCCTTCAGCTTGAAAAATGCTGGTGCCACATACCAACGAGCTATGAGCACCATTTTCCATCAGCATCTTTGCAAGACAGTCGAATGCTATGTTGACGACATCGCAGTCAAGAGCCGTCTCAAAGGAGATCACCTGTAAGACCTCAAGACAGTCTTCGATCTCATGCGGGCGCATCAACTCAAGATGAACCCCGCTAAATCCTTCCTTGGGGTTTCTAGCAGAAAATTCTTGGGCTTCATCATCACGGCAAAAGGCATTCATGTCGATCCCGAGAAGACCAAAGCTATCCTTGATATGGACCCTCCGAAGAACCTTCAAGAACTTCGAGGCCTACAGGGACGTCTGGAATACATCCGGAGGTTCATAGCAAACCTTTCCGGCAAATGTCAACCCTTCACCCAGCTCATGAAGAAGGGAGTCTCTTACGTCTGGACAGAGGAATGCCAAAAGGCTTTCGCGGACATCAAAGCCTACCTGACGAGCCCACCAGTCCTGGTGGCACCCGTCGCCGTCAAACCGTTTCCCTTCTATGTTCGAGCCATGGATCACTCCCTCGGCGCTTTGCTGGCTCAGAACAGCGATACAGGCAATGAGCAAGCAATCTACTACCTCAGTCGAACTCTGATCGGGGCCGAACATCGGTACAACCCCGTTGAGAAAGAGTGCTTGGCTTTGGTATTTGCCATCCAAAAGACTCGACATTATGTCTCGGGGCAGACAATTCATATCATTTCCCAAGTTAATCCGCTCAGAGTCCTCATGACGAAGCCAGGATCATTGAACTCCCGGCTAGCCACATGGGCGATCTTGCTAACGCCATACAACATGGTGTTCGTTCCACAAAAAGCTATTAAGGGTCAAGCTCTGGCCAACTTTTTAGCTGCACACCCCATCCCAGAGTCCTCAAAGCTCTATGAAGACATCCCGGATGAGGTCCAAGAATCAAATGTCACCGAAGAAGGCTCCGTCTGGCGGATGTTTTTCGATGGCGCTTCAAGAACAGGCCCCAAAGGCCAAATCGTCGCAGGAGTGGGGGTGGTATTAGTCTCCCCTGATCAGCTGGTCATCCAGCGTGCTTACTCCCTTTCGAAGCCGTTCTCCAATAACGTTGTCGAGTACAATGCGCTCATTATGGGACTCCAGCTAGTGCAACAGCTGGGGGTGAATCATCTGGAAGCCTATGGCGACTCAAAACTCGTCGTAAACCAGATCAGAGGGCAGTACGAAGTTCGTCATGAAGACCTAATCCCTTACCATGAAGTTGTATTGAACATCGTTTCAACCTTTATCGGGTTCTTTATCGAACACGTACCTCGCCTATAAAATCTGGAAGGCTGATGCTCTGGCTGGCCTCGCAGCCTCCTTGGCGGCACCCTTCGGGACTCAACACTACGTCACGGTAGTGGGTCGAGACTTGGTCTATCCTAAAAATAACCTGTGCTCACGAGTGGCCCATGCCAGGTTAACCAGTGCCGGTGTTAACGTCCGAGATTGGAGATTTCCATTCATCGACTTCGCTGTCTATAGAATTCTTCCAGAGGACCCGAAAGAAGCCGTCTCAGTCAGGAGACGTTCTCTTCGATTCTACTACAATACAGCTACTAAAATGTTGTACCGATGCTCCTACGATGGACTTCTCCTTTGATGTTTGTCTAACGAAGAAGCAGCCGAAGCCCTTCGAAAAGCTCATGATGGAACCTGCGGGGCCCATCAACCTGGTCCTATGTTGCAGGACCGACTGCGACGCATGAGCTACTACTGGCCAACCATGGCCGCTGACGTTGTCGAATATGCTAAGAAGTGCCATGCGTGCCAGCTTCACGCAGACTTCATTCATACACCGTCAGAACTACTACATCCTACAGTCGCCTCCTGGCCCTTCGAAACTTGGGGCATGGACATTGTGGGACCGATCACCCCTCCTTTATCAAGAGGACACCGCTTCATCCTAGCAATCACCGACTATTTCTCCAAGTGGGCAGAAGCAGTTCCACTGGCAGAAGTGAAAAGCTCCAGGGTGATTAGCTTCATCAAGCACCACGTCAACTACCGTTTCGGGGTACCCCGAAGGATCATCCACGATAACGGTCCTCAGTTCATCAGCCATGTTTTCAGCCGATTCTGTGACAAGAATCGCATTCAAAATGTGACATCAACCGCCTACAATCTGGCAGCAAACGGATTAGCAGAGGCGTTTAACAAGACTATCATCAGGCTACTCAAAAAGGTCGTGTCATCCAACAAACGTAACTGGGACGAAAAGCTCGACAAATGGCTTTGGGCCTACCGCACAACGGTACGGACCCCGACGGGCAATCACTATTCTCTTTGGTCTACGGGAGCGAAGTAGTACTGCCTCTCGAGATTCAGATACCCTCACTCCGTGTAGCGATCACAAACTAACTCACAGAAGAAGACAATCAACGTCGTCGTCTGCGGGAACTGGAGGCACTTGATGAAAAGCGTCTCCTAGCTCAACAGCGCATCGAACTCTACCAAGCCCGTATATCACAGGCTTTCAACAAAAAGGTCAAGCAGAGGACTTTTCAAGTAGGCGACCTGGTTCTGGCAGTCAGGAGGCCGATGGTGTTGACTCACAAAACACCAGGAAAGTTCGAGCCCAAGTGGGAAGGACATTTTATCATCGAGACGGTATACTCAAACAGTGCTTACCGCCTCGCCAAACCCAATGGAGACTTGTTCATGATGCCCATCAATGGCAAGTTCCTAAAGAAGTACTACTCTTGACATCTTTCAGACATGTGCTTCCTCCAGGGGATCTGTGGACCCAATCATCAGGGCTCACAGACAATTCCCTTCCACAAAATCATACGCTTCCGGAACCCAGCTGTTCCGTAGCATCCTCCAGTAGAAGGACAACCACGTCCACATCACCTCTGAGTTGTCCCCCTATACCCTACAAAGTGGGATCTTACATCCCATAAGACTACGCTACCCATCATGTTTACCACGTCCATATTACCTCTAAGTAAACATCCCGTACAGACAACCCATGCGTTGCCGTACATCAATCGCAGAACTTCTACGTCCACATTACCTCTGAGTAGTTCAGCGTATCCTCTAGAGTCATTCCTACCACGTCCATAACACCTCTGAGTAGGAAGATTCTATCATTTTGAATCCCATATTTGCCACGTCTACATTACTTCTGAGCAAACATGTTGATTCTTTCAAACTTATTATCTGTACCTAAAAATCAAGGTACGCAAAAGATAATAGGTCCACACAAACCATCAAAGTTCATGACAAGCAAAAATGATGTAACGCCCCAGTCCCAAAATACATAGGACTAGGAACGTAGACATGCCAGCTGTATTCATACGAAGTATACTCCAATATATGGAAGCCTCGTATAAATACATAAGCTGTAAAATATAGTAGAACCATAACTAATCTCATCTACGCAAAATAAATGAATAACAGACATCATATAAAGATAATGAATTGTCTTGATACAATATGTTGGGCGGAGACAAATCTACTACCAACAAGAAAAGGAAAAATACATGATGTACAAAGATTGATTTTGGCGAGCGAAGCGAAGACAATCCAAATGCAATCATCCTCGAGGAAATAGCGACGAACACGACTAGAGCTAAAGCACCTGCGAAAGACAATAGCACACACCTGGAGAGATAACCAAGTCATCAGAGGGACGTAACAAGACACATAATATCATACCATATAAACTGAATAAATATTGCTCAAATAAATAAGTAAATCAAATTATAACATATTCCAATACGCACCTACTGAACGAGCGTACCATCCCCCCAACCAAACAAGGACAGGAGATGGTAAACTAATTCACGATAACGTATCTTCCCATGCTATGAATCCAATATGGTATCCGAACCCCAACAAGGTTCAATACCTTCTCATCGAAGTAGTAAGTCATACCTACAACCAAACAAGGACAAGATGTGACGAACTAATCCACGACAAGTTATTGTTCCAAGCCACGGTCAGATACAAGTACCCAAACCAAAAGTACTCATACCTAACGGATAAAGGTAGCCTACCGTTCTAAGTGATATGTAGTTAAGAACAATCCTTCCTACGCATGGGCCCTGGCTGAATAGGATCGGCATAGTCCCCCCTTGGGGCACTAGAGGCCCAATCAATAAGAGCATGACGTTCCGCAGAATCGTCAGTGGCCGTCAGTAATCATGGGTAATCTGACCCGCATCTCCGGCGGAGCTCACGGGTTACAAAAGAGAAAGTGCATCGAAGCCCATACGCTAAGGAATTGTCCTCCCCGCCCAATGCCTACTATGTTGTATCCACAACATAGACCACTATAACCGCTAAGTCAAACTAGCATGCAACCTCTATTAGCAGTTATTCCTATCGCACGGCTTGTACGTACTGGTGGCCAGCCAATCACGTACTTTCGTGTTCTACATACGACACACAACTTCGTGTTACAACGTGTCAAGGCCAATGAATGCAACACACATGGTGGTCCCTTAAATCTAGGTTTAATGTGTAAGAAAAATAATACATAGCAGAAAATAAATGAACAGTAAGTTCTAACAGTTGTGCCATGTATCACAGTTTATTTTGCATAAAGAAAATAAATAATGCATGAAATATGAGCTAAAATAAATAGACAGCAAATGGCAAGATGTCTTGCCTGGTAGGACGCCTGGCGTGCTGCGATAATCATGGTAGCATGAACTGCGACTTCGGTGCAACAACTATACATGGTGACCTCGGATAGTGGCACGGACAGTTCCATCGGGTCCAGAAGGGTCAAATCGGTTAGGGTGGACATAAGGTAGTCTCGAAATGGGCGAAGGAATAAGAACAATAGGACTTGGATACGGACACAAGAAAAATCCAAGAATAATGGTTAAATAAATATTTATATATATACGATTTTTAGAAAATATTTATAATTCCAAAAACTAGTTTTCATAAGTCAAAATAAGTATAAAAAAAATACTCATAGTCAAGAAAAATCATTTTTGGATAAAAATACTAAGTTCGTCAAAAATTAGATATTATATAGGAGCTATTAGTAAAAATAATATTTGATAAACACACAAAATTTGGAAAACTGATTTAGACAAAAAATTCTATGTTTTTCTTTTTATTCAAAATATTCTAAAAAGTCATAAAAACTCTTTTCTTATATTAAAGCTATAATCTAACTGGGTAGAAAATATTAGAATCATCAAAAATAATATGCTAAAAAAATTATCTCGATGTATATTAATAATCAAAACTAATATAAGTAAGCCAAACAAATATACTTAATTAATATCAAAATAACATTTATGATAATAGTAATATAGTATTTATAACCGTACTATAGATTTTGTACATATAAAGAATAAATACATAAAATAATAATAATAACTATAATGAAAATAACAATAATA
This sequence comes from Iris pallida, assembly GCA_029216955.1. Classification (NCBI taxonomy): domain Eukaryota; kingdom Viridiplantae; phylum Streptophyta; class Magnoliopsida; order Asparagales; family Iridaceae; genus Iris; species Iris pallida. Next base: position 23,059,412 of record JANAVB010009598.1, read on the forward strand.
ATAAATATAATAAAATAATAATAATGATAATAATAATAATAATAAATAAGTAATAATAATAATAATAGAAAATTTAACAACCCATCCCTTCTCCTGCTGCACGAATTAATCAGAAGAGAAGAGGGGGTTTTCGTAAAAATACAAAGAAAACAGAAGAGGGAAAAGAAATGCTGAGAGAGAGAGAGTGGATGGTGAGGGAAGAAAAGGAGCGGGAGGAGAGAGTGAGACGAGCGGGGAGGAGATAAGCGCGCGGCAAGGCGGCGGTGGTCAGCAATGGGAGAGGCGGTCGGGAGGGTTCGTGTACGCGGCGGCGCAACGGCGGCGCAACGACGGGTCGCATCGGACGGCACGGAGCACGGGAGGCAAAAACCTAGGTCCGAGCGGTCGACGGCGCCGGTCGAGGCTCGCTCGTCCGGCGGAGAAGAGGGAGAGTGCGGCGGAGGAAGGAACGGTGAGCAATCGGACGCGTGGCGGAGGGTTCCTCGGTCACAGCGGCGAGAGGAAGGAGGAAGTCGGGGTGACGCAGCACCGACGTTCGGGGCAGCGCTGGTCGCTGGAGCGGCGGTGGGAAGAGAGGATCGGGGGAGTCGAGTAAGGGGTCCGGCGGCTAGGGCACAGGCACGAAGACTGGCAGCAAGGGGGCGCGGCTCATCGGCGGTCGGAGCGCGGTGGCGCGCACGGCGGCGGTTGTTCAGGCACGGCATCGAGGAAGGTGAGTGGTAGTTTTAAATTCGGATTTTAATTGTGTGATTTTTTGGTGGCTGTGGTTGTGAGTTTGGCCGGGTAGTCGTCGGATTTTGGGCGACAGTGGTGGTTCTGTGGTTGTGGCGTTCGCCGTGATGGCCACGATGACGGTGGTGGTGATTGGGGGTTTTTGGTGGCGATGGAATTCGGGGAGGTCTTGTCGTGGGTTGGTCGGGTGACCGGTACAGAGGAGGTGGAGATGGGTTGGCAGTGGAGGAGGATGACCATGGTGGTGGTGTTTGCTGGAGTGGTCGAGGAGACGGTGTTGGTGGTGGTATTGGTCAGGGACAGCGGCAGAAACCGGTGGTTGGCGCGGTCACGACCGATTGCTAGGACAGGACTGGATTGGATTAGGAATTAGGATTAGGGCTAGGGTTTAGGTTTAGAATAGTATTGGGTTTGCTGTGTCAAAATCGTGTCCGACATGTGGACACGAAGAAGGTGAAATATAATTGTAAAAGAATTAACCTATTGGAAAGACACCCGGGGTCAGACCCGAGGCCGTCACGGCTGACACGAGGATGGATGGAACACCGACACGAGGCACACCTATTTGTGGTGGAATAATTTGGATGATAAAAATATTGGAAGAGTACCTGCCTATTTATTGGATGTGAGAATTCCCAATTAGATAAAAACTAGGAATAGTTTTAAACCCAAAATAGATAATTCAATATATAATTTAATTTAGTTCAATAATCCAAATCCAAATCAAATCCAAATTTAAATCTAATTTAAATTCTTTTGGCTTAAAATCATTTGAAAAAATCCAAATTCCAAATATCTAATCTATTTAAATAATTCCAAAAATTGAATCAAGATTTAAATCGCCAAAATATTTTCAAAATATGTTTTCCAAAAATGCTATTATAATAATTTCGAAAATATATTATAAAATAATAAAATATTATGAAATAAATATTTTGTACGAAAAATTTTATTTATTATTAATAACTGCTAAAAACAATAGACTTTTTATAGCAAGAATAATAATTCTATATAATATTTTGAAAGTGTAATAAAATAAAAAAATTGTTTTTCTAAAATATGTACGCTCGCACATATTCGTACTCGTCGAGCAAATTCGAAAAAGAAATAAAAGGTCGTGCGCGACGTATAATACGACTACGCGACGTATTTTACCAAAAATTTTAAATCAGTATTAAATTTAAATAAAAAAAATAGTAGAAATTTTAGGGGTTTTACATCCTACCCAACTTAAAAGAATTTCGTCCTCGAAATTAAGAATTAGTAGGGGGTAAGAGGACACAAGGGGGTATCGATAAGGAAGCATAGTCAAATCAAGACAAGGGAACGACGTTTAATGAAAACTTGCATTAGAGTCGTGATTTCAATAAGGCGAAGATAGTCATGGATTAGTGTAAGAAGGAAATGTTTAAGATGACGCACAATAAAGAATAGTATGGGTTCAAGTAAAATAAAATAATTTAGAGACCTTAAAGTTATGGTCTCTTGAGAGTAGGTTGAGGGTACGATTAGAGAATGAATTAGATTTACTCGATTAGAAGGTCATGACAGTAATAATAGGGCCGAAAAGGAGGGCGAGGAGTTTAGGATGAAGATATAGCAATATCAAGCGAGAATGGTCATAGTCGATAGGAAGGCTAGAGGAAGTTCTAGTATAACGCCTTCGTCCTTCTAAAATAGGTGAAGGCGAAAACAATAGAGGGTTCAAAGGAGGCGTTATCGAATACGAATACGTGATTCAAGGACGACCGAAAATTTTAAAAGGAGTTGCCAAGGCAGTCACGGATGGGACTCTAGAGGACAAGTTTAGCTATGTCCCCATCCACGTAGAACGACAAATAAAAGCGAACCAAAGTGCACTCGGTTGATCAGACCATCATGCACCGATTCTGATTAGACCATATGTTAGTGGACATGCCCAAATAACATATGTCTTGAAACAAGCTTGATAAAAGATTAAGCTTGCAAAAACTAGGCTACATTAGCATCATTAGTTAAGATGGTAAAAACATAGGCACGAGATATTTAGATTAAAAGAAGGCAGAATGATTCTAAGTCATACAGTTGTCCTATAGTCTTCTTGTCCAAGTCCTTGGTTGGCTAGACGGTTTAGGTCCTCTAGATTCTAGGATCTAAATAAGCTTACTAATATAGGTCACTAGGTCAAAGGTGTTGCTAGTTCATAAGGTATTCTACCCAACTTAAAGAATTAAACAAATGGTGTTTTGGGACAACTAACTAGTAGGGTCAATCTCTAGTAAGCACAAAGGGAAGATAAGAATAGGGATGGAAGGAAACAAGCAAGATACAATTGATGAGTCAAATGGTAGATAAAATCAAGGAAAGAGGTCAAGTATGTGGATGAGATCCTAGACTTCTAATCCTATACGCAGGCTTGCTTGGTACGGTAAAGTAACCAAACAATTTATCTGGACCTGCATGGGCTACCACAAAAACATGTAACGCTCCAGTCCCAAAATACGTAGAACTAGGAACGTAGACATGCCAGCTGTATTCATACGAAGTATACTCCAATATATGGAAGCCTCGTATAAATATATAAGCTATAAAATACAGTAGAACCATAACTAATCTCATTCACGCAAAATAAATGAATAACAGATATTATATAAAGATAATGAATTGTCTTGATACAATATGTTGGACGGAGACAAATCCACTACCAACAAGAAAAAGAAAAATATATGATGTACAAAGATTGATTTTGGCGAGCAAAGCGAAGACAATCCAAATGCAATCATCCTCGAGAAAATAGCGACGAACACGACTAGAGCTAAAGCACCTGCGAAAGACAATAGCACACACCTGGAGAGATAACCATGTCCTCAGAGGGACGTAACAAGACACATAATATCATGCCATATAAACTGAATAAATATTGCTCAAATAAATAAGTAAATCGAATTATAACATGTGTAATGCCTGTGGTTCGTATTACGTATTCTGGAATACGTGTACGTATTTATTCTTGTATTGCCTGATTTTCTTGCTTAGCTTTCCTTCATGGCTTGGTTATTCTTGGTTCGGATTGGCTTGGTTCAGTTTGGGATTGCTATTTGGTTCATCATGAACCAAGGGGGTGAACCCCCTACCTACCACCACCACTACTATTTATTAACCCTTCTCCTTTCTCTCTCTTCATTTATAATCTTCTCCACCATTACTTCCTTACCTACCAGAGAGAGGAGGGAGAGGTCTAGGCAAGTGCAACTTGCTTCATGGAGGAACTCTAATTTTATTGTTCCATTCTCTTCTTTACTATATTCTGAGACACTTTAGAACTTGGCATTTTTACTTTCCATGGCTAGATTCTTGTAGATCTATATTTACATTATTTTCGGATATCTTGGGTTTTGATCTACTTAAGCTTGTTATTTCCGAGTTTTGATGGTTCCATGTTGTAGAGAATTTCGTTCTACCCCGTTTTGACCTATGGAAGTTCGAATTTGGGCTCTGGATGAAGGTTTTATGGAGCTTGGAAGCTTGGGTTCATGGTGTTCTTCGTCTCTGAAATTTAGAGAAAAAGAACAGTGCTTGACTTGACCGCATGGCAATTCATGCGGCAAGTGACTCAGCTGCATGAGACTTTCAGCCGCATGGGCTGAGTCTCATTCTTAAACCGCATGAGGCCCTTGCGTCCTGGCCGCATAGGCCTGCTTTCATCCTTGGCCGCATAAATACGAATTGAACCTGATCGCATAAGTCCCAAATTCCTCTCAGCCGTATGACTGACTGGATCCTCGAGCCGCATAGACCCTGATCCCCTTCTAGCCGCATGAGACCCTTTCCATTACTGGCCGCATAAGCTCCTGCAGCCGCATACGCTGCGCGCCCGTATTATCTTGAGACCAATTTATCCGAGCCGCATGAACTCAGATTTTTGGGCCGTATGACCCCCATATTAATTCAGCCGCATGGACTTCTTAGTCTGGGCTGCATGAGTTCGATTTATCCTAGCCGCATATGCATCTGTTATTCCTGGCCGTATGGGGATTGGTTTCCAGCCGCATGTGCCCTTGCACTTCCAGCCATATGTACCCCCTTGTCTTGGCCGCATGGGATCCAGTGACCCTGGCCGCATGAGCTCTCCTAATTGGACCGCATGTGCCTTACCCTTTTCTGACCGCATATGCTTTAGCCGCATGGCTCTTCTATAGCCCTGTATATTGATATTTTATTAGATATCTAACGCCCATTTTATATCCTTACGCCTTTTGTCTTGAACTTGAAAATCATGAATTCAATTGATATGTTTAGAATTAATGATTGAGCCTGACACGATAGTGACCCGTAGTGGTGCACTCCTGACAAGTAAACATGGCATGACCTGATAGTGGCCCGTCATGGCGTACTCCCGACAAGAACTCTTGACATGATTACCTGACATGATATATCTTGATAAGCTGTTACGACGGCTACCTGACATGGCATGACCTGTATAATTAACCTGGACACTGTGGGCAATTGTGCTTGTACGAATAATCCAGTCCTGTCTTGCATCATGTCTAAGAGAGGACTCCTGAGTACCACGATCAGGAGTACCCATTGAAATGGACTAAGGCTAATAACTAGATTAATACAGTAGTCATGAAGAGATCTCACAGCTACAGGCAATCTCGTTACCTGGGCGCGCCTGGGATCTGTAGCCTGCCGTCGAGTAGGGCACATTTCCAGCACACTGTCATGTGTTGCACCCTTCAAGCTACTTAAGGGTACATACGTTTCCTGGACGATGTACCCACCTGTATTCAACCCCTAATTTCGACCTGGGTAACCTGGATGGACTGCAGGGCTTGTGGCTGTGGAATAATCTAACTGCATCTTGTTAGTAATTAGGCATGTGACAACCCTAGTTAGTTAAGATATCAAGCCGTAATTCTTGTTTGGCCGTGAAGTGATTGGATGGGTCTAACCAGTCTAGTCTTGCCCTGATCCTGTTCCAGATTATTGAATGACCAGAATGCTTGTATTTATTTTACTGATAAATGGTGAGAATTCCAAGTTCTGTTCAGACGAAGGGTTACAACCCCGGTCCTTGTTTGGTTTAAGGGTTGTAACCTGGTTATCTGAATAGTTCCATGGTTATCTCGTCATATATCATCCTGATGTATTTTCTTTATTTCCAGTTTTACCTTATTTATACTATTGTGCTGATTGCTGGTTTTAGTTCCTAAGTGAAGCTTCCTTTGTGTCACTTGCTCTTTCTGGGATCTGACCCAGCTGGTTTTGTATGGCCAGATTTCGGAGCAGCTCCAGAGGATCTACCGGCCTTCCAGCTAGATGGTGACCACTAGGCGGAACCCTGGCAACAAGTGGGTTTATTTTGATCTCCCACTTATTGTAAAAATATTCTTTTAAGGCGTTTAGCCGATGAGCACCTGTTTAGCTCGGTTGCACTTTACTTACTGTCTGCCTACGGGCTGTAACATGATTAACAGATCCTAGGGTTGATCATGTATGACTAAACTCTTGCTAGTCCTAACATTTTGTAACGATTAGCTTCATGATCAGCTGAATATGTAATGTTTGGGACGCCTTACTATTGTATATTTAATGATCATACATCTTGTAACTTTTACTTACTTGCTTGTGATTGAGACACTAGGCTTGTTCATGACCATAGGAGACTGTTGGCTTGTAGATAAACCCTCATGTATCTAGATAGCCGTGACCGTATAGCGAGATAGATTCCATTTTATATACGTAGCTGGCTATGTCTGCCCCCGCTCTCCAGTATTCTGGTTCTGGGGCGTGACATGGTTTAAGTGGTGGCCCATACAGGTCTTGTAAATCAAGATATGTGAGGGTTTACCGGATAGATGTCTCAATCAGTATTCGTCCTTGATCTCTGCTCGTATCTTCTGAATCCCTGGGTTCTTGTCCTGATCATATTTGCTTGTAATTATTGGTCTATCCTGGTCCTTCCTTATTGTTCCCTATGTCGTCTTCTTCAGCGGCATTGTTCATGGTCCTACCGACCAGTAAGGCGGAGCACCTCCCGCGGACCAGTAGCAACCTGGGGATCAAGCCCAGCATTCCGGAGTAGCCTCCAGAGTCGTACCTTCTGGCGGAGAGCCACCAGTCCAGCCAGTCCAGCCTGCCGAGCCTGATGATCACACTTTGGTAGGACTCGTCAGGACCTTGATAGCTTCCCAAGATCGCAGAGGAGATGCCTTGCACCAGGCAGTGACAGATGCTTTGACCCGGGGCGGTCATCAGGGTAACAGTGCGGCCAACAGCTTCAAGCGCTTGAACCCTCCATTCTTCGACGGTAGTGAAGATGCTATCGCAGCAGATGCTTGGTTTCAGGACACTGAGGTGATTCTCGAAGCAGCCAGGACTCCAGAGAACGAGAAGGTGACAGTTGTGCGCCTGCAGTTGTTAGATCTTGCCCGCAGCTGGTGGGCGGCGCAGGCCGTTGGGTTAGCAGCACCCATTTCATAGGCAGTGTTCAGAGAGAGATTCCAGACCAAGTATTTCGATGCTGTAGCTCGGTACGATCTACAAACGAGGTTCACCAATCTGAAGCAAGGAGGCAGGACGGTCGACGGATATGCGGCCGAGTTTTCCAGACTCAGTCGGTTTGCTCCCACCTTGGTGGCAACCGAGTATGATCGAGCCCAGCAGTTCCAGCAGGGACTTCACCTGGAGATCCTATTAGCAGTTGAGCAGTTTAAGCATCAGACTTTTGATGCAGTCTTGAGAGCAGCCCGGAGGCATGAGTATACCTTTCAGAGGATCGTGGACAGGACCGGAGGTCGGAAGAGATCTCACGGCCAGATGAATCAGTCTTCAGCACCAGCCTCGGCAGCCAGGGCTTTGACTATTGGAGCTCCGTGGCGAGCGGCCTCAGTAACGTCGGTTCAGCATTCCATCCCGACGTACCCTCAGCAACAGCAGAAGCAGAAGCAGTCTTCCGCAGTGGGATGTTCTCATTGTGGAAAGCCAGGCCATGTAGTGGCAGAGTGTCGTAGGGCACAGGGATTGTGTCTGGTTTGTGGAGCACCAGACCATAGGGTTGGATCCTGCCCGAACAGGGGTGGTTCATCATCATCCAACCTTTCTAGCTCTTCGGTGAGAGGACCAGCACCGGTCCAGCAGCAGCAGTATCCATTGCCGAGGCCCTTGCCACCTCAATCCCATGTATTCCAGCAGCAACAACCCCAGCAGTATGCTCAAGCCCAGGCCTTGAGTCAGAATAGACAGCGAGGATTTTAGCAGAGGGGACCAGCACCCCGAGGGCATGGTCAGGCTATGGTGTTGACCATGGAGGAAGGATTGGCACCAGGTGAGGTAGTGGCAGGTACTATTCTTGTCAACTCCTTTCCAGCTTCAGCTTTATTTGATTCTGGTGCATCCCATTCATTTATGTCTGCACGATTCGCGACACGGGTAGGATTGGAGCCCGAGTCCTTATCAGTAAGGCTCAATATACTTACTGGTAATAGACTTGTAGGAGTCGATAGAGTATTTTCCTCGTGTCGGATCGTAGTTAGCGGTAGAGAGTTCCCCGCTAGATTGATAGAGTTTCCGATGACCGACTATGATGTGGTCTTAGGGATGGATTGGTTGAGGAACCAGTATGCTAGAATAGATTGCCATGTTGGTAGAGTTGTTTTTAGCATTCCAGGTGAGCCAGAGTTTTCCTTCTCTCGAGGCGAAGTTGAGCCTTCTCCTCCAGTATTGCGGATGGCAGTAGCAGCAGTTCAGTTGCCCAGGGTAGTCGATGAGTTCCCCGATGTTTTCCCAGAAGAGCTTCCAGGTATACCTCCGGAGCGGGAGATCGAGTTCACCATAGACTTGATTCCCGAGACATCCCCAGTGTCAGAGAGAGTCTACCGGATGGCGCCATCAGAATTAGATATCTTGTACAAGATGATTGAGGAACTCAGGACCAAGGGATTCATTCGTGCTAGTAGATCGCCTTGGGGAGCCCCGATATTTCTTGTGAAAAAGAAGGATGGTATGTCCAGGTTATGTGTTGATTATCGTACCTTGAACTCAGTGACAATCAAGAACAGATACCCTCTCCCAAGGATAGATGACTTGTTTGATCAGCTTAAAGGGGCATCAGTATTCTCGAAGATCGACTTGCGCTCAGGATATCATCAGATCAGAGTCAGAGAGCAGGACATCCCGAAAATAGCTTTTAGATCGAGATATGGGCGTTGGGAGTTCCTTGTTATGCCCTTTGGAGCAACCAATGTGCCGGCAGTATTCATGGACCTCATGAATCGCATCTTCATGCCATACTTAGATCAGTTTGTGATCGTGTTCTTGGATGACATCCTGGTCTACAGTAAGAGAGAAGCCGAGCATGAGCAGCATCTTCGTGTGGTTCTTCAGACTCTCATGGAGCACCAGTTGTATGCCAAGATCAGTAAATGCGAGTTCTGGCTCGATCGCATTTCGTACTTGGGTTATATCATCGCTAGAGGAGGAGTAGAAGTCGATCCCCAGAAGATTGTGGCTATTGAGTCGTGGCCGGTGCCCAGCACAGTTGCAGAAGTTCGTAGTTTCCTTGGATTAGCCGGCTACTACCGACGGTTTGTATCAGATTTTGCTCGGATATCAGTGCCATTGACCCAGTTGACTCGCAAAGATGCACAGTTTGCTTGGACAGCGGAGTGTCAGAGTTCTTTTGAGCAGTTGAAGCAAGGCCTGATAACAGCTCCCATTCTCATGCTTCCAGATGGAACCGGAGGATTCTCAGTGTATTATGATGCTTCGGGCAGGGGTTTAGGATGTGTTCTGATGCAGCATGGGAAGGTAATAGCTTATGCGTCACGACAACTTTGTGATCATGAGAGGAATTATCCAACCCATGACTTGGAGCTGGCAGCCGTGGTATTTATACTTAAGTTGTGGAGGCACTACTTGTACGGAGATATGGTGGAAATTTTTACCGACCACAAGAGCCTGAAGTATGTTTTTACCCAGAAAGATCTTAACATGCGTCAGAGAAGGTGGCTGGAGCTTCTTGTGGATTATGATATCAACTTGCAGTATCATCCTGGGAAGGCTAATGTTGTTACGGATGCATTGAGCAGGAGAGCGGGAGTTTATTTTCTAACAGCGCAACCAGAGCTGTTAGCCAATCTTCAGAAGATGGGTATAGAAGTTGTTCTCCCTTCCAGTGTGGCGTTGATGGCCAGTATGCAAGTTCAGTCCACTATAGTCGAGAGGATCCGGATGGCGCAGTCAACAGATTCCAAGCTTCAGCGACTCAGAGCAGAGTGTGAGACAGGACGAAGACCAGAGTTATGCATTCATGAGGATGGTACACTTCGACATGGTAAGCGTCTTTGTGTACCCAGCGGAGATATCCGGCAGGAGATCATGTCAGAAGCGCACAGTTCTCAGTATTCCATCCATCCTGGCGGTATGAAGATGTACCGTGATATCCGTCAGCACTTCTGGTGGAATAGCATGAAGCGGGAGATAGCTCGGTTTGTCTCTCGGTGTTTGGCTTGCCAACAAGTCAAGGCCGAACATCAGAGACCAGCAGGACTTCTTCAGCCCTTGCCGATTCCGAAATAGAAGTGGGAGCATGTGACCATGGATTTCGTGACTGGATTGCGTAGATCCCCAGCTGGTCGAGATGCTATTTGGGTTATAGTTGATCGGCTCACGAAGGTGGCTCACTTTCTTCCATTCAGAGTTGGTCAATCGACGGCTCAGTTAGCAGAGATGTACCTCAGGCAGATTGTCAGGTTGCACGGAGTGCCCGTCAGTATCACCTCGGACCGAGATTCCAGATTTACGTCGCACTTTTGGCGTAGCATGTAAGAGAGTTTGGGGACTCATCTCCAGTTCAGTTCAGCATATCAACCGCAGACAGATGGCCAGTCGGAGCGCACGATCCAGACCCTTGAAGACATGTTGAGATCTTGTACACTTGACTTCGGTGGTTCATGGGAAAATCATTTGCACCTGGTAGAGTTCTCGTACGACAACAGTTTTCAAGCTCGTATCCAGATGGCACCATTCAAGGCGCTGTATGGCAGGAAGTGCAGATCCCCGTTAGCATGGGATGATGTTGGAGAGAGGCAGATGCTCGGTCCAGAAATGATTGCCCAGACAGTTGAAGTGGTCAGAAGAGTTCGGGATCATCTTCGAGTTGCCCAAGATCGCCAGCGACATTGGGCCGATTCTCATCGGCGCCCTCTCGAGTTTTCTGTCGGTGACCATGTATTCCTGAGGATTTTGCCTAACCATGGCGTCATTCATTTCGGCGTACGGGGAAAGCTTAGTCCTAGGTATATAGGGCCATTTGACATTCTGGAGCGAGTAGGAGATGTATCCTATCGTTTCGCTCTTCCGTCGTCGCTAAACGAGGTGCATGACGTGTTCCATGTATCCCAATTACGACGGTATATCCCAGACCCGAGTCACATCCTGGATCATTCGGAATTGGTTGTTGGTACCAACCTTTCGTATGAGGAGAGGCCCGTGTCTATATTGGACCGGAGAGAGAAGATCCTCAAGAATAAGACTTTCAAGTTAGTCCGAGTTGCTTGGGGTCATCACTCTTTGGGTGAGTCAACGTGGGAGCGTGAGGATGATATCCGATCACGATATCCTGACTTGTTTGACTCGTGAGGTATAATGTCTTCCTTATGCCTCATGCCTTCGATTCCTTGTTTGCATGATTGATTGATTGCCTAGTATAACTCGCTCGTTATTAGTATAGCTTGTCATTGTCCCTCTAGCCTCTTGATTAAATTCCGAGGACGGAATTCTTTTAAGGTGGGTAGAGTTGTAATGCATGTGGTTCGTATTACGTATTCTGGAATACGTGTACGTATTTATTCTTGTATTGCCTGATTTTCTTGCTTAGCTTTCCTTCATGGCTTGGTTATTCTTGGTTCGGGTTGGCTTGGTTCGATTTGGGATTGCTATTTGGTTCATCATGAACCAAGGGGGTGAACCCCCTACCTACCACCACCACTACCATTTATTAACCCTTCTCCTTTCTCTCTCTTCATTTATTATCTTCTCCACCATTACTTCCTTACCTACCAGAGAGAGGAGAGAGAGGTCTAGGCAAGTGCAACTTGCTTCATGGAGGAACTCTAATTTTATTGTTCCATTCTCTTCTTTACTACATTCTGAGACACTTTAGAACTTGGTATTTTTACTTTCCATGGCTAGATTCTTGTAGATCTATATTTACATTATTTTCGGATATCTTGGGTTTTGATCTACTTAAGCTTGTTATTTTCGAGTTTTGATGGTTCCATGTTGTAGAGAATTTCGTTCTACCCCGTTTTGACCTATAGAAGTTCGAATTTGGGCTCTGGATGAAGGTTTTATAGAGCTTGGAAGCTTGGGTTCATGGTGTTCTTCGTCTCTGAAATTTGGAGAAGAAGAACAGTGCTTGACTTGACCGCATGGCAATTCATGCGGCAAGTGACTCAGCCGCATGAGAATTTCAGCCGCATGGGCTGAGTCTCATTCTTAAACCGCATGAGGCCCTTGCGTCCTGGCCGCATAGGCCTGCTTTCATCCTTGGCCGCATAAATACGAATTGAACCTGATCGCATAAGTCTCCAATTCCTCTCAGCCGTATGACTGACTGGATCCTCGAGCCGCATAGACCCTGATCCCCTTCTAGCCGCATGAGACCCTTCCATTACTGGCCGCATAAGCTCCTGCAGCCGCATACGCTGCGCGCCCGTATTGTCTAGAGACCGATTTATCCGAGCCGCATGAACTCGGATTTTTGGGCCGCATGACCCCCATATTAATTAAGCCGCATGGACTTCTTAGTCTGGGCCGCATGATTTCAATTTATCCCAGCCGCATATGCATCCGTTATTCCTGGCCGCATGGGGATTGGTTTCCAGCCGCATGCGCCCTTGCACTTCCAGCCGCATGCGCCCCCTTGTCTTGGCCGCATGGGATCCAGTGACCCTGGCCGCATGCGTTCTCCTAATTGGACCGCATGTGCCTTACCCTTTCCTGACCGTATATGCTTTAGCCGCATGGCTCTTCTATAGCCCTGTATATTGATATTTTATTAGATATCTAACGCCCATTTTATATCCTTACGCCTTTTGTCTTGAACTTGAAAATCATGAATTCAATTGATATGTTTAGAATTAATGATTGAGCCTGACACGACAGAGACCCATAGTGGTGCACTCCTGACAAGTAAATATGGCCTGACCTGATAGTAGCCCGTCATGGCGCACTCCCGACAAGAACTCTTGACATGATTACCTGACATGATATATCTTGATAAGCTGTTGCGATGGCTACCTGACATGGCATGACCTGTATAATTAACCTGGACACCGTGGGCGATTGTGCTTGTACAAATAATCCAGTCCTGTCTTGCATCATGTCTAAGAGGGGACTCCTGAGTACCACGGTCAGGAGTACCCATTGAAATGGACTAAGGCTAATAACTAGATTAATACAGTAGTCATGAAGAGATCTCACAGCTACAGGCAATCTCGTTACCTGGACGCGCCTGGGATATGTAGCCTGCCGTCGAGTAGGGCACATTTCCAGCACACTATCATGTGTTGCACCCTTCAAGCTACTTAAGGGTACATGCATTTTCTGGACGATGTACCCACCTGTATTCAACCCCTAATTTCGACCTGGGTAACCTGGATGGACTGCAGGGCTTGTGGCTGTGGAATAATCTCACTGCATCTTGTTAGTAATTAGGCTTGTGACAACCCTAGTTAGTTAAGGTATCAAGCCGTAATTCTTGCTTGGCCGTGAAGTGATTGGATGGGTCTAACCAGTCTAGTCTTGCCCTGATCCTGTTCCAGATTATTGAATGACCAGAATGCTTGTATTTATTTTACTGATAAATGGTGAGAATTCCAAGTTCTGTTCAGACGAAGGGTTACAACTCCGGTCCTTGTTTGGTTTAAGGGTTGTAACCTGGTTATCTGAATAGTTCCATGGTTATCTCGTCATATATCATCCTGATGTATTTTCTTTATTTCCAGTTTTACCTTATTTATACTATTGTACTGATTGCTGGTTTTAGTTCCTAAGTGAAGCTTCCTTTGTGGCACTTGCTCTTTCTGGGATCTGACCCAGCTGGTTTTGTATGGCCAGATTTCGGAGCAGCTCCAGAGGATCTACCGGCCTTCCAGCCAGATGGTGACCACTAGGCGGAACCCTGGCAACAAGTGGGTTTATTTTGATCTCCCACTTATTGTAAAAATATTCTTTTGAGGCGTTTAGCCGACGAGCACCTGTTTAGCTCGGTTGCACTTTACTTACTGTCTGCCTACGGGCTGTAACATGATTAACAGATCCTTGGGTTGATCATGTATGACTAAACTCTTGCTAGTCCTAACATTTTGTAACGACTATCTTCATGATCAGCTGAATATGTAATGTTTGGGATGCCTTACTATTGTATATTTAATGATCATACATCTTGTAACTTTTACTTACTTGCTTGTGATTGAGACACTAGGCTTGTTCATGACCATAGGAGACTGTTGGCTTGTAAATAAACCCTCATGTATCTAGACAGCCGTGACCGTATAGCGAGATGGATTCCATTTCATATACGTAGCTGGCTATGTCTGCCCCCGCTCTCCAGTATTCTGGTTCTGGGGCGTGACAACATGTTCTAATACGCACCTACTGAACGAGCGTACCATCCCCCCAACCAAACAAGGACAGGAGATGGTAAACTAATTCATGGTAACGTATCTTCCCATGCTATGAATCCAATATGGTATCCGGACCCCAACAAGATTCAATACCTTCTCATCGAAGTAGTAAGTCACACCTACAACCAAACAAGGACAAAATGTGACGAACTAATCCGCGACAAGTTATTGTTCCAAGCCACGGTCAGATACAAGTACCCAAACCAAAAGTACTCGTACCTAACGGATAAAGGTAGCCTACCATACTAAGTGATATGTAGTTAAGAACAATTCTTCCTACGCATGGGCCCTGGCTGAATAGGATCGGCATAGTCCTCCCTTGGGGCACTAGAGGCCCAATCAATAAGAGCATGGCGTTCGGCAGGATCGTCAGTGGCCGTCAGTAATCATAGGTAATCTGACCCGCGTCTCCGGCAGAGCTCACGGGTTACAAAAGGGAAAGTGCATCGAAGCCCATACGCTAAGGAATTGTCCTCCCCGCCCAATGCCTACTATGTTGTATCCACAACATATACCACTATAATCGCTAAGTCAAACTAGCATGCAACCTCTATTAGCGGTTATTTCTATCGCACGGCTTGTACGTACTGGTGGCCAGCCAATCATGCACTTCCGTGTTCTACATGCGACACACAACTTCGTGTTACAACGTGTCAAGGCCAATGAATGCAACATACATGGTGGTCCCTTAAATCTAGGTTTAATGTGTAAGAAAAATAATACATAGCAGAAAATAAATGAACAGTAAGTTCTAACAGTTGTGTCATGTATCACAGTTTATTTTGCATAAAGAAAATAAATAATGCATGAAATATGAGCTAAAATAAATAGACAGCAAATGGCAAGGTGTCTTGTCTGGTAGGACGCCTGGCGTGCTGCGATAATCATGGTAGCATGAACTGCGACTTCGGTGCAACAACTATACATGGTGACCTCGGATAGTGGCACGGACAGTTCCATCGGGTCCAAAAGGGTCAAATCGGTTAGGGTGGACATAAGATAGTCTCGAAATGGGCGAAGGAATAGGAACAATAGGACTTGGATACGGACACGAGAAAAATCCAAGAATAATGGTTAAATAAATATTTATATATATACGATTTTTAGAAAATATTTATAATTCCAAAAACTAGTTTTCATAAGTCAAAATAAGTATAAGAAAAATACTCATAGTCAAGAAAAATCATTTTTGGATAAAAATACTAAGTTCGTCAAAAATTAGATATTAGATAGGAGCTATTAATAAAAATAATATTTGATAAACACACAAAATTTGGAAAACTGATTTAGACAAAAAATTCTATGTTTTTCTTTTTATTCAAAATATTCTAAAAAGTCATAAAAACTCTTTTCTTATATTAAAGCTATAATCTAACTAGGTAGAAAATATTAGAATCATCAAAAATAATATGCTAAAAAAATTATCTCGATGTATATTAATAATCAAAACTAATATAAGTAAGCCAAACAAATATACTTAATTAATATCAAAATAATATTTATGATAATAGTAATATAGTATTTATAACCGTACTATAGATTTTGTACATATAAAGAATAAATACATAAAATAATAATAATAACTATAATGAAAATAACAATAATAATAAATATAATAAAATAATAATAATGATAATAATAATAATAATAATAATAAACAAGTAATAATAATAATAATAGAAAATTTAACAACCCATCACTTCTCCTTCTGCACGAATTAATCAGAAGAGAAGAGGGGGTTTTTCGTAAAAATAAAAAGAAAACAGAAGAGGGGAAAGAAATGCTGAGAGAGAGAGAGTGGATGGTGAGGGAAGAAAAGGAGTGGGAGGAGAGAGTGAGACGAGCGGGGAGGAGATGAGCGTGCGATAAGGCGGCGGTGGTCGGCAACGGGAGAGGCGGTCGGAAGGGTTCGTGTACGCGGCGGCGCAACGGCGGCGCAACGGCGGGTCGCATCGGGCGGCGCGGAGCACGGGATGCAAAAACCTAGGTCCGAGCGGTCGACGGCGCCGGTCGAGGCTCGCTCGTCCGGCGGAGGAGAGGGAGAGTGCGGCGGAGGAAGGAACGGTGAGCAATTGGACGCGTGGCGGAGGGTACCTCGGTCACAGCGGCGAGAGGAAGGGGGAAGTCGGGGTGACGCAGCGCCGGCGTTCGGGGCGGCGCTGGTCGCTGGAGCGGCGGAGGGAAGAGAGGATCGGGGGAGTCGAGCAAGGGGTCCGGCGGCTAGGGCACAGGCGCGAAGACTGGCAGCAAGGGGGCGCGGCTCACCGGCAGTCGGAGCGCGGTGGCGCGCACGGCGACGGTTGTTCGGGCACGGCGTCGAGGAAGGTGAGTGGTAGTTTTAAATTTGGATTTTAATTGTGTGATTTTTTGGTGGCTGTGGTTGTGAGTTTGGCCGGGTAGTCGCCGGATTTTGGGCGACAGTGGTAGTTCTGTGGTTGTGGCGTTCGTCGGGATGGCCACGATGACGGTGGTGGTGATTGGGGGTTTTTGGTGGCGATGGGATTCGGGGAGGTCCTGCCGTGGGTTGGTCGGGTGACCGGTACGGAGGAGGCGGAGATGGGTTGGCAGTGGAGGAGGATGACCATGGTGGTGGTGTTTGCTGGAGTGGTCGAGGAGACGGTGTTGGTGGTGGTATTGGTCAGGGGCAGCGGCGGAAACCGGTGGTTGGCGCGATCACGACCGATTGCTAGGGCAGGACTGGATTGGATTAGGAATTAGGATTAGGGCTAGGGTTTAGGTTTAGAATAGTATTGGGTTTGCTGTGTCGAAATCGTGTCCGACATATGGACACGAAGAAGGTGAAATGTAATTGTAAAAGAATTAACCTATTGGAAAGACACCCGGGGTCGGATCCGAGGCCGTCACGGCTGACACGAGGATGGATGGAACACCGACACGAGGCACACCTATTTGTGGTGGAATAATTTGGATGATTAAAATATTGGAGGAGTACCTGCCTATTTATAGGATGTGGGAATTTCCAATTAGATAAGAACTAGGAATAGTTTTAAACCCAAAATAGATAATTCAATATATAATTTAATTTAGTTCAATAATCCAAATCCAAATCCAAATCAAATCCAAATTTAAATCTAATTAAATTCTTTTGGCTTAAAATCAATTGAAAAAATCCAAATTCCAAATATCTAATCTATTTAAATAATTCCAAAAATTGAATCAAGATTTAAATCGCCAAAATATTTTCAAAATTTGTTTTCCAAAAATGCTATTATAATAATTTCGAAAATACATTATAAAATAATAAAATATTATAAAATAAATATTTTGTACGAAAAATTTTATTTATTATTAATAACTGCTAAAAACAATAGACTTTTTATAGCAAGAATAATAATTATATATAATATTTTGAAAGTGTAATAAAATAGAAAAATTATTTTTCTAAAATATGCACGCTCGCACATATTCGCACTCGTCGAGCAAATTCGAAAAAGAAATAAAAGGTCGTGCGCGACGTATAATACGACTACGCGACGTATTTTACCAAAAATTTTAAATCAGTATTAAATTTAAATAAAAAAAATAGTAGAAATTTTAGGGGTTTTACAAATGAACACATCACAGAAAATGGTGTACTTCTTTATTTCTAGAAAAGGAGAGTAAAGGATTACACTATCCCCAGTAAGAGTTGCAAATACACAAAAAAGCAGAGACTACAAGCCCTTAATATCCCCAGGGTTGGCGGAAAGCTCTGCAATTCGGCGTTTCAAGTCTGCCGCCCGAGTCTCCACAGTCGCCAAGACTCGAAGTTCAGCTTCTTGACGCATCGCTTCAACAGCATCAGCAGAAGTTTCATTCTCGTGTTTCTCATCAAGTTGTTGTCTCTGCTGAGCCAGGGTAAGAGCCCGGTGAGTGAAAGCCGTTTCCTCCTTCTTGAATGCTACGTTTTCAGCCTGGACACGTTCGGCGTCCAATAGAAGTCAGGCCCGCTGGTCCTCAAGGCGGCGGATCTGGGCGTCAATCTCCACGATATTAGCGTCCAACGCAGCTCGCTTCTCCATTGTCTCCCGCGTAGACTGAGATAACCGCTCCACTGCAGCTTCAGTCTCAGCCACTTCGCGTTCCCAGACACTCACAGTGGCCTGGTAGGAAGACACAGTCTCGGCGAGCAGCTTCTCCTTCTCCGCATCTATCAGGATGAAGAGGTTATTTCGCTGGATGTACCCTAATTCAGAAAGTCGCTGGTCCAACTCAGCCACCGAGGCTTCCAGAATGTCGGCCATATGATCGTGGCCCTGGTGAATACGGATCAGGTTGATATGAGGCAACGCCAGAGTTCTTGCCGTCGTAAAGCTCCCGTTGGCATCCATCACTGCCGACACCCCCCTCTGCAGCATTTTATATACTGCCTTGACGATGAATTTCACGTATTCATCCGCGTCCGCCAGCACCTGCGGCGTCATGGCAGGAGTCGGAGGAGCTGCTCTAGTTAGCGGACCGCAAGAAGGCCCGTCTGCTTCAATCCGCGAGGCTGGACCCTCGGCACCAACAGGCTCTTCATTAACAGAGGCTTGACTACTAGCCCGAGGAGCCACAGGAACAGAAAAAGCCGAAACAGGCATCGAAATAGTACCCCAAGTGGAAGGAGCAACAGAGGGTTCCATCACACCCTTATCCTTCTCGAACTTGGAAGTACCACCGACGTCAGTGACCACCTCTCCAGTCCCCAACGTGCTATCAGCAGCTAATACCTCCCCTGGCAGAACGGAGAGATCAACACTTGTCTCCTGACCCGCCCCAGGAGTCGGGACCGTCAGACGAGTCTCTTCATCAAATCTCTCTACAGGGACAGGATCTATCGCTACCTCCTGGTTGGTAGCCACCTCAGCTTCTGCCGCTGAGTCTGGGGTAGGGCTCGACAATGTTACAGCCGACCTCCCCTCATCATAACAATGAGGGGAATCAACCCTCTCATCTGTTCCAATCACATCTGTTGCTCTCGCAACAGGCTCTTGCAACTCTGGAGCAGCGTCATCCGAAGACGACGAACTCCACTCCACATCATCATCACAAAGCCCCGTGTCCGCTGGACCCTCAACATCCAAGGCCCTCACAGCAGCTGGCACCACCCCGAAAGTTGCTGCAACCTCTGCATCTCTTTCAATAAAGTCTGGAGATAGTAAAACCTCTGCATGAACATCTCCAGGACTCTCCTCTATTGGAGACATTACCATCGGAGGGATGCACTCGTCAGAAGAGCTTGCTACCTCCTTCGGTTTACTGACACCCGATTTTGAAACACGGGTCTTTTTCTTCGACGATCCCTACAAGAAGAAAAGCACAAGTCACCAAAATGACAAGATGAGTAAAAATTACGGAGGACTCCTTACCTCAGCAGGAGCTGATTCCACTGGCGGTACAGGTGGCACCCCCGTGGCCTTTGGAGTCGTCGTCTTTCTCGACCTTTTTGGTACAGACGAGTCGGCTTCCGCGTCAGCCCACCTCTTCCCAACAAGAGGATCTCTCACTGATGCTGCAGCAGCAGCCCAATATCCCGCCAATTCTGGTGGACGATATGATCGAGCCGCCATCAACATATTCGTCGTGGCCTCCAGCTGAGTTCCAATGATGAAACTAGTCTCTCTATCATAACCTGGAGATGCAATATTCATTGTGCAATACAGCTTAGCTGCTGAATACAGGATCTGTGGCCGAGGGTTACGAACGGGCGCCGTAAACTGAACACCAGTGCACCCGACATTGTAATATTGCCAGCCCCGGGCTCCATCTAGCAAACTACCGATGAACCCCAGACTGTTACTGGGACTCCGTAGCATCAGCTGGGTATAGCCAAACTGGCGAGCGAACCGGCTGGGCAGATATGGCTCCAGATAACACCTATTCTGGTTCCGATAGACCAGGTGAGAAGGCCGAATACTTTGTAACCAACGAAAACCCCATTTCGGCAGAGTAATCGCGTCTTCACCAGAGTCGACTAAATCTTGGTCAGCCTCGAAATCTTTGAAGATGGGGCTAACCTTGGCAATCTTCCACCCCTGAAGATAGGACAAAACTCTCCTGCAAACGGGGATGCCAGTATGTAACCACTTCCTCTTGTAGAAGCGGCGGATAAAGGCATCTCCTTCAATATGATCCTCCTCTGGACCTGGACTCATCACGTTCGGATGATGCAAAATCAGCCATCCCATAAGATAATGGAATGGCAGTTCAGCCCGGGGAAAGTTATCATTTTTACCCCTCCCCTGGATCACGTCATCAGCAAAAGTCCTCAAACCCCGCAACAGGTTACACACCATCGCGGGAAGGAGAGCTAAAGGACATCCAAAAGCCAACTTTACGGCAGGCAAAATAAGGTTCCGGTGTACCCTCTCCACTGCACCAGATCTGCCCGCAAACACACAATCTCGGAGCCATATCATCAAGTATGCCGTCAGCACCGCCTTAGACGACATCCGGTGCGCACAGTGCCAGAAGCAGCTATACGCATTCTCGCTACTTTCATTGGAACGAGGAGTCCTCTCGTCCAGCCGGCTTATCTCAGAAGTCACTTCCGCAGGTTTCAGCCCTTACGGAGTCGTAAACCG
Organism: Iris pallida; assembly: GCA_029216955.1. Lineage (NCBI taxonomy): Eukaryota > Viridiplantae > Streptophyta > Magnoliopsida > Asparagales > Iridaceae > Iris > Iris pallida. Next base: position 23,080,383 of record JANAVB010009598.1, read on the forward strand.
AATCCTCGAGGGGTCCGCCAAATCTTGCTTGAAAACATAATCCCTCCAAGCAGTCACATGAGGCTGGGTCTTGCCTTTGTCCTTCCGGTGCATCAAATAATGATGGCTTGCCACTTCTTTGAAAACGGCCATCATCTCCGAGTCCTTATTCTCCAGAACCTGGATCTCTTCATTCGACGGAAAATATTCCTCGTACGGTTCTGAGCCCCATGGAAGCTTGGACACTTCGTACATCTCATGGAGAGCCAACCCCAACTCCCCCACTGGAGTATAGAAGGTGCCAGTCTGGGTATTGAATAATTCCAAGGGTGCAAGGAACATAGGCTTATTGAGATCCATGCCAGCCTGTGTGGAACGGATAGCGGCTGTCAGCCCAATCTCCTTAAGCTCAGCCTTGAACTTCGAAAGCACCCAAATGGTCAACTCGTCCCACCTTGAGATATGATGACACCAACCTTCAACCCTAAATCCACCTTTCGGATACATGACCCTCGATGTAAGCATCCGACTTGCGAAAGTTGAGGCACTGAAGGCAAAAGTGTCATTAGGGACTTCACTGTAGAGGCTCCCAGGACACAAAGTTTGGCAACTAAACGAGGGACCGGTTCGTGAAGCAGCCAGGGTAGCCCTCTGATTCGAGGTAGCATCAATCGAAAGAGCACCCCCCAGGTCCCCTCCTTGAGAAGGAGTAAGCTCCCAGGGCATCCTTCTCTTCGAAGCTAAATGATAGAAGGCCGTCAGCGGCAACTGGCGGTCAAGTTGTCGCATGTACAGCACCATACCTTTTGCAGAAAAGAACCAGTCTTCTTTGACCTTCAGTATCTTCGCTTCAGTGGAGATCAGGCGGTCACCGAACAAAAAGGCCGGTTTAAGAAGGTCACATCCTCGGATTCAGCAGATTTCAGTTTTTCGCTCTCCATCATACTCTAGAGGAAAAACGGCAACTGGTTCTGGATCTGCAGCACTCTCTCAGGAGGTTGATCCTGTAAGATAGCATCTTTGGCATGGTTGATATCTGCCTCGTCAAAATCAACTCCCATTTGACAAAAGGAAGCATCCAGAAGGACCTCATTCAGCAAAGGAATCGTCATCGACCCTGGCACAACAAAAATCAAAAGTCAGGCAAAAAGACAAAGTGTGTCAAAGCAACCTGGCGCATCATCAGGGTGTAAACCCATGCGCCTCAGTAAAAAGCTTCGGCGCATCATCAGGGTGTAAACCCATGCGCCTCAGCAGAAAGGCTTCGGCGCATCATCAGGGTATGAACCCATGTGCGTCAGCAAGAGGCTTCAGCGCATTATCAGGGTGTAAACCCATACGCGTCAGCAGAAAGGCTTCGGCGCATCATCAGGGTATGAACCCATGCGCGTCAGCAAGAGGCTTCGGTGCATCATCAGGGTGTAAATCCATGCGCGTCCGCAGTTAAACCTCGGTGCATGATAAAGGCCTAAACCTATACACGTCAGCGGGGTAAAACCTCGGCGCGGACAGAAGTCCATGCGTGTCGGCAGCAGAGAGTTAGGGCACACCAACTCAGTCGCATGATCCAAGGATCGTCTGAACAAAGAAAGTAGTGGAAGAGACGACACCCACCCGTCACAGCGGGTCGAACGTCGACCGGAGTCACAATGGTGATAGGAGCGTCCTCTTCGGCATACTCCGCCGGCTCCTTTTCCTTGCCAGCACCGCCGCAAGGAGTCTTGGGAGCCATACCTTGAGAGAAGAAAGTTAGGGTTTTTGAAGAAGAACTCTAAAGAAAGCAAAAGCAAAGGAGAAGAAAAAGTCTCTTTCTTCATCTCTTTCCTATTTATAGGGCTTGGTCGCACGCGTGAACCGATGATGTGTGATCTCAGCCGTCGCCTCGGGTTCTGCAAAGAGATAACCGCAAATAAAACCAAAAAGATCATCATTAATCTTTCTTGGTTATCGAGGCGTCATCATTTACATTGACTGAGCGGAGCATGCGCCCCATCACTGATACGCGGAGTATCTATGCGCCCCGACGGTCATGCGCCTCCACTACCATGCTTCTTATTGAAAGTATTCCAAAACTTATCCAAAAGTTTTGAAAACTTTGAAGGGGGTCTTGTAGAAGCATGGAATTTTAGAACCAGAAAATCTATGCGCCAGACTACATGCGCCAGAGCTTGGACAAAGTACTTCACAGCAAAAAGCAACAAATATAGATATTGAAAGAGGACATTTTTATTTAACATATAAAAGTCTATTACATGTCGAAGAAAGACTGTACAAAGGAGAATTTTTACAAAGAAAAGATCCTAAGGCTACATCCAGCAGCCAACATGCGCCCTCAAGTAGGCGCAGCAATCAACATGCGCCCTCAGCCAGGCGCATCCTACCATGCGCCCTCAGCAAGGCGCATCCCTTTCAGCAGCTAAGTTATGTGCATCCCTCTCAGTTATGTGCATTCCTTCAGCAGCCCAGTTATGTGTCGCTCTTCCAGCCAGGCTCACCACCGTCAAAATGCTTCGACTAATGAAGCATTTATTGAGCAGAACGAGGGTGGCAATCAACCCTCTAGCCAAGGAAAGGAAAAGAACCACAAGCCAACTTGTGGCCAGGGAAGGCTTCGAAAGAGCCTCCAAAGGCCAAGGAAGACCGTGATCGAAACCGCGAGTAAAGGAGCAGCTTTCAACACAACCAGAATGAGCTACACCCATTTTGAAGGAAGAAAGAGCCGCCAAAGCCGCAGCACCGCAATTCCGATCTACGGCTCTTTCTGCACAACGAAGATGAGGCTCGAGCATCCCTATCTTTGGATGCAACAGGCACCTTCCGCCTGCCTCAAAAGCCCTCGACTCTGACTTTTAGATGTAACAGTCACCTTCAAGTGCATCAACGAAGACACCGCGTCGCATCTTTACCCTCGGGAGCATCTCGTCGCATTCGAGTACACAAGTTCATGTCGGAAAGACGTGAGAGAACGAGAAGCAAACCCTCTCTCCATGCCACTATTTATAGGCCGGGCAAATCAAACCCATGCGCCAAGTGGATGGCTCTCCGAATTTCGTGCAATAAATTTGCATTAAATGGATGAACCGGACGCTTCGGATTCAGCTAAGTCAAAACGGCTATTTAAAGCACTCGAAGAATGTAACAGTCGTACCATTAAAGACGTGTCACGAAGTGGATGCGCCGGCCAGACCGCGCATCACACAGACGCGCCCTTCAACATCAAGCGCATCACACAGACGCGCCCTTCAGTACCAAGCACATCACAGGGATGCGCCCCCCACGCGTCCCTATACGCCTAGTGGAACGCCAACCGACGCGCCCACTCAGCTGTCCATCGAATATCACAAACATTAAATGCTGAACTGACAGAGTTGGCAGGACGCCTCCCGAAGTCTGAACAGTCGGCAGCTTTTTCAGAAGACGAAGCATCGCCAACGTCAGCATCATCATTACTTCCCTCCGACGGCTACTGCCATGTGGCCACTCAACCACTCGCATGCGCCTCCGCAGCCATGCGCCCAAATCTGTATACGCCTCAAAAGTTGTGCACCTCAGACTTTTCACCGATCCCTAAAGACAGAAGGAAAGTCACTGTTAAAACTCTATATGTACCTTAAAAGCCATGCACTCCAGACTTCTCCCTGATCCCAAAAGACAGGATTAAAGTCACTACTGAAGCTCTGCATGTGCCTCAAAAGCCATGTGCCCAGAATGGTTCGTGACTTCTAAAGGTTACGAGCCAAAGTCTCCTCATGCGCCCAATCTCAGGCACATCCTACCAGATCATTCTCCACCAAATCTGAGATCTCCGAGCCATGGGCTGATGACACGTGTCCTTTGACTCAACTCATCCAAGATCTCAGCAACAGAAAGATCTTCTTCTCTGCTACGTGCCGGCTCACAACAGCAACATGAAGAAGTCAACCCCTCGATCAGGGAGTATCGTTCATGTGCCTCCATCAGCAATCAACACGTGGCATCCCTGCGTACAGGCGTATCCTACATGCACACATGAGCAGCCAGCCTGCAAATCTATAAATAGAGGGGTCATTTTCTACCTACGGATATACACATACCTACCTACACAACGAACACACAGAGACTTCGTACCACCAGAGAGGCAGATACAGACACTCAACGTCTTCCTCCTCTCAGCAAGCTTCGGCATCCAGAGCAATCCAGACCTTCAGAGAACCGATAACCGTCGTCAGATCGTCAACGGAGTCAACGTATTACCACTCACTCCATCGGCACAAGGGACCCAGATTAAACAAAAGTGTACTCCTAGGACTACATCTAAGTCCTATATTGTAATACTATTCTGTTTGTATTGAAATTTACAATCAAAGAATTTTAATGGCAAACAACTGGCTCAGCTGGCTAATACTCTGGGAAGATTATCAATATTTGAGCTACTCCATCTTTCGACGAAAACTCGAGAAACGTTGATTGAAGCTTTAACGTAAGCTGATACTTGTCTAGCACTTCTCAAGAAACCAGAGGATGAGCCTATAACATGCCTTTATTGTCATTGTGTGATGGAACTAATGCCAAACATCACCTTTACACAAGATGATATATTATTGGAAGATAATCGTCATGATCGACCCATCTACTTCACGGGATATGTTGATACCATGAAGGTTGATCGTATCCAGATCGATCCTGGGTCTGCACTCAGCATCATGACTCTACTAGATGCATTGAAGATTCCCGTACACAATCTTTCGAAAACCATCACGACAATCCTGGGATTCAATTCTGGGAGAAGTGAACCTTTGGGAAAGATTTGCCTGAAAGTTCAAATAGGCAATCTTCGTACAAAGGTTACTTTCTACGTGATCGACAATCACGGCTCTTACAATGCTTTGCTGGTAAGACCCTTTCTGCATGAGCATAACATTGTACCATCTACTTTACATCAATGCTTCAAATATGTGGATGTCAATGGAGAAGTCCAAAAGGAAGTAGCTGATTTAAATCCTTTCAGGGGCATTGAAGCATATTTTACGGACTCTCGGATATACAAAGAGGAGTTCATGAAAGTTGTATTGGCAATGGATAGTGAGGAAGATCAGAAACATACTTCAAAAGATGTTCTCATGATATTATTTGTTTTGTCACTAGGAAACTTATGCATATATTTCCTAAAAACGTTTTATACCAAAAGCTTTCAATAATTAGAATAAATAATAAAAATGATATTATTTCTATAAATGATTTTTATTTGCTAAATAATTAATTTCGATAAATAAAATAGTTAAAAAAAATATATTTTCTAAGAAAATTATTTTACTAATATTTTGATCGGTAATAATTTCTAAATTAGTAAAATAATTGTTTTGAAAAATCTAATTTTCCTTTTTATTATTAATCTCTAAAAATATTATTTAAAACTATTTTCTTAATATGTGTTATTACGGCAAAATATATTTTTATTTAGAAACAACTATGTTGTCAATTATTATTTTGTAATAAATCTATTCTCAAAATATATATTCCAAATAGGTTTTCCAACCTACCAGATTTAGCCTCTAATGTTGCTCTTTAGAATTAAGCGTAGTCCTAGTTACTAAAATCTGGTACTACGATCTTGTAGGTTCTGTTCCCTAAAACCCTAGTAGTTACCACTTGTTGCTGGCCACGTCGATGAACAGTCTGAGGTAAGTTTCATATCTATTTCATGTCTGTATTTTTACTTTAATAATTAAATGTATGCATCAGTTGATCTCATATAGTATCGTGACACTGATTCACCAGGATCCCTCTCGGACTCCACATCGATTGACGGATTGTTGGATTACTAGAGTGACTTATTGACTTATTAACTTATTGACTCGGGGATTGCTTGGGGGAGTAGTATAACGTCTGTAACCAAAGCCAAAATTCTTGCTTATATCTCTCGCGCTAACCTCTACCACACAGGGGGTTGAGCAGTACCGTATACTATTCGTTTCGGCCGAAATGTTAGTATACATATTGCCTCTATCCCAGCCGGTCACAGGCCCTGTTATATACTCAAAACACTAGCTTAGCATTGCATCATATTTAACATTGAGATTATATTGCTTGTTGTCTTTTACTATTATTTACAAAAAATATATAAAGTTTCTTAAACTGTCTCGCATTTTTATTTATTGTTAATTTAGAAATGCTAGATGTTGAAGAAATATGTTTCTTGTTCACTCCTGACTGGAGACCCGACATTTTTAGGTGATTGCGATGAGGAGGAGCTAGCTTACTGTTCTTTCTACGGGCCTGACTTGGGTCTCGCAGATTCGGCTGAACCAGAACCAGAAACCCCAGAAACATAGATGTTGGCGTCATTTCATTTCCTTTGTTTGTTTTTTGAACAATTGTAATAAATGAATTTATGTTATTGCAATCTTGTTATTTCCATTCCAGAACCAGTTTCATTTTAATAAAATATTTTTATTTCCGTTAGATATTTGTCTGTTGTGTTTCACTACTTGATACAGCTTACTGTCGCCGTCTCACAATGGTACAGGTTGGGCATAATCTGACTAGATCTATTACATTGGGATCGGGTCATGACATATTTTTAGTGGTAGCCCATGCAGGTCAGTTCTGTAAATTGGTCTGGTCAACTTAGTCTAGACCAACCTGCAGTTCTATAACTTCTCCTAGGTTTAGATGAGACTTTAGGAAAACAGATTAAACAACTAGAACACTTAGATGATTTTCACCATGTTACATCATAGGGCCAAAATGACATATAGTAATATCTATTTTTGCTTGCTTATATTTCACTTAACAAAATACCCCAAGGCTTTTGAAAGAAAAACGAGAGAAATGTACAAAAGTACAAGTAAATTCTGGAGAGTATTGTTATGGATGTCTGATCTGAGAGCAATCACTTTGTTCCTTGGACCACACGATGATGATGAAAAAAACTGCTTGAAGATGAACAACTGGAAGAACTAAGTCACCAGAAAGGTATCGACACAATTGGCACTGATGGCACGGTCGAATGCTTTTCTGCTTTGCGTCCTCTGTTCTTGAGAAAAAGTTGAAGAGAAATGCTCTAGAAAATTACTTTGCTCCGAAAGTATGAATTCTCTCAGGATCTCTAGTCTCTAAAAATCCAGTTCTTCTTCCTTAAAAAAGAAGTCTTTATATAGACTTGTCTTCTGTGCGTAAAAAGCACCAATATTAGGTCTCTACGCAGACTGTTAGAATAATTGTCACCCACGTATAGAAATTGTCTTCTACGTACGTTGACACGTGTCCCATAATCCAATAAAATAAGGAAAACATGAACACACGTTCTTCGAAAAGTGTGGCATGAAGGCCACGTCAGAAAACCATGTTTCCACATAATCAGGACAAATTGTGCGTAAGGGATGTTGTTAGGCATGTCTGAGCGTAAAATAGCTCAAAGTAAGCTTTTTGCGTAAAGCGGCTAAAAATAGCCTTGAGCGTAAAGGCTCAAATAAACTCTACGCACAAAAAAGAGTAGCTGAGATAGCCTTGAGCGTAAAAGCTTAGATAACTCTTTATGCGTAAAGAGAAGGTTGTCCCTCAAGCGTAAAGTAGCTCATTTGGCATGCTAAATAACAAACTTCTTGGCTTCTGTGCAATTATTTGTCAGAAAATCAATCTGTCAGAACAGTATCTTTGTGCATTTAATGCAGTATGGACAGCTCATTCTTCGCGTAGAGAGTGAAACTGTCTTTGCGTAAAGTCTGTGCGTAGAGTTTAATTTTGAATCAGTTTGACCTTTGCGTAAAGTCTTATTTGGAACTGTCTTTGCGTAAAGATCTCAACTTCCTTGATTTGGTTTACAAAATTTATTTACGCTTCTACAAGACCCCCTTCAAAGTTTTTAAATTTTCTAATATTTGAAATACTTTGAACAAAAGCGTAAAGTTTGGGATATCCAACAGTCATTAGCGTAAAATTAGGGATACTCAACAGTCATCAGCATAAATTTAGGGATACCCAATAGTCGCTTCGAGAATTTTGAATCAACCTCGAATTTACTATAAATAGGACTCTGTTGGAAGAGAGAGAACTTTACTCATCTCTTTCATTTCTCAATCTCTTCTTTTTTTATCTTCAAAAATCCCTTCGAGCAAATGGCACCCAAGAGCAAGGCCGCCACCTCAGCTAAGGGCAAGAAACTTGCCACTTCATCGATAGCTAGATCGTCGGAGGATGTTCACGCCGCTGCGGTGTCACTGGAGAAAAATATCGAAGAGACTCCAAAGACCAACCCAAACGTGGCTCCGGCCATGATAGGTAAAAACCCTATCGATTTTGTGAGAGAAGATGACCCAAGACCGACTGGAAAAATATGCTCACGTTATACGTGCCAGCGTAGAACTTGAAAATACGCCCACGTTATACGTGCGTGCGTGAAAGTTGAAAAATACGCCCACGTTATACGTGCGAGCGTAAAACTGAAAATACGCAAATCGAAAGACTGTTTTTCACATGTAAAATTTTACTCAAAAAATACACTCACATTATTCGTGCAAGCGTAAAACTGAAAATATGCAAGTCAAAAGACTGTGTTTTTTATATGTAAAACTTTATTCTTTTTTGAACAGAAAAAAGTACGCGTAAAAAACTTTTATTCTTGTACTGCGTAAAACATTTTTGCATAAAACAAATTCTCTTTAAAACAGAGAACTTTTTACGCGTAATAACTTCAAAACTCATGTATAGTCATTTGAGTAGAACTTGAGTTTGCGTAGAGTTCATACTTTAGAGTTTTACTAACTTGATTTTTCTTGTTGAACTTCTTTTGCAGTGGACTTGGGGGCCCATCCTCTCTCTGAGGTATTTGGCTCACCAGCTGGTATTTTGGAATCAAATTATTTAGAAAATTTATCCCATGTCGAGTTTCCTCAAACCGACAAGCAGTATCCCAAGGAAAGACATCAGTTGATAGCTGCTCAAGGAGACAGAATTTTGCTTTCTCTGATGAACGAAGAGTTACTGACGTCACTGGATGACCAGCATTACTTGAAGCCCGCATTCATGTTTGGGGACGTAATTGATTTCAAATCTTAGACAAACCCCAAGAAGGAGTCCTGGGTATTCAAGTTTGGAGAATAGGTGATGTATCTCCCAACAATACCAAGGGATTATCCCCTTTCTTCTTTTGTTCATGCCACTCATCCGAGACAGATGATCTGGAATCTGACTCCCAATAGTCATGGAAGACCGGGAAGAATCATATTCAAGAGGGATAAAAACCAAATGGGCTATCATACAAGTACTCCCAGTAGTAGTGCCACTCCTTTCTCAGGTTTATTACCTGGATTTACACCAAGTGAGGGCTCATCTCTGATCCAGCCAGGGCAGATACCGATGTTTATTAACAGATTTATGAACGCTTGAGTATTATATCCCCAAGTCAACCCCAGGCTTCCAGGGTGGATGACCCCTCACAATAAAAATTGGGTTCAACTTAGCTCTTGGATCCTTAAGAACTTCGAAGTAGAACTACAAGCCATCAGATTGTTTGAAGCGGTAGCCTCTACAAGTCAAGGCATACCCATAAACAATAACCTGTTCTTAGCTCTGATGGAGTTATATATCATCTCGACGGAAACTTTTACGACCCCAGTAGGCAAAATGGGTTTTGCACTCCATGAGATGCAATTTATCTCCAAGCTAACCGGGAACTAGCAGAAATTAGCAAGAAAAACCCTCACTTAGTCGAGGTATACCAAGAGCTGATGTGTCATTATTTGATCTGCACCACTATGTATGAAAGTGGATCAAATTTGGCATATATCAATAAATGGACAACATATCTATTCTACCATAAGATTAGAGTGTCCAAGGAAGATAAGGAGAGATTCCAAGACAACAAGGCTCAAATCATCAATCCTTGCTCAATAATTTTGGCTGATTTGATAAATACTTGGATGATCACATATAAATCCCCGAACAAGTATTTAACCACCAAAGCTAGAGAATTCCCTGCGGGAACTAAAACATTGAGCTTTTTGAAACATGGCAGTCGAAAGATCTCAAATGAAGCCTTGCTGGCGGGCTTTCTTTCCCTGTGGTTGTGAAGGTGGGTCATACCAGGGACCGGTACAGTTGACAGAATTCACCAAAATATACTATGGCCGGCAGTACGTTTGGTATTAAAAGTCAGACTAAGTCTATTACCGGCAATGGTGTGTCAGATGAACGCGGGTTTGCGAGCTTTCGGTGACGAATTGATCAATAATGCTCCCTACCGTCGCAATTTCCCTAGGGTGGAGATGCCCTATACTTATTTGATGGGCTGGCTACTGCATCACAACTGCAGTTTCTTACCACCAGGCCCTGAAAATGATACGGAGGTATTCCTCCAGAAGTTTAGTAAAGCTACTTGGAAGGTGACTTCAGTGACGGATATACGGGCAGCACTGAACTTCTCCCATGGGTAGAATTTTTTTTGCACGTGACCACCAGTTCCAGCCGACTGTTTTAGTGTACAATTTGACGACGTAGGTCGAGAGAGGACTGAGATACCTGCGCCAGTCTTTAATTGGCTAATATGCATCAGACCCTCACATCTGATGTATAGAACTGAAGACAACTGTATCTTCGAACCGTATCTACCCAGTCGGTTCGCTCGTCAGCTCGGGTATGACCAGCTTTACGTTGGTAATCCCTCCACTAGTTTCAACCATTATGGAGAATTAGTTGAGGGAGCGAGGGCATGGCGATATTTCAGCGCTGGATGCACCGGTGCCAAATTCCATGTGTCAACTGCCTCAAGCACAACTGAGCTACGAATGCTTCATTCGTATGCGTATTTTTATGTCTCCATTCGCTCCTTCGTAAAAGACTACAATATGAAAGGAAGTCTCCGATGGAAAAAAGAAGGAGACGCCGAAGAACCAGTTATGGTGCCTTCGGACATACCTGATGATGTTGTTCCAGATGAATATCTGGAAGCGATCCCTATGGGAGTTGGGGAGACAACTGTAGGAGCAATTACCATCACTACAACCCGGAAGCGGAAATCAGACACAACTGTTACTCTCCGGGAGAAGAAGAAGAAGGTTACTGTTAAAGGGCCTTCCAAACAGAGAGCTGCTACTCCAGAAAGCAAAAAATTCTGCTCAAAATATTATATCTTCATCAGCTCATCCTGGAGCATCAGCTCAAGATGGAGAAGGATCTTCAGCACCCCAGTCGGCAGTAATAACAGAAGTTACAGGAGTCCTATCTCCCGGACGACTCAGCACTTCATTGCATCTAACTTTGCCACAAAAGGCGAAATCTGTCGAAGACACAGCCACAACTCTTGCTAGTAATCCGGAACCCATCCCCTCGAATGAACCGGGTCTAGAATTAGATGATGATGACTGGGACTTAGATTATGACGCACTCTTATCGCATCCTGCACCTACTCCAGGTAAAAATAAATTACACAAAACTTATACAAAAATATGTATTATAATTTTGTATATTGACTATCTTGTTTAATCTTTGTAGGGATCGTCACTGTAGTAAAGCCTGTTGCTCTTCCTCTTCAAAAGTCTATTCCTGAAGAGGTAATAGAATCTGAAGAATGAAGTTCTTCTTCAAAAGAGGACTCTCTTTCTGAGGAAGGTTCTCCATCTCCATCTGTAGGAGAGGTACGCCCAGAGTCTTCTATTGCCCAAGAAAGACATGAAGAACCGATTGTAGAAGAAGAGCCAGTAGTGCTCAAAGAATCGGTTGCTATCAAAGAACCGATTATTGAGGTTATAAATGTTGCAGCAACTGCTACTAATCCAGATCTAGTTCTTGAGATAGTAGTGTTCGAGTCTGAATCGAACATAGAGGGCGGAATCTCTGTAATACCATCCCCTGCCACCGAAATTCAAGCTCCGGAAGTGGCAGAAAAGTTACTGAAGATATAGTCCCAGAAACTCCTAGGAATCAACTGGCTATGGTAACTATAATAGACATAGCATTAACTCAGCTTGCTACCACAGCGATGACAGCATTTGTCTCTGGTTTTCAAGAGAAGAGGTTGGCAGATATTGTTGATACACCAAGCTCTAATGCTGATATGAATCTTTTGGTAAAGATTCATACTGAAACATTTTATAAAACTTTGGCAGCGTTGATCAAGATGGTTTTGAAGAAAGGCCTCAGTTATGAGAGTTTAAAAAGTGCGATTGCTACCACCGTTGACAACATCGCCATGTTCAATGATACTGAGACGGCAGCAACCTTGTAGAAGATAGTCCAAGGACTTGAACAACCAATCAAAGAATATCTAAGGTTGTCAAGTGGGACTATTGAAAGCCTCGTCCAATCCGAGTATGATGCTCTCACTAATGAATATACAACTCAAAAAACTATCTTCAAAGAATCTCTTCAAGATTATAGCAATAAGTTGCTGTGGAAAGGACCTTCTTGAGAGAAAATAAACCCCTGTTGGAGCAGCATCAAAAAGCCTATGACTCCATGAATATCAAAATCCATCAACAAAATGACAGAATTCGTGAAGTCGAGGTTGAGCTAGCTCGATTAAAGGAGGAGCAAAACCAGATGACGGCAAATCGAGATGAATATTTGAGGCAGAGTTCTATTTTGGAAGAACGGATCTTTGGTTCTGAATCAAACATCAAGACTCTCGAAGAAGCCAAAGATAAAATGATAGTTGCTTTTGCCGAACTCCCCCATATCTGTACTACGGAAGCTCGACGATCCATAGCATATACAACTGTATTGGGCTCTCGTGAAAAGCGTCTGGCAGAATTACAAAAAATGATTGAAGATCTATCTGCCCTGCCTTAGAAATTTTTGTACCCAAATAAAGAATTTTATCTTCTGTCATTTTCTTCCTTTTGCTGATGTAATATTTCAAACCATAAAATAAATAAAATATTTTTTTCATAAAATAAGTATGAGATAGAAAACAATTTTCAGAGGTAATATGGACATGATAAGTTTTCAAAAATCAATAAAGTAGATTATATCTATCCAGAGGTAATGTGGACATGATAGAGAATAAATCTTTTTTTCTTTTTAGAGTTTACAATACTATCAGAGGTAATATGAACATGATAGAATATAATGACTCAAAGAAGTAGATTAATATCTATTCAGAGGTAATATGGACATGATAGATAAAAAAGAAGTAGATTAATATCTATTCAGAGGTAATGTAGACATGATAGATAATAATGAAAAGAAGTAGATTAATATCTATTCAGAGGTAATGTGGACATGATAGACAATAAATCTTTTTTCTTTTTGAAATCAGCTGGGAAGACAGAAAATCAAAATTCTCTTTTGGGAGAATAAATAATCAGCTTAGCCAAACCTTGGCAGCTGGGGAATGAAGAAGAAATTCAAACGTAATATTTCTTAAAGAATTTATCGTTGATCGGTATCATGAGCAAATCTCCACTAGGTTTAGATAATCTATAAGCACCATTAGAGAATACGGTTTCGACTACATAAGGACCTTTCCATTTAGCTTGGAACTTGCCTTTACTCTTATGAGTCATAACCATAGGTCTTCGGACAACTAGAACTAGCTCTCCTACTTTAAATACCCTTTCTTTAACTTTGCGATTGAAAGCTCGAGATATGCGGGTTTGATACAGCTCAATGTGTTGTTGTGCTTGAAGATGCTACGCATCCAAACCTTCAAGTTTTTGGAGTCTTAAGCGGTCATTATTCTCCGTAGTTAGCTCATTAGCAATGGCTAATCTAAGAGATGGTATTTGGATCTCCAGTGGAAGAACAGCTTCACATCCGTAAACCAATGAAAATGGTGTAAAACTAGTTGGAGTTCTAACTGTTGTTCGATAAGCCCATAAATATTCTCCAAGTTTCTCGTTCCAATCATGTTTATTAGAAGAAACGAATTTTTTGAGAAGTTTAATAATTGTTTTGTTGAAAGCTTCTGCTAAACCATTAGCAGCTGGATTGTAAGCTGTAGAAGATAAGTTATGGATCCGCTTCTTGTGACAAAATCGATAAAATGTCTGACTGGCAAATTGTGGTCCATTATCATGGATTATCCTTCGGGAAATCCCAAAACGATAAATGACATGATGTTTGATAAAGTTAACCATATTAGACGTTTTTACTTCAACAGGAGGAACTGCTTCTGCCCATTTAGAAAAATAATCAGTTATAGCAAGGATAAACCGATGCCCTTTGACAGAAGGGGGTTTAATCGGACTAATAATATCCATACCTCAAGCTTCAAAAGGCCAAGAAGCTGCCGTAGGATGTAGAAATTCAGAAGGTTGGTGAATAAAATCAGCATGAATCTGGCATGCTTTATACCGTCTGGCGTAATCCACAGCGTCTGCTATCATAGAAGGCTAATAATAACCTATTCTTCGAATACGGTCCTGTAACTTTGGACCTGGTTGATGTGTACCACAAACTCCATCATAAGCTTCATGAAGTATTTGTTTAGCTTCGCTTTCCGAGAGACAACACAGTAAAAGCCCGTCATAAGAACGACGATACAACATGTGCATAGAAGAATCATAGTAAAATTGAAATAATCGTCTTTTGATTGATGCAGCTTCCTTTGGATCTTTAGGTAAAATCCCATAGACCGCATAATCAATAAATGGACTTCTCCAATCCTTTTGCTGCAAATTTGATTCGGTTGAATAACTGCGTTCAATGTACAAATTATTCTTAACACAGAATAGGTCTCGATCCAACAAAGTGATGGTATTTTATCTTCTGATTGGAACTGCTAAGTCTGCAGTTAAACTAGCAAGAGCGTCAGCTTCCAAATTTTGAGAATGCGGTACAAATTCAATGAAGAACCCTTTGAATAAAAGAACCAGTTCGATTACCACTTGATGATAGGGAATGAGGTCAGGATTTCTGACTTTATATGTCCCTCTGACCTGATTGACGATCAGTTGAGAGTCTCTATAGGCTTCCAAGAACTCAATGTCCAATTATTTTGCTACTTGAAGACCAATTAGCAAAGCGTTATACTCTGCCACATTATTGGAATATGGTTCATTGAGGGAATAAGCACGATATATAACCATTTTATCAGGAGAGACCAAGACAATGCCAACTCCAGAGACGATATTACCTTTAAGCCCAACTGGTGATGCTCCATCAAAGTATAGTTGCCAAATATCATCCCTCAAAGTCATGTTGCAATCTATGACTTCATCTGGAATGTCGTCATATAGCTTTGAAGTTTCAGGTATAGGATGAGCTGCTAAGAAGTCAGCTAATGCTTGACCCTTCACTGATTTTTGAGGTATGTAGACCATATCATAGGGAGTAAGCAACATTGCCCAGGTAGCTAACCGGGAGTTAAGAATACTCGGCTTCTTCATCAATATCCGAATAGGATTTATTCTGGAGATGACATGAATAGTATGTCCCGATACATAATGTCGTATCTTTTGAATGGCAAAAACCAAGGCTGACATTCTTTTTCCACAGGAGTATACATGTGTTCAGCTCCAACCATTATTCGGCTAAGATAATAAATTGCATGTTCATGACCCTTATCACTTTTCTGTGCAAGAAGAGCACCAAGAGAATGATCTAATGCTCGAACATACAGCAAAAATGGTCTTCCTACTACTGGGGGTACTAAAACAGGTAGATTTGTAAGGTATTGCTTGATGTCATTAAATACTTTTTGACATGCTTCATCCCAAACAAATGACACACCCTTCTTCAATAAACGAGAGAAAGGTTGACATCTCCCAGAAAGATTTGATATAAATCTCCTGATATAAGCAATGCGACCCTGGAAGTCGCGTAGTTCTTTCAGATTGTATGGAGGACGTATTTCAAGAATTGCTTTAACTTTATCAGGATGAACATGGATACCTTGAGAAGTGATGACAAATCCCAAAAATTTGTCAGTGGAAACCCCTAAGAAAGACTTAGTAGGGTTCATCTTTAGTTGATGTTGACGCATTAACTCAAATACTGTCTTCAAGTCTTGAATGTGATCATCCTTTGATCGACTTTTGACGACGATATCATCTACGTAACATTCAACTGTTTTTCGCAGATGTTCTTGAAAGATGTTGCTCATGGCCCGTTGATATATAGCGCCGGCATTTTTCAGACCAAAATGCATAACTGTGTAGCAATAAACTCTAAGGGGTGTACGAAAAGCAGTGTGCTTTTCATCTCCTAGATGCATCTTAATCTGATTGTATCCTGAGAATCCGTCTATAAAAGACATACGTTCAAAACCACATGTATTGTCTATTATGACATCAGTGATCGAAAGTGGAAATTCATCTTTTGGACAAGCTAGGTTAAGATCTCGAAAATATATATAAACTCTAACTTTTCCATTCTTCTTCATGACAGGAACAATATTGGCAGCCCAATCTGGATGTTGTTCTTCATGAACAAAGCCACATGTGATCAGCTTTTTAACTTCTTCTTCAATTGCATCCATCATGTCTGGTCGAAAGCGCCACTGTTGTTGTTTTATAGGTTTGGCATTAGGAAGAATATTGAGTTTATGGGTAGCTATTTTAGGATCCAGACCTGGCATATCCTTATAACTTCATGCAAAGATATCAATATATTCTTTTATCAGCTTTATCAACTTTTTTTTTCATCTTCGGAAAGGTTTTTGCTGATAAATATTGGCTTTGACGTAGTTTCGTCTCCAACATCAATCTGGATGATTTCATCTTCTGTGGGTGGCTGTCGCTGCTCAAACCAAAGCTCCCACTGAGTATCCATTTGTTGTGCCCAATGATCATTTTCAAATGGTTCAAACTCATCATTGGTTTGAACCATATTAACTAAAAAGATGTGCTCAGTTTTACCATATTGGACTGCTTCTGAATCTGAGGATTGTGAAGAACTGGAAGAAAACTCTTCTTCCATATCTTCCTTAAACATGTGGGATGTATCGTATCCCAAACCATGACGGGTTCGTTGATAAAACAGATCACCACATAATGGTAATCGTCTACCTTTGTCCTGATTGAGACCTGACATGGTTTTCAAATCATATCCCATACTCTGAATAATCTTACGAGATTGTTGACTATATCTGTCAATTCTGATTTTTCCTTTATCTTTCTTTTCGAGATTATCTGTTTGTATAACAGGAATATTCCTAGCCAAACCAAACATAATTTGACGCTTATTTTTTTAGTAGACGGGATCACAAAATAAGATTCTTTATAACGTCTATAAGCCACACAAGCTTGTGATGATGAGACAACAGGTAGTAAATAAGGAGTAGATGTTGGAAACATCTGAGTATAGGGCCCAACATCGACATACGGAGGAAAAAAATTCTTTTATGATTAATATATAAGGTTTCCTCTGTATTTATGTCAGTTTTATGTTGATGACTTTGATTATCAACAGATAAAGTCATTCTTTCAATATATTTGACAGCCATATACTCCAAAAAGAAATCTTCATACAGATTGATCAATATTTACATCATTGTCAGACTGGTTACTATGCCTTGGATTAATCATTAATGAACCATCATCCGTCTTAGGCATAGACTTGCCGAGGTTGATAACTAGTGGTTCTGAGTCAATTGGACGAGAAGTACGTCCTTTAACCTTAATCATGAGAGGCTGAACTTGGCTTTTGACTGGAATTCTCACAGATTCATCAGACGTAGCTTGAGTTCTTCCTTTAACTTTAATCATCAAAGGTTCATCATCAACAGGTTGGGGTTGAATCTGACCCTTAACCTTAATCTTCAAAGGTTGATCTTCTGAAGGTGATTGGTCGTCTGAAATCGATTGGTCTTCTGAAGGCGATCGATCTTCAGCCATATCGAATATTTTCTTCACATGCTCCTATATATAAAGTATTGAATCAGAGATATAGGCTCCAACACTTTAAAAGGATTGAGATCTACAAATTTAGTCTTCACGGTCCCCTAAGAATCCACATACTTGAAGCATTGGTGGAGAGTCGAAGGAACAATGTTATGTTCATGTATCCATGGTCTTCCGAGTAGGATATTATAAGATACGTCTGAGTTGATAACATAGAAAGTTGCCATGGTTCGAAGATCACCTATTTGAATCTTCAGACGAATTTTCCCCAATGGTTTACTTCTTCCAGAATTAAAACCAACAATTGTCGTGCTAGTATAAGTCAACTCACTAGTAGGAATCCTCAATGGTCGTAACATACTCTGAAGAATAATGCTAATAGAAGACCCGTGATCGATGTAAATCTTGTCAATCTCGATGGATTCAATATACCCTGTGTAACATAGAGGCCTATCATGTCGATTATGCTTCAACAGCATATCTTCTTGAGTGAAAGTAATATTAGGAATTGACTCCATCATACTGTGGCATTGGGGACATGACACCGGTGTATTGTTAGGACTTTTGAGCTGGGCTAAGCATGAATCTGCCTGTAGCAAAGCTTCACTCAAAGTTTCTCGACTTTCTTTAGAGAGGCGGAGTAACTCAAAGATGGAAAGCCTAGCCGGAGTATTGGCTAATTGGGCTTAGAATGTCAAATTTATAGGGCTTCATCAACCCTTGATTTGAACCAGACTTCAGCGGGATATCAAAACGTACTGCCTTCTATTTCCTTTTTTCAACCACTGGGGGTTTAGAAGGTCTTGTCTCAGCAAAAATAGAAGATAATTGAGTCGGTAGAGTTTCAGCAGCATCATCTACTTCTTTGGAAGTTCCTTCGTAATCTTTGTGGTAATCTTTTCCAGATCTTGTACCAGCAAAAGCCTCTTCCTCAGACTCAGAAGAATGAAGTACCATATTACAGGATTTAGTCTTTTCTTCCTTAATCTTCGTCTTACGGGGATTTTTATGAGGGACCTCAAATCTTAATCCGATGGAAGATTTTTGACCTTGAATTTGCAAAGGAACCCGCATACCTTTACCATCGTTCAAGCCTTCCGCTTTTTTAAAGTCATAGCCCATCTTTTTTATGAGATAGATTAATTGTTGACTATACATGCGAATGGGTATCGGACTTTCATAAGACGTTTCAGTAGCTGAAGAAGGAACGGAAACCCCTGTAGTCGCAAGGGTGAAAACTTTCGGTACAGAAGGTAAAATCCCAATCGGAGCTTTCTCATAGGCAGCAAAAACTTGTTGCGCTCTGTACAAAGGGACACTATTCATTGCTAACCATTGCTGATGAGTAAGCTTTAGTTTGGTATGAGGAGCTAAACTTGGAGGGCATATGTTTAAACCCCTTAGCCTATCTTCCAAAGGGATGTCATCCCATAGATGATCAGAATCATCATGATCTGAGATAGCAACATGAGAAATCATATTGCAGGTTTTGATTTTTGACCTTTCTTAGATTTTAAAATTTTACTTTCATACTCCATTTCAGGTACTAAGTCAGGATGTACCCACATGATTTCACCATTTTTCAAGGTGAGAGACAATAATCCTTTACTTTGATCTCTGGTTGGTGGAAGATTAACAATCTTCATTGTCGCCTTCGGAATCGGGACAATCCCATCAGGAACTTGTTGTGGAGGAAGATCTCCAAACTGAAGAGAAATCATGTTAGTCGTAACTGTATGCTCATCATTAGTTAGAGTAATAGCTTTAGCATTTATTAACTCTTGAATCTTTTTCTTCAAGACATAGCAAGCCTTAGTCGGATGATTTATGTACTTATGGTAGATACAATACTTAGGATTATCAGTCAAGTCCACCTCATTAGGTCATTTTGGATCTGGAATCTAGAGTTTACCACTCTTCAGGAGACATTAGAATATTCCTGGAATGTCATTGCCGTCGAAAGAGTACTCTTCTTTCGGCTTAGAAAACTCCGGATTACTTGGTGTAGGTTTGGATTTTGAAAGGTTCACCACTAGGGTTTCATTTCCTTTCCCATTACGATTACCAGAATTGTTACCTGAAGAGGTTTTCTTTCCTTTATCTTCTGAGGCGAAGATCATCCCATGTTCACGAGCCAATCAACTATTAGTTTCAGCTGAAACAGCACCTATAATAAATGAGGCCCAATCTTTGAATTGAAAGCCTGTAAAAATAGCGATAGTTGGTCGCAGATTCATTTTACATGTATCAATTAATGCTGAATCTGGCATACTATGAGGCATTTTCAAAGTAGCTTGTCGGAAACGTTCAATAAACGTCCGAGTATCCTCTTTTTCTTTTTGTTTAATCTCTATCAAGGAGGACATATTCATATCCATCCCTCCTTCATAGAAACGAGATAGAAACATCACTTTGAACTCGTCAAAAGACGATATACAATTATCGGGTAGACTGTAATACCAGTGTATGTTGTATCCGTCAAACACCCAATAAAAACTCGGGTGAGGAGAGCATCATTCTTCTGCAGATAAACATTCATAATATCAAAATAATTGATATATTGACTTGGAGAAGCCTTTCCATCAAATAATACCATAGATTGTGGCTTGAATTTTAGAGAAAAGGGCACATCATTCCAGTGGGGAGGATAAGGTTGCTTGATCTCCAATTTCTGGAGCTGAACCTTGTGCTTAAGAACTTCAAATTACACTTTTAACTCCCGAACCGCTTGAATAGCTTCACTAGTTTGAGAAAGCATATTTGAGTGAATAGTGGTTGGATGCACCGTAACCCCCACTGGAGGTGATACATCTTCTGGAATGAGAGAGTCAGGAGATGCGGAGTTTTGATTGATAACAGACTCTTAACTCAGATTATTCAAAGGTATGTCAACCCTTTGACTATCTTGAGTTGGTGCAGCTACCTGTACTGGTGTTATCGCTGCCGGTTGGACTGTTTGCTGAGTCGTTATTATCTGATGCATATTTTGCATCATGTCAAGCATATCTTTTATCTATTGTTCCACTGCAGAAAGATGCTGTCACTACCATTTTTCTAGCTTGAGGGTATTTTGGTCATTTTTGATATTTTGGAAATTATTTGGAATTATTATGTATTATTTAGATTTATTAGAATTTTTAGTGGTTTTTAGTGTAATTGTTTTGGTGCTATTCTAGACTTTGACTAATGTTGACTTAGGAGACTGTCCTAGAGGCTAACCTAGGTCATGACTACTTGGTTAGGCTAAGTAACCCTAGCTTGACCTAAGTTAGTGACATCCTAATCATTAGAATTATTTTGGGGAAATTAGGATTTAATGTGATTAGGAAATGGCTTGTGATTTCACAAGTCATGGCTTGTGATTTTAGCCTTAAAGGCCCAACCAAACACTAGTGAACCTAGCCCTAGCCCAACCCACATGGCCGGCCACACTAAACCTAGGGATTCCCACCTATTTAATCCCCTCCTATAAATTAGGGCTAGCCTCCCTTTAGAATTATTTTCTAGTTTAAGGAAGAGGTAAGTCTCCATCTTCAATAAATCATAGAAAATTCATTTCAACTCCTTTTTCCTCCAAACCAATTGTTATAGATTCTAATTTTCCTGTTCTTGTTGTTTATCTAAGGATATTTTAGAGTTTGGCAATTTGAAGGAATTTGGTGGCTTGAGGAACTATTTTCATTTGGGGATTTTGAGCCCTTGCACATCAATAGGTAAATCCTAATATACACCATGAAATTACTATTTTATTGCATTTCTAGGATGCCCTAGGTCTACCCTAGCTGTAGGACTAGCTAACCCTAGAATTCGAGTCCATTACGTGTCCGTATCGGACACGTATTAACCCATGTTTATAGGTGTTTGACGAAATGCCTCAAAGGGCATTTCAACCTGATTTTAGGATTGTTTTTTAATAGAAAAGTAGGGTTTGATCTCGCTTACGTGTTTCTTGTGTTCTGAGCACATTTTCGTGTTGTATCGTGTCGCCACAGACACGTGGACACGCGGCCGCACACGCACGCGCGCTGGCAGGATCCATGTCCTACTACTCGGGCCTGATTCTGAGCTGGACACGACACTTTGGCTCACGAAACTCGACACACATGTTGTGTCCATGAATGACACGGGGTCTCCCAAGTGGTATGACCTCTCGTATCATGTCGGACACGGGATCACGTGTGCACGAGTTATGTACTGTACGTGCAATGTATGTACCAGTATACTGAGTTGGTTCTCTGTGTTTAATTCAATTTTAAATTTTTTATTTGAGTTTTAATTTGCTAAATTAGATCCTAATGTGATGTATATTCTATGTTGGAATTAATTTACATGTTTGTTTAGAATAGGTTGTTATGAGCTTTTGAATTCGAATAGGGGTTTAAAGCCATATGGGCTGATACCATTACTGATACATGGTTTCCCATTTTTTTCTAACTTTTAATTCCTTGTTTGCTTGCTTTGTTCACTGCTATAAGTCTCCATATATTTGGTTGTTCATGTTAGTTCATTATTTACTTTCGAATGTGGCTATTGATAGGAGATTGGGATTTTGGCAATTGAGTTGGATTCGAAATTGCTAACTGTTACTTGGGTTCTTCCCAATTGGTAAAACTGAGTTTTAAAATGTTATTAACCTGAGAATTGATACTCTAAATACATGTATTGATTTTCTTTTCCTGAACTGTTAAACTGATTATTGTTTTACTTTCTTTTTACTGTCAACTGAGAATTTTGGGGTTTGATTGCTATTAAACTGTTAGCCTATAACCTGGGATTGGGTTTCAGTCCTTCATGAACTGATTTTGATTTGGGTAGAACCCACTGATTTCTATTTGAACTGAGAATTGATTTCCTGTTTTCCATCTCACTGAACTGTAATCGAAGGGTTAATGTATTTCCATGTTCTATTCAAATATGTATACACTGATTTCCTATTTTTCAGATTTTATTTGGTGTTGCTTCACTGTTTCATTGCCATAGTTCACCATTCACTCTCTTATGTTTCATTCACTACCCTCACACCCCACCACATTGCATTTTCTTGTACACACACAGTTCCTGTTTTCCCACACACTCTTGCACATTCCTCACACACACCTATGACACTTGTACACTCACTGATTTTCCCATTGTTCACTGTTTTCCTAGCCTTCACTGTTCTAATTTCCTG
The DNA here is from genome assembly GCA_029216955.1 of Iris pallida. Classification (NCBI taxonomy): domain Eukaryota; kingdom Viridiplantae; phylum Streptophyta; class Magnoliopsida; order Asparagales; family Iridaceae; genus Iris; species Iris pallida. The sequence continues at coordinate 23,103,291 of JANAVB010009598.1, forward strand.
CATAAACCCAGGTTTTCCTATTGCCATGCCACAGTTTATTGTCACACACCCTCATACCATATACACACACAAGTATACCACAATATTCCCCTTCCTATCCCTATATATGTGTACATACATATATACATGTATATATGAGAGATGTAATATATATCCTATATATTATATAATGTGTGTCCTATCATATATTATATATAAATATGGTTGTATGGTATACATATAGTAGCCTATAGGTTATGTATATTCTAAGTTAGATTATGATATATCATATGTGTTATATTTAGATATATTTTTGACATGAAGTCATGTGATTGTAGGTTGGCTTATAGGCATAGTATGGCCTAAGGCCTATGGGTGGCTGAATGCCTAGTATAGAGTCTAGAATAGACTGTTTAGTCTTGATAGGACCTAGAATGGCTTGTTTGACCTAGTGAGACTTAGTTAGACCTAGTTGACCATAGTTTGACTTAGGTTTGACTTTAGGGTTGACCAGAGTTGACCAAGAGTTGACTTTGGCCTAGATTGACCTAGATTCATGTAGAATGCATTGATTTGCATCTTATTATCATTGTAGACTCATAGTGACTTGTACTGTTCTATAGGAGACAGACACCACTCCTCGGACAGTATATATTCTCCAGATTCACAGGATACAGGCGAGTACATTCTCTGATCATTTCATATCCTGTATTAGAAGTATATTTCCTGCTTTAGATTATTTTACATGATACTGACACGTTGGAAACACGGATTAGTACTATATGGATCTTATTGTGCGATGTTATCCCCTTAGCGGATACATCGGGTATTCGTGTTCGTGTACTTTATCATGAACATCGTGTACTCCTTGTATTTGTGACATTTGTGTACGAAACGTATGAAATTGTGTATAATCAAGTATTCACATGACCTTCGTGTACAATAACATAACTTAACTAGATTCTTGTGTATTGATTGGGGCGGGGGAGTAGAAGTGATTATGTATTCAATCTAGTAGATTACTCGTGTACAACCTCTGTAGATTACTCGTGTAAAACATCGTGCCGTCTACATAACCATCTTGTGCTCTGAATCACTAGCACTGTTAGTTCTCTATATACTGTAGCTATTTATTTACAGTCTCTCTCTTTTTATCATGTATTTCTTTCAGTATCTTGTATCTTACTCTCTAGCATGATTATATATCCTGACCTGCTATGATTTGTTGAGATGTACTGTGCTCGCTCCTGTCCTGACTGGACCTATTGAAAATTTTACAGAGGACGAGGCTGAGGCGTTTTGCCTTACCTACTACGGTGCTACTTTAGATGAGTGCCTGGACTTGGACCAGCAGCAGGATCCACTAGCAGTAGATGACACTCCCTTAGATTAGGATTGTCTTTACTTTACTTGGATTACTGTATATGGTTTTCAGAGATTTTGGGATATGTACTTATTTAGACACTTAGAATTCTGGATGTATCTCTGTGGTTTATTCTGTTCTAGATATTATCTATCATTCTATCTATCTTTATCCTGTTCTACCTTAGTTGTGATTGAGATATATTCTGTTATGTCACCCCCATTCGGGGAGTATAACTGTTTATTACCTTTAACTGTTAGATGTTGTGACCTAGGACAGCGTTCTACCGCCGACACTGCGGCGTAGGCTGGACGTACCCATGTCTCGTGCCCTTACTCTATGGTGCGGATCGTGACACGTTTTTAGTGGTGGCCCATGTAGGTCTAGGTTGGAAATGTAGTGGTATTCGAACTAGAATATCACTGCACCTGCAGTAGGAATTAGTATATTTTTGAAGGTACTCAATCACCCTAGGAAAATTCCTTATCAGATTCCGTATATCTACTTTGCTGCATATTGTCTTCCTTAGAAATTTAAACTGTCCTCCTTTGATTTTTGACTCATTCTCAGTAATTGTTTCTTGTTTGATCTATGTCTCTAAGATGGTTGAGACGCGATCGCATCGCCCTTGACTGGAAGACACTGGAGAGGAGTCTAGCACCTCTCGACCTCAGTAGCAGCCAGCTTCCGGTGCCACAGGGCCAGTGCAGCCCTCAGGAGTCGGTGTTTCTACCACTTTTGGAGGAGCACCTCCACCAGTCAGGAGGCCGAGCGTTGTGATTCATGAGATCCTTCCACCGCAGCAGCCTCCGCCTGCGGGGATGGTAGATGCTGCACATCTCTTCTCCTTCGTAGAGAGGATTCTGGAGTCCCACCAGCAACAGCAGACGAGGCAGACTACAGATTTCCGTCAGGGGATCGATGAGGCACACCAGCTGGTTCGTACTACAGTTGAGATGATTACTGCTCAGGGAACCCAGCAGCAGCCCCGTCGGAGGGAGAAGGATATACAGGACTTCCAGAAGATGCACCCTCGGGAGTTCTTCGCCACAGAGGGCATCCACTATGCCGACGACTGGATAGAGCATGTCGAGGAGATATTCAGGCTGGCGGAGATACAAGCTCGACTCCAGATCGAGGCAGCGGGCAGTCAGATGCAGGACTTAGCCCGTACGTGGTATCAGACAGATCCCAGGGTGGAAGTTGAGGGCCAGACTTGGGCCCAGTTCAAGGAGCTGTTTAAGGAGCAGTTCTTTCCTGATATGGCCTTGGGAGGTATCGAGGCACAGTTCGAGGGTCTGGTTCAGGGGAACCAGACGGTAGCTGAGTATGCTGCGGAGTTTTATAGACTGGCCCATTTCATAGATGACTTGACAGAGAAGACAAAGGCGAGAAAGTTTCGTCGAGGTCTGATTAGAGAGGTTCGGTCACTGACTAAGAGCGACCGGAACGCTACATTTGCTGAGATATTTTCTGGGGCTATGGCAGCGGAGGACGACCTAGGGCTGAAACAGAAGAGGGGTCGTGACTTCCAGGGTGGTAGCAGCAGTCAGGGGCAGGCCAAGAGGCCTCACTTCCAGCATCAGCCGCCACAGAGGCCAGTTCAGCAGTATCAACAGCAGCACCAGCATCAGGGCCATGCACCTTTTCAGCAGGTGCAGCACCAGCAGCAGAGAGGGCAGCAGGCACCCAGGCAGCAGGCTATCAGTTGTACTTTCTACAAGAAGCCTGGGCACAAGTGGAAGGAGTGCAGGAAGAGACTTGGCAGATGCTTGATGTGTGGATCAGCGGATCACCAGATGAGAGATTGTCCAGTAGCGTCGATGCGTCCGATACCAGGAGGAGCTGGGGCAGCCAAGGCTCCAGCAGGTCAGCCGAGGGGACCAGTCCTGCAGACCCAGCAGCACCAGCAGCAGGCACGAGGTGGACAGCAAGGGCGAGCTTTTGCCATGGCGGTTGAGGATGCCGAGGCCATCGAAGAGCTGATAGCAGGTTCGGTTGTCCTCGACTCCCTTCCAGCATTTGCACTCTTTGATTCCGGGGCTTCCCACAGCTTTGTGTCAGTATCGTATGCTATTAGACACAGTTTGGTTTCTGAACCATTGCCTAGGACCTGTAAGATCACGACCGGGGGTGGGGTCATCCTCGTGAGTGATGTTTGCAGAGGGCGGAGCGTCATATTGGAAGGCCGAGAGTTAGGAGTGAGTTTACTCGTCATGCCACTACCGAACTACGACATTGTATTAGGTATGGACTGGCTGAGTAGACACCACGCCCGCATTGATTGTCGAGGGGGTAGAGTTTTGTTTGGGGCGCCAGGAGAGCCAGAGTTCGAGTACACCCGGCGGCAGGCAGAACAGGATGGTGGAGTCTTCTGTGGAGCTTCAGTTGAGGAGCAGGTGGCTCCGCATCCCTTGATCGCAGAGTTTATGGACATATTTCCAGAGGAGTTGCCAGGACTTCCACCGGACAGGGATGTAGAGTTCTCGATAGACTTGGTTCCCGGTGCGGAACCGATCTCTCAACATATCTATCGAGTGAACAACAGTGAATTGGTGGAGCTGAAGAAGCAGGTGGATGAGCTGCAGGACAAGGGGTTCATCCGATCGAGTTCTTTATCTTGGGGTGCACCGGTACTTTTCGTACCCAAGAAGGATGGATCGGTACGGATGTGTATCGACTACAGGGTACTTAACAACCTGACGATCAAGAACAGATACCCACTGCTGTGGATCGATGATCTCTTTGATCAGTTGAGTGGAGCTCGGGTGTTCTCTAAGATTGATTTGAGGTCAGGTTATCACCAGGTGAAGGTGAAGAGGGAGGATATTCCCAAGATCGCTTTCAGGATGCGGTACGGGCAGTTTGAGTTTTTGGTTATGCCGTTTGGGCTGACCAATGCACCAGCAGTGTTTATGAACCTTATGAACAAGGTGTTCCACCAGTACTTGGACAAGTTCGTGGTGGTATTCATTGATGATATCCTGGTGTATTCCAAGACAGAGGAGGAGCACGAGGAGCACTTGAGAGTGGTGCTAGAGACACTCAGGAGGGAGAGATTGTACGGCAAGCTCTCGAAGTGTGAGTTCTTCCTCGACAGAGTTGACTTCTTGGGTCATGTGGTGACTGGAGATGGTATCTCAGTAGACCCAAAAAAGATCTCAGCAGTTGACGCTTGGACAGCTCCGACTTCAGTGGCAGAGATCAGGAGTTTCCTGGGGCTGGCAGGATATTATAGAAGATTTGTGCAGGATTTCTCCCGGATTGCAGAGCCGTTGACTCGGTTGACCCGGAAGGATACTGAGTTTGTTTGGTCAGAGGAGTGTCAGGCAGCTTTTGATGAGTTGAAGAAGCGGCTTACGACAGCTCCGATTCTGACATTGCCTTCAGGATCAGGTGGATTCACTATTTATAGTGATGCTTCAGGGAAGGGGCTGGGTTGTGTCTTGCAGCAGCATGGGAAGGTGATTGCCTATGCTTCTAGGTAATTACGTCCCCATAAGAAGAACTACCCTACCCACGACCTAGAGCTGGCAGCGATAATTTTTGCTTTGAAGTTGTGGAAGCACTATCTGTATGGCGAGAGGGTGGAGATTTTCACAGATCACAAGAGCTTGAAGTATGTGTTTACACAGAAAGAGATCAACATGAGACAGCACAGATGGCTAGAGTTGATGAAGGACTTTGACATCTCACTTCAGTATCACCCGGAGAAGGCCAACATGGTTGCCGATGCCTTGAGTAGGTATCCGACAGCCATGTGTTTGACTATGGATCAGTACTTGCTTGCAGACTTGGAGAGCCTTGGGATTGAGGTAATTGTGCCCGGAGTGCAGATACAGTTATCGGGCCTTCAGATACAGTCGAACTTGATGGACAGGATCAAGGCGACACAGTTCGAGGATGTGGCTCTGCGGTATATCCGAGAGCATATCAGTGCAGGATTGGAGGATGGCGAGTTTTCACTTGCAGAGGATGGCGCCCTGAGGCACAGTTCTCGGTTATGTGTGCCTAGCGGGAAGCTCAGAGAGCAGATCATGTAGGAGGCTCACAGATCGCAGTACTCTATACATCCTAGTGCCAATAAGATGTACAGGGATCTGCGAGAGCATGTCTAGTGGTACGGGATGAAGCGGGAGGTGTCCCACTTCGTAGCTAGATGCTTGGTCTGTCAGCAGGTCAAGGCAGAGAGGCAGAGGCCCGGAGGATTATTGCAGCCGTTGTCCATTCCAGAGTGGAAGTGGGAACATATCACCATAGATTTTGTATCTGGGTTGTCGCGTACACCAAGAGAGAAAGACGCAATTTGGGTCATCGTTGACAGGTTGACCAAATCGGCCCACTTCTTGCCATTCAAGGTGGGTACGTCTACATAGAGGCTTACAGAGTTGTATATGAGACAGATAGTCAGGATTCACGGAATTTCCGTCAGCATTATCTCAGATCGGGATAGTCGCTTTACTTTCCATTTCTGGAGGAGTCTGCAGACTAGTTTGGGCACTCAGCTCAAGCTTAGTACTGTATACCACCTCCAGACGGACGGACAGTCAGAGAGGACTATTTAGACACTTGAGGATATGCTACGGACGTGCGTCCTGGATTTTGTGTTGGCCCATTGGTCATATGGTCAACCTGATTTTAATAATTGATCAAAACTCTGTCTGGATATACAAAGCTTGTTGGGACATTCTCAGCTTCTTGGACATAAGCAAGATTGGATATTCACTTCGTTCAAGACTGAAGATCTGTTTGCCTACTTGAGTCTGTATTTCCTATGCAATGTAATTTTCTTTTTATTTGAGTCTAGGAATACATTGTACACCGAGTCGTACTGGCAAATAGGCTATTCCCAAAAATAGTTCAAAATGTTTTTAAAATGACCTATCAAATTGTTTATAAAAAGGTTTTCAAAAAGGTTTTCAAAAATCACCAAAACCTATTTTAAAAACCCTAACCTAACCCTGACAGAACTCGGCCAGAGTTCGGCCAGAGTTCGGCCAGAGTTCGGTTGGTAGCCGTTTTGATTTTGAATTCTCTGGAACTTGGTCCTCCTGCAGTTGCGAATTTGACCGAGATTTGCTCATCGAGTTCTGCCCGAATTCTGCCCGAATTCTGACAGAGTTCTCCCTTTGGAAATCCTATAAATAGAGAAGTATTTCGATCATTTCAAATCACTCATTCACTTTCAATCTTCTCTCTATCTAAAGCTTTCTATCTTCCAAAGAGTTTTCTAGAGCTTTCATTTTCAGATCCCAAGCCAGTTACAATCCTCTAGTCGATTTGCCAGTGCGGTACGGTCTAGAAGTTTCTGAGAGATTGTAATCAGAAGGCTTGATTGAAGAATACCTCTTCACATTTGAAGTTGGACGAGTTCTTCGTATCAAAGCTCGCGTTGTAGAAGTTGCAAGGACTTCGTAAGAAAACTTGCGGTTTTTCCTATAGTGGATTCAAACTGGTAGCAAGAGTTCTACCGACTGGATTAGTCCTCAACAGAGGGATACCAGTATACATCGCTGTCTTTGCGTTTGCTTTCTGAACTCTGTCTTTACTTTATTTTCATCTGTGATTATATACTGTGATTGTGTTGCTAACTTTTTTTAATTAGCATTATTCCGCTGCCAACTCTATTCACCCCCACCCCCCTCTAGAGTATTACGCTTTACTATATCGTTCCTACAATTGATATCAGAGCGGGTGTTACAGGTAAAGCAAGGTAAAAGTGCTATTATTTATTCATTATTTATTAGATCACAGCACATCACATGGCTACTATGAAATTCACAAGTGAAGGTCAGGCCACAAACAGACCTCCTCTGTTTGATGGTACTAACTACACTTATTGGAAAACACGGATGAGTTTCTTCTTAAAGTCTCTTGATTTTGACTTATGGGCTATTGTTCTTGATGGCTATCAAAAGCCACCTCGTATAAATGTCGAGGGTGTTTTAGTTGAAAAACCCCAAAACAGTTATACAGAGGAAGAAAAGAAAAAGGCCAGTCTTGACGCACGTGCCATTAATGCTCTTTTTTGTGCCTTAGACAGAACAGAATTTAACAGGGTATCTACATGCACAACGGCAAATGGTGTATGGAAGCTTCTCGAAGTTACACATGAAGGCACGACTCAAGTCAAGGAGTCAAAAGTCAGCAGACTTACTCAAGAGTACGAGGCGTTCAAAATGAAGCCAAATGAAACAGTCACACAAATGTTCGAGAGGTTCTTGGATATTGTAAACCCTTTGTCCTCCTTAGGCAAAGAATACAGTAACCACGAAAAGATTCGCAAACTCCTGCGAGCTCTCACCAAGAACTGGATTCCGAAGGCTACAGCTATCATTGAAGGAAACGACCTCACCACAATGACACTTGAAGTACTCATGGGTAAGCTACTCACTCATGAACTGGATCTACAAGATTTTGAAGAGCCTGCACCAAAGGAGAAGACTATCGCCCTCAAGGCTCAGCACAGAAAAGCTGCTGAAGATGACTCAGACAGCAGTGGATCTGACGCTGAAGATCAAGCACTCCTAGCAATGAAGTTCAAAAGATTCATGAGACATGAGAAAAGAGTCAAAGAGAACAACAATAACAACTGGTACCAAGAAGATGCTGTCTGCTATGGCTGCAAGAAAAAGGGACATATAAAGAAGGACTGTCCCATCAACTCATCATCGAGCAAGAAGAACAACAGGTATGAAAAAGGCAACCTGAAAAGATCAACGTCTCGGAAATACGCCAACACCAGCATATGGCATGAGAGTGAAGCTAGCGACTCAGAAGATGAACATTCAGAGGACGCTGCAAACATCTGCTTCATGGCAATCGATCAGGTACCTACTGAACCTGTAGAAACATATGATGACTTTACCTTTGAGCAATTAGGAGATGCCTTCAGTGACCTGATGCTTGACTACAGGAAACTGCGTAGTAAATATCAGACCGCTAAGAAGGTACTCAAAGAGTACAAAGGAGAAATAGGAAGACTTACCGACCTACTAGCTGAGGTTAGAACTAGTGTTAGTGAGTCTGGTGAGCTTTCCTCTATAAAGCTCTTATTATACGAGACTAAACAGTCATCCGAAGAGAAAGATAAGATTATAGACCAATTGAGAGAAGATCTTTCAAAAGAAAAGAAAAGTCTTCAATCTGCACAAATCAGAATGGAATCACTCACTTCTGATTATACTAAGTTATATGACACTTCCAAAAGGTTGGAAATTAGGTTAGGAAAACAGCCTGAGCCTGCTGCTTCCTATCCTAACACGTGTCACTTACCGAAAATTCGGAACATTCCCAAGCCAAACACTGTCAGACCAAACCATATAAAACCTTTACCCCAAAAGGTTAAGCCCAAACATGATCATAGGTATGCATTCTTCTATACTAGAAAACCTAAACCTACCAACCATGCACATCACTCTGCTTTCAACACTCAACATGCACAATGTCATTATTGTGGCCTCATTGGTCATATTTCATCTGCATGTAGAATGAGAAAGCTAGTTGATTTAAATGTTTATGCTTGGATACCTAAAGCTAACAATTCAGGACCCTACAAGAAATGGGTACCAAGAGTTTCATCTGCAAACTGTTTTGTAGGTGGAACACCCTTCACATGCTAGAAGCAAATGGACCCTCGACAGCGGTTGCTCACGGCATATGACCGGTGACGCTACTCTATTTGCAACACTGTCGAAGAAAAAGAAGGAAGGCTATGTTTCCTTCGGCAATAATTTAAAAGGGTATATTATTGGTATCGGTGATGTTGGTAAATCTCCCTATCCCGTGATTAAAGATGTCTGTCTGGTTACCGAGGTGAAACATAATCTGCTCAGCATAAGTCATCTAGCTGATCATGGTTATGGTATCAACTTTGGCAAAGACAAATGTACTATAGTTGATAGCTCAACTGGTAGTACTATCTTTGAAGGAATCAGGGAAGACAATATATATGTTTTCTATCTATTGGAAGAAGCTAACATTTCAGGTAGATGCTTAATGGCCAAAAGTGATGAGAGTCATTTATGGCATATGAGACTGGGTCATGCAAACATGGATACAATTTCAAGATTATCCACAAAGAAGTTAGTACGTGGTTTACCGGACATAACATTCAAGAAGGATTCGGTATGCAGCCAATGCGAAAAGAACAAGGCTACCAGATCCACATTCAAGTCTGTAAACGCAGTATGTACTACTAGACCTCTATAATTGCTACACATGGATTTATTCGCTCCTAGCAGAGTTGCTAGCCTCGGAGGTAAATTATATGCATTTGTAATTGTAGATGATTTTTCTAGATACACGTGGGTATATTTCTTGACACGCAAGAATGACGTATTATCCGAATTTGTCGCCTTTTGCAAGAAAGTACAGAATGAAAAAGGTTACATGATCACTCGTATTAGAAGCGATCATGGAGGCGAATTCGAGAATGCTGATTTCGAGCAATTTTGTGACACACACGGTTTTATACACGAGTTCTCCTGCCCTAGAACTCCACAACAAAATGGAGTTGTGGAACGTAAGAACAGAACTCTAACCGAAATGGCCAGAGTAATGTTAAATCAATTTAGCCTACCCAAATACTTCTGGGCTGAAGCTGTCAATACAGCTTGCTTTGTGCTCAATAGAGTTCTAATTCGACCCAAATCGAAGAAGACTCCATTTGAGTTATGGTTTGATAGAATTCCTTCAGTTTCATATTTTAAGATATTTGGCTGTAAGTGCTTTATTCTTAATACTAAAGACAATTTGGGAAAGTTTGACGAAAAGGCCGATGAAGGTATATTTTTAGGTTATGCGGCCAAGAGCAAAGGATACAGAGTCTTCAACAAACGTACCATGATCATCGAAGAGTCAATCAACATCACTTTTGATGAAATGAACCAAATGACACTCGATGACAGTGATAAAGATCTGCCTACATCAAGCTCAACATCAGCTGAACCTGAACCAAGCTCTGCACAAGCTGAACCCCCTAGAGGAGATCCAGGAACCAGCTACCTACAGAGTCTACCGAAAAGGTTAAAATTCACAGCTGATCATCCACAAGATTTGGTAATTGGTGACATTACCAAAGGAGTAAGCACTCGATCATCCAGTAGAGATATTATTTCTAGTGTTGCATTTATTTCATAGCTAGAACCTAAATCTATTGATGAAGCATGTAGTGATAGTTTCTGGATAGATGCCATGCAAGAGGAATTGAACCAATTCGAACGGAATCAAGTTTGGGAACTTGTTCCCAAGCCTATTGATCATCCAGTCATTGGCACCCGTTGGGTATTCCGAAACAAACTGAATGAGGATGGTTTAGTAACTCGTAACAAGGCTCGACTCGTAGCTCAAGGATACAATCAAGAAGAGGGTATCGACTACGATGAGACTTATGCCCCAGTTGCGAGATTAGAATCCATTCGTATGTTATGTGCATTTGCATGTTTTCATGATTTCAAACTTTTTCAAATGGATGTAAAAAGTGCTTTTCTAAATGGATTTATAAAAGAAGAAGTTTTTGTAGCACAACCTCCGGGTTTCACGGATTTCAAAAATCCTGACCATGTTTTCAAGTTGAAGAAAGCCTTATACGGTTTGAAACAAGCCCCTCGTGCTTGGTATGATCGTCTAAGCTCTTTTCTACTTGACAATGATTTTACAAAAGGAAAGGTTGACACTACACTTTTTATTAAATCTTTTAATGGCAAGCTGCTTTTAATTCAGATCTATGTTGATGATATCATATTTGGATCCACTGATGAATCTCTTTGTCAAGAATTCTCTAAGTGTATGCAGAATGAGTTTGAGATGAGCATGATGGGAGAGCTGAAATTCTTTCTCGGATTGCAAATCAAACAAACCGACAATGGGACGTTCATTAATCAAGCCAAGTACACAAAAGATTTGCTAAAGAAGTTTGATCTGGACAATGTCAAACCTATTGGCACTCCGATGGCAACTTCAACAAAGCTTGATTCTGACGAACAAGGCAAGCCAGTCGACACACGTAAGTATCGAGGTATGATTGGTAGTTTACTTTACTTAACTGCTAGTCGTCCAGATATAATGTTTAGTGTTTGCTTGTGTGCACGTTTTCAAGCTAACCCAAAGGAATCACATCTGTCCGCAGTTAAGCGTATCTTCCGATACCTTAAAGGCACTTCTTCTGTCGGCTTGTGGTATCCCAAATCCAAATCCTTTGACCTTATTGGTTATTCGGATGCAGATTTTGCTGGATGCAAGGTTGATAGAAAAAGTACTAGCGGTACATGTCATTTCTTAGGCAAGGCTCTAGTCTCTTGGTTTAGTAAAAAGCAAAATTCTGTAGCCTTATCAACAACAGAAGCTGAGTACATCGCCGCAGGACGTTGTTGTGCTCAGATTTTGTGGATGAAACAAACCTTAGAAGACTTTGATTTATTTTACACACATATTCCCATTTTCTGTGATAACACTAGCACCATTAATTTGACTAAGAATCCTGTATGTCACTCTCGTACTAAACATATCGAGATTCGGCATCATTTTCTTAGAGATCATCATCAAAATGGAGATATAAACCTTGTATACATAGATACTGATAATCAATTAGCTGACATCTTCACTAAACCTCTAGCGGAAGATCGCTTCAATTATTTACGTCGAGAATTAGGAATTTTGGACGTCAATAATATTAATTGATGTTATTTTATGATTGTATATCATTATGCAAAAACTGTGTTAGAGACAAGCTAATAAAGAGTCTGTCTGTCACCACAACTACGGTTGAAGCGAAGCGGTATTTAAGAGTTCCCCGGTGAACCTCCGCCAGCTGGGACAGTACTCCTACAGCTAATCTAAGACAGCTGCTGTGTAACGATATTTAACTCATAAAATATTATTAATTATGTTATTTGAAAGCTAAAATAACTAATCTTTGAATTAAATATTTGAAACGAGTCAATGAAAAAGAAGTAGCAAAATCAACTTGAAAGAACCCTAGGCGAATTCGGCCAGAACTCTGACCGAATTCGGCCCGAGTTCGGTTGAGGGTATCTACGTATATATCCAGAACCCGAGAGCTCCTTCTCTTCCATTGCTTCCATATTTCCAACCAGCAGCTACAGCCGCCCGAAAATCCTCCAAACCCTAGGTATTCACCAACCCATTGCTCCCTATCTACTTGGTGAAATCCTTCCAAACTTTGGAATCGTGCGGAGATCATCCTTCTCTACAACATATCTAATTTTTGTGAGGTATAACTCTCTCTTTCTCCACTTTCAAATTTGTGCTTATTTATTTTAATGGCACCTAGATTTAATCCGTCTAAGAGGAAGAAGACTACTCCTAGTGAGGAAGGGTCCTCTTCGAATCCTCACACGGATTCTTTGTTTTCGCTAGTCCAAAAGGGCGACGGTGCTTTCGATGGGTTTTTCTTTCAAACCCTCGATCAAGCTTTATTATGGTACGGTGACTTTTCCACCCGATCCATATGCAGCGGCGTTCCGGTTAAATGGACGGTATTTCCTGACCATCGTCACTTATTTGAGGCATTAGGATTACATTTGCTTGTTAAACTGTGCTTCCCAATTGCTACTAATGCCATTAGATTGTTCTATTACAATCTCGTAGTTAACACTTTTGACGTGAGCACACGTGTTGGAGGCATAGATATTGAGTTCAATGATGTCCTCCTAGCGGAGATTCTTGGGATTCCCAATGAAGGTGAACCGCTAGTTGATATCACGGAATTCGAGTTTCCCGAAGGCACTACACTCACGAGTTTCAAAACGGAACTTTGTGCACCTGACAGAGTACGTTCTGGAAAGTTTAAGGCTAACAACCTTAACTTGTTTAACTACGAATTGCATCGCATCATCTACTCTACTCTACTTCCAAAATCCACTTCCAAGGATGATGTGACTTCGCTTGAGCTGTCCGCTATGTATCATCTTATCAAGGGGATTCCTTTTTCTGTCCCCAAGACTATTATTCAGATGATGGGACGTTGTCGTGCAAGAGATCGAAATCTCTCTTACGCGATGATTCTCCCTCGTATCTTTCAGCGCTTCGACATCGATCTATCAACTTGTACTCAAGACTCTGAGCCCAAGTTACTCCAGCTTTCTCGTCGCAGCCGGACTGCTTCAGCTACACCTCCTGCTCCTCCTACTGCACCATCTCCACCACATCAGCCGTATGCCATGACTTTTGAGGGCATACATCAGTACCTATCTGCTTTGCACGTCTCGATAACGGACATGGCTCGCGAGCGTGAGTTCCGCGATGTCACCCGTTACCAGGCGATGGCAAACTCCTTGGCCGATCTGCATTTTGCACAGACTGGTCACTCTGCCGCTTCCATCCCTCGAGATCCAGCTTTTTCGGGTTACCGCTGTGAGGATGAGGCTGTCCATGCCTACTTCCAGCCCGGTAACGCCTATGATTGGTATCGTGCTCCTCGAGATTATGTTGGCGAATTCTATGCTGGCGCCCCTACTCATCCTACTGGCGCTGGTACTTCTGGTGCTGGTACTTCCGGTCATGCTGGCCGTGCTACTGATGATATTGATGAGGATAGTGATGATGAGATCTGATCTGATTACTAGTGACATTCTACTGTATACTTGGAAATGCTCCGATATTCCAAGTTTTTATCATTTACTTTTTGATTAGTACTTTGTAGTTTGCTATCAGTATTTCTTTTATCTTCATGGACATGTTTATGATGTTTCATTTATGACATCTCAGTTAAGTTCAGCATTTTGTTTAGCACTATTTTCTTATATTGCTTTTCATTTTTAAACTGTCTGTGAAATAGCATGCCTGAGATTTTTTTATGCAATACATGCTTGTGATGATAAATTTCTCTAATTATTTACTGTATCTTTTATTTTTGTTTTCTCACTGTTTGTTACTTATGCATTGATTGCGGGGGAGTCTTCTGCATTTCATGCGGGGGAGCCTTCTCTTGTACAACTATTTTGCTAAGTGACAAAGGGGGAGAAAATTAAAATGATCTAACATTTTTTTTGAGTTGAATACAGGTTATGAACAATTTTTCACCTTTTGATATTTTTTCGAACTAGCTTATTGTTATATCATTCATAGTTTGTCAATTATCAAAATGGGGGAGATTGTTGGCCCATTGGTCATATGGTCAACCTGATTTTAATAATTGATCAAAACTCTGTCTGGATATACAAAGCTTGTTGGGACATTCTCAGCTTCTTGGACATAAGCAAGATTGGATATTCACTTCGTTCAAGACTGAAGATCTGTTTGCCTACTTGAGTCTGTATTTCCTATGCAATGTAATTTTCTTTTTATTTGAGTCTAGGAATACATTGTACACCGAGTTGTACTGGCAAATAGGCTATTCCCAAAAATAGTTCAAAATGTTTTTAAAATGACCTATCAAATTGTTTACAAAAAGGTTTTCAAAAAGGTTTTCAAAAATCACCAAAACCTATTTTAAAAACCCTAACCTAACCCTGACAGAACTCGGCCAGAGTTCGGCCAGAGTTCGGCCAGAGTTCGGTTGGTAGCCGTTTTGATTTTGAATTCTCTGGAACTTGGTCCTCCTGCAGTTACGAATTTAACCGAGATTTGCTCATCGAGTTCTGCCCGAATTCTGCCCGAATTCTGACAGAGTTCTCCCTTTGGAAATCCTATAAATAGAGAAGTATTTCGATCATTTCAAATCACTCATTCACTTTCAATCTTCTCTCTATCTAAAGCTTTCTATCTTCCAAAGAGTTTTCTAGAGCTTTTATTTTCAGATCCCAAGCCAGTTACAATCCTCTAGTCGATTTGCCAGTACGGTACGGTCTAGAAGTTTCTGAGAGATTGTAATCAGAAGGCTTGATTGAAGAATACCTCTTCACATTTGAAGTTGGACGAGTTCTTCGTATCAAAGCTCGCGTTGTAGAAGTTGCAAGGACTTCGTAAGAAAACTTGCGGTTTTTCCTATAGTGGATTCAAACTGGTAGCAAGAGTTCTACCGACTGGATTAGTCCTCAACAGAGGGATACCAGTATACATTGCTGTCTTTGCGTTTGCTTTCTGAACTCTGTCTTTACTTTATTTTCATCTGTGATTATATACTGTGATTGTGTTGCTAACTTTTTTTAATTAGCATTATTCCGCTGCCAACTCTATTCACCTCCCCCCCCTCTAGAGTATTACGCTTTACTATATCGTTCCTACATTTTGGAGGTTCCTGGGAGGATCATCTACATTTGGTGGAGTTTGCTTACAACAACAGTTATCAGGCCAGCATTGAGATGTCACCGTTTGAGGCTCGGTACGGGCGTAGGTATCGTACACCCTTATCTTGGGATGGTGTTGGAGAGCGAGTTTTACTGGGACCAGAGATGGTTGTTGACGCAACCGAGAAGGTGAAGCTGATCAGGGACAGACTTCGTATGGCGCAGGACAGACATAGGTACTGGGCCGATAGCCACCGGAGGTCGTTGGAGTTTGAGGTACAGATTTAGAGATAGGATTAGAAGTAGGTTATATTTTGTTTTGTTTGATTGATCGTGTTTGATTTTTTAGTAACTTGAGACCTTGCTTGTGATTAGGTTGGAGACATGGTTTTTCTGCGGATATCTCTGACACGTGGTACGATACGTTTTGGTGGAGGTGGAAAGCTTAGCCCGCGCTTCTTCGGCCCTTTCGTTATCAGCGGGAGAGTCGGTGACGTGGCATACAGGCTATACTTGCCACCTGCACTAGTGGGAGTTCTCAACGTATTCCACGTATCACAGTTGAGACGGTACGTGGCTGACCCTAGCCATGTGCTCGATCATTCGGAGATTGAGGTTGGACCTACTCTCAGTTATCCAAAGCAGCCTGTGGAGATTCTGGATCGCCGAGAGAAGGTACTAAGGAGCCAGGTGATACCCTTGGTATGCGTCGCATGGAGGCATCATTCTCAAGGAGAGTCTACCTGGGAGCGGGAGGATGAGATGCGCGAGCGGTACCCCTATCTTTTTGGACCTTGAGGTATATTTTCTATCCTTCTCAGCAGTTAGTTTCGCCTTTAATTTCGAGAACGAAATTACTTTAAGGAGGGTAGATTTGTCACTACTACTTTTCTAGATTGAGGGTATTTTGGTCATTTTTGAAATTTTGGGAATTATTTGGAATTATTATGTATTATTTAGATTTATTAGAATTTTTAGTGATTTTTAGTGTAATTGTTTTGGTGCTATTCTAGACTTTGACTAATGTTGACTTAGGAGACTGTCCTAGAGGCTAACCTAGGTCATGACTACTTGGTTAGGCTAAGTAACCCTAGCTTGACCTAAGTTAGTGACATCCTAATCATTAGAATTATTTTAGGGAAATTAGGATTTAATGTGATTAGGAAATGGCTTGTGATTTCACAAGTCATGGCTTGTGATTTTAGCCTTAAAGGCCCAACCAAACACTAGTGAACCTAGCCCTAGCCCAACCCACATGGCCGACCACACTAAACCTAGGGATTCCCACCTATTTAATCCCCTCCTAGAAATTAGGGCTAGCCTCCCTTTAGAATTATTTGCTAGTTTAAGGAAGAGGTAAGTCTCCATCTTCAATAAATCATAGAAAATCCATTTCAACTCCTTTTTCCTCCAAACCAATTGTTATAGATTCTAATTTTCCTGTTCTTGCTGTTTATGAAAGGATATTTCAGAGTTTGGGTAATTTGAAGGAATTTGGTGGCTTGAGGAACCATTTTCATTTGGAGATTTTGAGCCCTTGCACATCAATAGGTAAATTCTAATATACACCATGAAATTACTGTTTTATTGCATTTCTAGGATGCCCTAGGTCTACCCTAGATGTAGGACTAGCTAACCCTAGAATCCAAGTCCATTACGTGTCCGTATCGGACACGTATCAACTCATGTTTATAGGTGTTTGACGAAATGCCTCAAAGGGCATTTCGACCTGATTTTAGGATTGTTTTTAATAGAAAATTAGGGTTTGATCTCGCTTACGTGTTTCTTGTGTTCTAAGCACATTTTCGTGTCGCATCGTGTCGCCACATACACGTGGACACGCGGCCGCACACGTGCGCGCGCTGGCAGGATCCATGCCCTGCTACTCGGGCCTGATTTCGAGCTGGACACAACACTTTGGCTCATGAAACTCGACACACATGTTGTGTCCATGACTGACACGGGGTCCCCCAAGTGGTACGACCCCTCGTGTCGTATCGGACACGGGATCACGTGTGCACGAGTTATGCAATGTGCGTGCACTGTGTGTACCAGTATACTGAGTTGGTTCTCTGTGTTTAATTCGATTTTAAATGTTTTATTTGAGTTTTAATTTGCTAAATTAGATCCTAATGTGATGTATATTCTATGTTGGAATTAATTTACATGTTTGTTTAGAATAGGTTGTTATGAGCTTTTAAATTCGAATAGGGGTTTAAAGCCATATGGGCTGATACCATTACTGATACATGGTTTCCCATTTTTTCCTAACTTTTAATTCCTTGTTTGCTTGATGTTGTTCACTGCTATATGTCTCCACATATTTGGTTGTTCATGTTAGTTCATTATTTACTTTCGAATATGGCTATTGATAGGAGATTGGGATATTGGCAATTGAGTTGGATTCGAAATTGCTAACTGTTACTTGGGTTCTTCCCAATTGTTAAAACTGAGTTTTGAAATGTTATTAACCTGAGAATTGATACTCTAAATACATGTATTGATTTTCTTTTCCTGAACTGTTAAACTGATTATTGTTTTCCTTTCCTTTTACTGTCCGCTGAGAATTTGGGGGTTTGATTGTTATTAAACTGTTAGCCTATAACCTGGGATTGGGTTTCAGTCCTTCTTGAACTGATTTTGATTTGGGTAGTACCCACTGATTTCTATTTGAACTGAGAATTGATTTCTTGTTTCCCATCTCACTGAACTGTAATCGAAGGGTTAATGTATTTCCCTATTCTATTCAAATATGTATACACTGATTTCCTATTTTCCAAATTTCATTTGGTGTTGCTTCACTGTTTCATTGCCACAGTTCACCATTCACTCTCTCATGTTTTATTCACTACCCTCACACCCCACCACATTGCATTTTCCAGTACACACATAGTTCCTGTTTTCCCACACACTCTTGTACATGCCTCACACACACCTATGACACTTGTACAGTCACTGATTTTCCCATTGTTCATTGTTTTCCTAGCCTTCACTGTTCTAATTTCCTGCATACACCCAGGTTTTTTTATTGCCATGCCACAGTTCATTGTCACACACCCTCATACCATATACACACACAAGTACACCACAATATTCCCCTTCCTATCCCTAAATATGTGTACATACATATATATATATGTATATATATGTGAGATGTAATATATATCCTATATATTATATAATGTGTGTCCTATTATATATTATATATAAATATGGTTGTATGGTATACATATAGTAGCCTATAGGTTATATATATTCTAAGTTAGATTATGATATATCATATGTGTTATATTTAGATATATTTTTGACATGATGTCATGTGATTGTATGTTGGCTTATAGGCATGGTATGGCCTAAGGCCTATGGGTGGCTGAATGCCTAGTATGGAGTCTGGAATAGACTGTTTAGTCTTGATAGGACCTAGAATGGCTTGTTTGACCTAGTGAGACTTGGTTAGACCTAGTTGACCATAGTTTGACTTAGGTTTGACTTTAGGGTTGACCAGAGTTGACCAAGAGTTGACTTTGGCCTAGATTGACCTATATTCATGTAAAATGCATTGATTTGCATCTTATTATCATTGTAGACTCATAGTGACTTGTACTGTTCTATAGGAGACAGACACCACTCCTCGGACAGTATATATTCTCCAGATTCACAGGATACAGGCGAGTACATTCTCTGATCATTTCATATCCTGCATTAGGAGTATATTCCTGCTTTAGATTATTTTACATGATGCTGACACGTTGGAAACACGGATTAGTACTATATGGATCTTGTTGTGCGATGTTATCCCCTTAGCGGATACATCGGGTATTCGTGTTCGTGTACTTTATCGTGAACATCGTGTACTCCTTGTATTTGCGACATTCGTGTACGAAACGTGTGAAATCGTATATAATCATGTATTCACATGACCTTCGTGTACAATAACATAACTTAACTAGATCCTTGTGTATTGATTGGGACGGGAGAGTAGAAGTGGTTATGTATTCAATCCAGTAGATTACTCGTGTACAACCTCTGTAGATTACTCGTGTACAACATTGTGTCGTCTACATAACCATCTTGTGCTCTGAATCACTAGCACTGTTAGTTCTCTATATACTGTAGCTATTTATTTACAGTCTCTCTTTTTTATCATGTATTTCTTTCAGTATCTTGTATCTTACTCTCTAGCATGATTATATATCCTGACCTGCTATGATTTGTTGAGATGTACTGTGCTCGCTCCTGTCCTGACTGGACCTGTTGAAAATTTTACAGAGGACGAGGCTGAGGCGTTCTGCCCTACCTACTACGGTGCTACTTTAGATGAGTGCCTGGACTTGGACCAGCAGCAGAATCCACTAGCAGTAGATGACACTCCCTTAGATTAGGATTGTCTTTACTTTACTTGGATTACTGTATATGGTTTTCAGAGATTTTGGGATATGTACTTATTTAGACACTTAGAATTCTGGATGTATCTCTGTGGTTTATTCTGGTCTGGATATTATCTATCATTCTATCTATCTTTATCCTGTTCTACCTTAGTTGTGATTGAGATATATTCTGTTATGTCACCCCCATACGGGGAGTATAACTGTTTATTACCTTTAACTGTTAGATGTTGTGACCTAGGACAGCGTTCTACCGCCGACACTGCGGCATAGGCTGGACGTACCCACGTCTCGTGCCCTTACTCTAGGGTGCGGGTCGTGACAGACACTGTTATGTATGAGAAGTAGACGTCTCTTGTTCTTCTCCGATAACATAGGATTCAACTTCTCTTGAACATATAGAGGGATTGGTGTAGAGATATGAATCAACGCTATCAGTTTCTGAATCCAAATACTGGGTACCCCCAGCCTCTAAATCTGAAGAATGCATACTTAAAGATCGTTGACTTCTTGACCGAGTATGTTGATATACTCCTTCAAAAGTGTCAAGGATTCGGTTGAACTGTTGTTGACTTGGAGTCTGGGATGAATTGCGTCTTGGACGTCGTCCTCTATTGATATGAGATGCCATATTGACCGATGCAAAGGACAATTCATGTTCTTGATCATCAATTTGTTGCTGCGGTACGTTATAACTTAATCGATCGAAAACTGACTGTTTAGAAGCAGAACAACAACATTTGATCACAATTTGGTGACATTCACAATGATGATTTTCTTGAGGGAGTGTCACAGAAGATTTTCTATTTTTACGCTTTTGCACAAGTAATTCGCGTAAATCAGAAGAATGGGAAGGTAACATTTTCTTTCTTGCATTTGGGACAGAGAAATATTTAGTCCCTTGCGTAAAAAAAAGATTACTAGATTCATTGGCAGGAGAAAGTTGTGCATTTTTACGCGCTTGGAGTTGTGTGCGTAATTCCTGAGTTAATTTTTGTGCACAGAGAACACCTTCTGTATTGCACGTAATCCTAAGATTTGGCACTTTGCGTAAAGCAGCATTAGAGGATTGTTGGCAAAAAATAGAAGTTTTGCCAAAATTTCTTGTCTCCTTGGATAAACTAAAAGAAGTGTCTGCCATAGCAGCAGTAGAAGACTTGTTTTTACGTTGTATGCGTGTAGGCAAGTTTATTTTAGATGCAAAAGTACCATTGTGAATTTTATCTACCATGTCACTGACAGAAGATTTGCCTTTACGCGTATAGTACAAAACAGGAACATCTGCCACGTCACAGACGAAAGATTTGCCCTTACGTATAGAGCGCAAGACATGAGTGTCTACCACGTCACAGACGGAAGACTGAATTTTACGTACAGAGCACAATACTGAAGTAGGAACTGCCTCGTCACATACAGGAGCCCCAACAACAGGAGTGGGAAGAATTTCCTTGCTTTCAGAGACAATAGACAGATCAGAAGGTGCTTTGGACTTAGGAATCCAAACTTTGCGCACCTTTCGTGATTTTTGCACATTGGAGCAGCGAGTACTACCCCCAGTTCGAAGCATTTCTTCATAAGCAGTCTGGTCGAACTGAACGACCAAAGTCTTCTTCGTCGATCCAATCGACACATCATCGTATTAAGCAATTGCTTTCTCGTCAGAGGAGAAAGTCGTCCCCAGCAGAGTCGCCATTTTGTTTCACTTAACGAAATGCCCTAAGGCTTTTGAAAAAAATGAGATAAAATGTACAAAAGTACAAGTAAATTCTAGAAAGTATTGCTATGGAAGTTTGATCTGAGAGCAATCACTTTGTTCCTTGGACCACACGATGATGATGAAGAAAACTGCTTGGAGATGAACAACTGGAAGAACTAAGTCACCAGAAAGGTATAGACACAATTGGTACTGATGGCACGGTCGAATGCTTTCCTGTTTTGCTTCACTCTGTTCTTGAGGAAAAGTTGAAGAGAAATGTTCTAAAAAATTACTTTGCTCCGAAAGTATGAATTCTCTCAGGATCTCTAGTCTCTAAAAATCCAGTCCTTCTTCCTTAAAAAAGAAGTCTTTATATAGACCTGTCTTATGTGCGTAAAAAGCACCAATATTAGGTCTCTACGCAGACTGGTAGAATAATTGTCACCCACGTACAGAAATTGTCTTCTACGCACGTTGACACGTGTCCCATAATCCAATAAAATAAGGAGAACACGTACACATGTTCTTCGAGAAGTGTGGCATGAAGACCACGTCAGAAAACCATGTTCCCACATAATCAGGACAAACTATGCGTAAGGGATGTTGTTAGGCATGTCTGAGCGTAAAATAGCTCAAAGTAAGCTTCCTGCGTAAAGCGGCTAAAAATAGCCTTGAGCGTAAAGGCTCAAATAAACTTGTCGAGTGTATTGTAAAGCTTTTCCTATGCTGAAGTATTTTGAAGCCAATTCAATCGACGACTTACGTCTAAAGGGGCGAATGTATGGAACGGCAAGCGTTAGTTCAGGCAACTTGTCGAGTATATTTCTTTCTATTTTTAATCAATGTAGCCCCAACGGCATCCAATGTAATAACGACTTGCACTTCGTTGCAAGCTATGAATGAAAAGCAAATTTCTATCTTTCTATACTGCATCTTATATTCTGATGTGATTTGTGAAGTTTCAACGTGGCGTATTAATATGAAAAGCAACGTAACATTCTTGCCTTGTACGAGTGCAATTCCAGACTCGTACGGCATCACGCCTTAGCGAGGATGAACGAATCGGCAAAATAACACCGGAGACGAACGGTTTGTCGACTCGGGGCATGACAAATTGGTATCAGAGCACAGTTATGTTTCCTCGGATTTTCGAAAGATGTTTCATTGTTGGAATGTCCATTGTGATGGCTCGATTGAATGCTTGTCGACATGCTGCGTGAAATACAAGTTCCATACAGGTAAGCCCGTAGATATTTTTGAAAAATACTAACGGGTTTACACTGTTTTGTAAGAATGACTAAGCGAGATAAGAAAAATCCC
Source organism: Iris pallida (assembly GCA_029216955.1). NCBI lineage: Eukaryota > Viridiplantae > Streptophyta > Magnoliopsida > Asparagales > Iridaceae > Iris > Iris pallida. The sequence continues at coordinate 23,126,223 of JANAVB010009598.1, forward strand.
GACACAACAACCCAAACCGTGGATAGTACGTCGAGCACAAAGAGTACTGGCCCTAGCGAGACGACTATGGAGAAAATGCTACAGTTGATGGAACAGCAGCAGCAACAGCTTCAAATGCAATTCAAAGCCCAATTTGATGCGCAGCAGAAGCAGATGAACGCCCTGACTTAGATAGTGAGCAAGATGGCGGGCAATACTAAGGCAACGGTCGTAGTACCCGAGGAGAAGCAAGGTGATCAAGATGAAGACGACGAAGAAGAAGCTCAACCGCAAACGATAAATTCTTCTTCCTTGTTCAAGGCAAAGGAGTTCCGCAAGATGAATCCACCGAAATTCAACGGCCGAGCAGAGCCTGATGTGACCGTGGGGTGGCTCGCGGAGATTGAGGACCAATTTAATCTGCTTAGCATTGAAGGGTCCCAGAGGGTAACTTGTACGGCGTTACAGCTGCAACTGAGGGCTTACGACTGGTGGGCAGCTAAGAAGCAGGAAATATACGAAGCCGATACAGATGCCACGATTTCCTGAAAAATATTCAAGGAAGCTTTCCTCGAACAGTACGTTCCTCACGCCGTCCGTCGTCAAAAAGAAGACAAGTTCATGATGCTGCGATAGGGAAATATGTCTGTCGACGATTATGACTCGAGCTTCTCAAAGCTGGCAAAGTTTGTCGACGCCTTCCTGCCCAATAAAGAAGCATAGTGTGAACGCTTCCAACAAGGCCTAAATAATGAACTACGAAGGGACGTCATGAATCAAAGGTGCCGAACATACCGTGAATCCTACAATGCCACTCTCGACAGTGAGCGTATATTTGGTCGTATGTCGTAGAGAGGCATCCGTAACCACTTCAACAAGCGTCCTAACGACGTCGGAAGATCGGGAGTATCAAAATGTCCAAACAGATTTGATGACCGAGGCCATGGCGGTCAACACTATACCAGGTGCAATAAGCGTGGGTACCAAACCGTTGATTGCGTCACGAGATCTTGCTACAAGTGTGACGAGGTAGGCCACATAGTTACATATTGCCCGCAAAAAGTTCCAAATCAACCCAACCTACCAAGGAACGTGCCGAATCAACATAAAGTGCCTATACTGCAAGGCACAAATGCGGTGCCCGTCAACCCGCAGAATCAACGCCACGGAGCTCAAGGCCGAATTTATGCCTTAACTCGGGATGAGGCGTTCGCATTCGATACTATTGTAACAGGTATATTACTCTACAAAAATATACCTGCTCGAATACTATTCGATTCGGGTACGACGCATAGCTTTATATCTGCTGATTATACGAAAGAAAATAAAATAACCATGCAATCACTAGATACGAATATTAGCGTTAGCACTCCGTCGGGAGTCGATATGTCTATGAACTTTATTTGTAGGGATGGCCACATTTGCATCGGAAGAAGAAATCTATCCTTGGATGTCGTCGTACTAGATATCAAAGAGTACGACATAATCCTGGGCATGGATTGGTTGGGTGCTTGTCATGCAACGATCGAGTGTACGAAGAAGAGAGTGGTGTTTTATCTTCCTGGTGAGACAGAGTTCTCATATTCATGCGGTACAGTCTCGAAGACGGCAATGATGGTATCGGCAATCTCGGCGAGGCGTATACTGAGTGGGATTCTTGGCATCAGTTCGAGACACGCGAAAGGATAATACAAACACAATACAGACTGATATTGTGGCAGATTTTTTTGACATTTTTCCTGACGAGATGTCTGGGATGCCACCGGATCGAGAAATTGAATTCAGCATCGACACCTTTTCGAATACGCGGCCGATATCAAAGGTGCCTTACCGTATGGCTCCAGCAGAACTGAAGGAGCTGAAGGTGCAATTACAAGAGTTGCTAGACCGTAGATTTATTTGTCCTAGCGTCTCTCTATGGGGATCTCCCATACTGTTCGTGAAGAAGAAGGATGGGTCGATGCGGCTATACATCGACTATCGGAAACTCAACAAGGCGACCGTACGGAACAAGTATCCTTTGCCACGAATCGATGACTTGTTTGACCAACTGTAAGTTGCAGCAATATTTTTAAAAATCGATCTTCGTTCAGGCTATCATCAGTTGAAGATCAAGTCCGACGACGTATCGAAGTCTGCCTTTCGCACTCGTAATGGTCATTACGAATTCCTAGTCATGTCGTTCGGTTTGACGAATGCCCCAGTCGCTTTCATGGATTTGATGAACCGAGTCTTCGGACCCCAAATCGATAAATTCGTAGTCATGTTCATTGACGATATCTTTATCTACTCAAGGGACCGAGAAGAGCATGCAGAACACTTGAAGATGGTACTGCAGATTCTGCGTAAAAACAAATTATATGCCAAGTAGAGTAAATGCGAGTTCTGGATGAGTAGCGACATTCCTCGGACATGTAATCTCTGCCGAAGGTGTCACGGTGGACCCAAAAAAGATTGAAGCGGTGGTAGATTGAAAACGACCTGTCTCGGCTAGCGACATTCGGAGTTTTTTGGGCTTAGCGGGCTACTACCGAAGATTCGTGCGAAGCTTTTCAAAACTAGCGTCGCCTCTGACTCGCCTCACCCAAAAGGGAGTAGTATTTGAATGGAGTGACGACTGTGAATCCAGCTTTCAAGAGTTAAAGCAATGGCTCGTCTCAGCTCCAATCCTTGCACTTCCAGACGGTCCAGAAGGCTTTCAGATATTCAGCGACGCATCGGGAACTGACCTCGGGTACGTACTCATGCAGAGAGATAAAGTCATCTCCTACGCTTTACGACAGTTGAAGCAGCACGAAAAAAACTACCCGACGCACGACCTGGAATTGGCGACGATCGTGTTTGCGTTGAAACTCTGGCGGCACTATCTCTATGGTGTGGCTTACAGAATCTACACAAATCATAAAAGCCTGAAATACTTGTTTACATAACGAGAACTCAACCTACGACAGCGACGTTGGCTCAAACTCATAAAAGATTACGAGCTAACGATCGAGTATACGCCGGACAAGGAAAACGTGGTAGCCGACGCGCTTAGCAGAATGTTTATGGGAACACTAGCCATAAATAAGGAGATACGACGAGACCTTGAAGCGATGGGTATCGAACTCGGAATTGAGTATCGACACCTGCACCTAGCTCAGTTGAAGTTAGGATCGAGCCTGCTTAGCAAGATAAAGAACGCATAAAAGGATGACTCATTCCTGAAGAAGATGCGCGAGCTGATTTCAATAGGAAGGGTGACTGACTTTGCAGAAGATGGAGACGGGACGATGCGACTAAAGGAAAGGCTCTGCATTTCTGAAACTGCCGAACTCAGAAAAGAAATTCTGATGGAGGCACACTATGTGAAGTACTCGTTACATCCTGGAAGCACCAAGATGTACAAGGACTTGCGCATAAACTTTTGGTGGCACGGCATGAAGAAAGACGTGGCTACATTCGTGTCGCAGTGTATGGCCTGTCAGCAAGTGAAGGCGGAACACCAAAGGCCAGGCGAAGAGCTGCAGAACCTCGCCATTTCCGAGTGGAAGTAGGACAATATCTCGATGGATTTTATTACGGGATTTTCGAAGACGCCGCGGAGAATGATGCAATTTGGGTCATTGTTGATAGATTGACCAAGTCGGCTCACTTTATCGCAATTAAAGTATGATGGAGCGTCGATCGGTTAGCGCAAATCTACATCGACGAGATTGTTCGACTACACGGGGTACCGGCCTCAATAATTTCGGACAGAGACGGGCGATTCCTATCGCATTTTTGGACGAGCCTACAGGAGGCGACGGGGACCAAACTAAACTTTAGTTCTGCATACCATCCCCAAACAGACGATCAAACGGAGAGGGTAAATCAAATCTTAGAGGATATGTTGCATCTGTATGCGATCGACCTAAAGACTAGTTGGGATACGCATTTGCCGCTTGTGGAGTTTGCCTATAACAACAGTTATCAGTCGAGCATTCAGATGGCTCCATATGAAGCGCTTTGCGGGAGGAAGTATCGTTCGCCAATATGCTGGGACGAAGTCTGAGAGCGACAAGTGCTTTGCCCGGAACTGGTGGAGCAGGCCGTCGAAAAGGTCCGTTTGATTCAAGTTAGTCTCCGTATCGCACAAAGTCGACAAAAGAGCTACGCAGATCTTCGTCGACGATCGCTAAAATTCTTGGTCGGGGACCATGTGTTTCTGAAAGAAACGTCCATACGCGGTGTGATACTGTTCGGCGTTAAAGGCAAGTTGAGCCCGAGATTTATAGGCCACTTCAAGATCATCGAGCGAGTTGCAACGGTTGCTTATCGGATCGCACTCCCTCCTGCCTTGGCTAATGTGCACGATGTTTTCCACGTTTCATAACTTCAAAAATACGTGCACGATCCAAGTCATGTGGTTAGCTTCGATCAGTTGGAGCTACGTACTGACTTGTCTTACTCGGAGGAGCCTATTCAAATTTTGGACCGTAAGGAGAAGGTGCTACGAAATCGGTCGATGTCTTTGGTCCACGTGCTTTGGCGGAACCATTCAGTTGAAGAGTCGACGTGGGAGATAGAGGCGAAGATGAAAGAGAAATATCCTGCGTTGTTTGTCTAAATTAAGGTCAGACCCTTGTTTTTAAGTTTCGGGACAAAACTTTTTCTTAGTGGTATATTATGTAGCGACTCGCTTTCGATAGGCGACGGACTTTATAATATGCTTGCGTCGAGTCGGATCGGCCGGGAACTTAGATGGCCATCTGACTCGATCGCTAAGCTTGGTAAACGATAACACCTTGCGGTATCGATTAAATCGATTTGGACGGATGTTACGAGAATCGATCCAACTAATGGAACAACTTCTGTTGGAATAAGTCCTAGATGCAGCGGGCTACGTCTCGACGAGTGAGCTCTATATAAGAGTTCCTTCGACGGGACCAGACTACTGTATGATTTTTTTGGAGCTTTTGTCGTTGGATTTTGATGAAGTGCTTTTGCGTCATTTTTCTGGATGCAATCTTCAAATTTTGAAGCAAGGAAAAAAGAAAGAATCCTAACAAAGTGTTGGTGCCATTGCAGGAGCTCGCGTAACTAAAGCTTGACGTTGCAAAGTGCTTCGACGATCGACACGAGCAAAGTAATCGGTGGGTGATTCGGCCCCTTCTTTTCTACTCTGTCCTGTAAACTAATTTCTTGCCTCGAATTCATTCAAATCGAACGATGCTTGCATGCCAATCCACTAAGGTAAAGAACTCGGGAAAAACGTATCAATTTAGAATAATTTACTCTGAAAAAATACAAGTTTATCGCATAAACCAGAAAGTTTAAGGTTCTAGTAAAAAGATAGACTATTTTACGTGCTACAAAATAACATGAAACGTTGTTCATGGGTTATGATGCCTCGGACAATTTGGTGCCTACGGGATGCTAAATTGGGAGTACGGCTTTGGGGAAAATGAATCGTTGCATGAGTTGGGGGAAAGTGATAATGCCGTTCAATACTGTCTGCACTATACAAAACTGTTGCATATTAAACTGTTCACGCATTGGCATGGTCATGGACAGCTTGTGCACAAGTTGATTTTCCTCGAATCGGTATCCGGGGCATCGGTATCGAATCGACCTAGGGGGAATGAATAATCGTGCTTCAGCACTGATGCATTGCGGGACCGTCAGTCAGGCTTGCAACCTAGACTGAACGGACCGTAATGCCGTTGAGATAGTCCCACGTAATGTGTACATCAATGACCGCACATATAAGATAGTAGCAAGCTTACCTACTGTCTTATGCAGGTGTAAATATTATCTCTGTTTTCATGCAGGAACAATTACGGCCATGGTAAGAAATGCAATAAATCGAAAGATGCCTATCTTTGAAATGTTTTACTGTATGCTTTATTATTCAAAGATGGCTACCGATATGAACTGAATTCATTTAGTTCTAAATAGAAAGACAACTCTAAAGCATGCCTATCTTAACAATCAGAGTCGGTTTAGACGAGTGGGTTCGTCTCGTCTACTTAGCAAGTGTGCTAATCCCATCCCCCAATTTCCCCAGGTACGGCGGGCGCTCTAAACTAAACTGAAGCTGAAGTATAGAGAGGCATTTTGAAGATCTTCCTATGCTGAAGTATTTTGAAGCCAATTCAATCGACGGCTTATGTATAAAGGGGCGAATGTATGGAACGACAAGCGTTAGTTCAGGCAACTTGTCGAGTGTATTTCTTTCTGTTTTCAATCAATGTAGCCGCAATGGCATCCAATGTAATTATGACTTGCACTTCGTTGCAAGCTATGAATGAAAAGCAAATTTCTATCATCCTATACTGCGTCTTATATTCTGATGTGATTTGTGAAGTTTCAACTTGGCGTATTAATATAAAAAGCAACGTAACGTTCGTGCCTTGTATGAGTGCAATTCCAGACTCGTACGGCATCACGCCTTAGCGAGGATGATCGAATCGACAAAATAACATCGGGGACGAACGGTTTGTCGACTCGGGGTGTGACATAAAGTCTGAGTTTAACCCTTGCATAGAGTTTGATTTTGACTCAGTTTGACCTTTGCGTAAAGTTTTATTTGGAACTGTCTTTGCGTAAAGATCTCAACTTCCTTGATTTGGTTTACGAAATTTATTTACGCTTCTACAGCTTATAGATTTATTAGGCTCCCTTGTTTATGTTTGTACCCAAACCTTTCAAAAGATGGTAAAAGGAAAGACGACTCGCTCAGGGCCTGCGGACGAAGAGGTCTCTTCCTCCGGGAACACACCTACCCAGGCTCAATCAGACCCCTCTCCAGTATAGCCCAGTACCCGTCTTCGTGCTGTACGGACTCCCCGTGCTGCATATACCTCTACTGTGCATGCAGCTGCACCGATTCCCCCGAGACCTACGCTCTCGATTGCTGACGCAAATCCTCCAGCTGCTCCACCAGTGTCAGTAGACCCCGCCGAGCTCATAGGCCTGCTACAAGGAGTACTTGAGGCCCAGAGGGCTTAAGCAGAAGTGGATCGTGAGCAGACAACGATCATGAGGGAGGTCATGGAGAATGCCCACAATGTCGCCATGGCAGTACTCGACTCATCACAGAAGGAACCAGGGCCTGTCAAGGTAAAAAAAGTGGAATTAATAATCTTTTATATTTCATTGGAGAAATATAATTTTGACTGGCAGTCAATTATCCAGGAGAAAGTTGGAGACATTGAAAGCTTCAAAAAGATGAATCCACGGTCTTTCAAAGGAACTGAAGGCCTTGTATACGCGAACGAATGGCTAGATGACATGGAGCGCATCCTCAATGTTGCTCAAATTCTGCCCAGCCTCATGGTAGAGGCGGTAGCTCTACAGTTACAGGACCTGGCTAGCATATGGTACAGAAATGAGCCAAGATTTTAGGCTGGAGGAATCTCCTGACGATCTTTCAAGAAGCAGTTCAAGAGGAAGTTCTTTCCAGAAGCTGCCTTCCAAGCCAAGGGAAGGCAGTTTCATGACCTGAAGTAAGGAGATTGTACCATCGAAGAGTACGCAGCCGAGTTCAACCGACTCGGCATGTTTGCACCTTGCCTGGTAGCAGACCCGGTGGAGCGTGCCCAGAAGTTCCGGCATGGACTGTGGGAGGAAATCTACACCATGGTTGTCGCAAATGGAGCTAAGACATACGACAAAATGCTGAAGGTGGCCCAAGACGTGGAAGCCAGTTCCTCTACCCGGACCAAGAGGGAGCATCCCGGATCCAGCAGCAACCATCAGGGCAATTTTAAGAGGCCCAACAACAACAACAGCAAGCCCTCTCAGCAGCAGCAGCATAAGGCACCACAGCAGAACTAGCAGAGGAACATCACCTGCATCTATTGCAAGAGACCCGGGCACACATCAGATATCTGCAGGAAGAGACTGGTCACTGCCTTTCTTGTGGGTCTGCTATCCACCAAATCAGGGACTGCCCTACGGCATTCAACAGAGCTGGAGCTGGACAACTGAAGGGTCCAATTCCTATCCAGCAGCAGTGTTACAACCAGTACAGGGTCGGGCAAGCTTTCGCCTTGGCCGTTGAAGAGCCTGAAGCGGAACAAGAACATGAAGGAGATGTCGTCGCAGGTTCTATTTTATTACACTCGTACCCAACTTTATGCATGTTTGATTCTTGAGCTTCGCACAGTTTTATATCTTCGAAATTTGTTACTACATACCATATATATGTAGGGTGTAGCAAGATGATTTGTAGAGTTATGACCGAAGGGGGACCAATCCCCATCACAGAGACTTGTACCTGCCCTATCACCATTTCTGGTCATACCTTTCTAGCACCCTTACTTGTTATGCATCTCTCTAACTATGATGTAGTCTTGGGAATGGACTGGCTGAGCAAGCAACACGTCCTGATAGACTGTCATCGGGGTTGTGTTATCTTTAGTCCACCTGGAGGACCTGAATTTGAAGTAGCTCGAGCACCGGAGAGCTTGGAGTGTGTCTTCTACACATCCATCACAGAAGATTCCAGACCCTTTCATCCCCTGATAGCAGAATTCTTAGATGTCTTTTTCGACAATCTATCTGGATTACCCCCTGATCGAGACGTGGAGTTCACTATCGATCTTATACCTGGCTCATCCCCTATTTTACAGAGAAGCTACAGAGTCAACCCCAAGGAGGCTAAGGAGATGAAGGACCAGATAGATGAGCTGAAGGCCCAAGGATTTATCAGAGATGGAGCTTCGCCATGGGGATCACCAGTTTTGTTCGTGCCCAAGAAGGATGGATCCGTGCGGATGTGTATGATTATCGGGCATTGAACAACATCACAATCAAGAACAAGTACCCTCTGTCCAGGATCGATGACCTTTTCGATTAGCTGAACGGAGTGAAGGTTTTTTCGAAGATCGACCTCAGGTCGGGATATCACCAGGTCAAAGTTCAAGAGAAGGATATTCTGAAGACGGCATTCAACACCAAGTATGGACAATATGAATTCTTGGTTATGCCATTCGGTCTTACTAATGCCCCAGCTGTATTCATGAATCTCATGAACAAGGTCTTCCATGAGTACTTGGATCAGTTTGTTGTCGTCTTCATGACATTCTGATCTACTCAAAGACCCCAGAAGAGCATGAGAAGCACCTGTGGATTGTCTTGGAGACGCTAAGGAAGGAGAGGCTATATAGTAAGCTTTCAAAGTGTGAATTTTTCTTAGATAAAGTAGATTTGCTTAGGCATGTTATCACAGGAGAAGGGGTATCTATGGACCCCAAGAAGATAGCAGCAGTAGAATCTTGGACAACCCCCAGCTCAGTTGTAGAGATCCAAAGTTTCCTGGGCTTAGCAGGATATTATAGAAAGTTTGTGAAGGATTTTGCGAGGATTGCGGAGCCAATGACGAAGCTAACTAGGAAGAACGAAGAGTTTATTTAGATTGAAGCATGCCAGGCGTCATTTAAGGAACTGAAGAGAAGGTTGATAACTGCACCTATATTGATGCTACCATCCGGATCAGGTGGATTCTTTATATATAGTGATGCTTCGGGCAAAGGATTGGGCTGCGTGCTATAGCAACATGGAAAGGTGATTACCTATGCTTTTCGACAATTATGTAATCATGAGAAGAATTATCCGACGCATGACTTAGAGCTAACAGCAGTCATCTTCGCCCTAAAGTTGTGGAAGCATTATCTCTATGGCGAGAAGGTAGACATATACACAGACCACAAGAGTCTCAAATATGTCTTCACTCAGAAGAAGCTCAACATGCGCCAGAGGCGATGGCTGGAGTTTATGAAGGATTTTAACATCAATCTGCAGTACCACCCGGGCAAGGCTAATGTCGTCGTTGATGCACTTAGCAGGTACCCGATGGCTATGTTTTTGACAAAGAACCGTCACTTGCTGGAAGACGTGGAAAAGCTCGGATTGGAGATCGTGCTACCAGAGGAAATCATGCTGAAACTTGGAAAAGAAACAGTTGTACCAGGCGTGGACTCGCCTATGATGCAGCTACAAGTACAGTCCAGTCTGATCAGCAGAGTCAAGGAGACTCAATTCCAGGATAAGATACTGTGCAAGTTAAGAGATCGAGTACTAGCTGGAACACTCGAAGGATTTCCATAGCTGAAGATAGAGCATTGAGGCACGACACGAGACTTTGTGTACCTACTGGAGAACTGAGGAATGAGTTGATGAAGGAGGCGCACCAGTCGCAGCATTCTATACATTCAGGAGCTAACAAGATGTACAAAGACATGAAGACCCATGTATGGTGGCTTGAAATGAAGCGAAACGTGGCAGAATTTGTCTCCAGATGTTTAATCTGCAGCAGGTACCAGCAGGTTTGTTGCAACCGCTTCCCATTTCTGAGTGGAAATGGGAGCATATTAATATGGACTTTGTAACAGGATTACCCAGATCCCAAGGAGGAAAGGATGCTATATGGGTAATAGTGGACAGACTGACTAAGTCTGCCCATTTCATTCATTTCAAGGTTGGTTTATCCACCTAGAGGCTCGCATCTCTTTATATGCAGAATATATACCGGCTTCATGGAGTTCCAGTCAGCATCGTATCCGACAGGGATACCCGTTTCACCTCGCATTACTGGAAGAGCATGCAGGAGAGCTTGGGCACGCAGCTGAAGTTTAGCACGACGTACCACCCGCAGACCGACGGCCAGTCCGAGCGAACTTTCCAGACGCTTGAAGATATGTTGAGATCATGCGTCCTACAGTTTGGTGGATCTTAGGAAGATCACCTACACCTGGTAGAGTTCTTCTATAACAATAGCTACCAGGCCATCATTCAGATGACACCTTTTGAGGCTTTATATGGTCGACATTGCCGTACTCCACTAGCATGGGACGATGTTGGAGATCGAGTCTTGTTGGGACCAGAGATGGTTACAGATGCAGCCAAGAAGATGAAGATGATTATAGAGACACTAAGAATTGCACAGGACTGTCAGAAACATTGGGCGGACAGCAGGCGTCGAACCTTGGAATTTGAGGTCGGAGATCAAGTATTTGTTAAAATATCACCTACCAGGGGCACAAGCAGATTCGGCCAAGCTGGGAAGGTGAGTCCCCGCTACATCGGTCCATTTGAGGTATTGAGCAGAATCGGAGAAGTAGCATACAAGGTGGATCTACCTTCCAGCCTCGAAGGCGTGTACAACGTCTTCCACGTATCACAGCTGAGGCGTTACGTACCAGACCCGAGCCACATTATTGATCATTCTGAATTGGAGGTTGGACGTAGCCTCACCGTGCCAGAGCAACCAGTGGAGATCATCGACCGCATGGAGAAGAGACTGAGGCGTGCAGTAATCCTACTAGTCAAGATAGCTTGGCGTCACCACTCTCTAAGCGAGGCTGCCTGGGAGCGAGAGGACGAGATGAGGGAGAAGTATCCTCATCTTTTCTAAGTATGTTCTAAACCCTCTCTTTCAGTATTGGTTGAAATTTAAAGGACGAAATTTTCTAAGGAGGGAAGATTGTGAAGCCCATGCCTATTGTTTAATTATTATTAGTTTTATTTGATTGTTTTGCTTAAGCCTAAACCCAAAGCCCAATGACTTAAGCCTTTTAGTTTAAACCCACTAAACCCCCTGACTAACTGTTACCCCCACGAACCCAGTCTTTCCCCTCTCTCCGCATGACCCCCTCTATCTACGGATCTCAAATCTCACGTAGAGATTTAACTTTCTGAAACTTCTTCTTCTCCACAGTAGCTTTCTCCCTCACCACCTTCCCAAATCCCTCATATTTTCTTAACCAAACCTCCGTTCTCAAAGCCGAGGCCACCCTCACGCTCCCCGCGACATTTCGGTCGCGTAGATACCGCTCTCGTCCTATTTCTGTCGTGCCCCGTCGGACCGCCGTCGACCGACCGTTGTCGGCGACCCCCGCCCGGCGTCCCCACCGCTCCAGCGGCCCCGCCGCCTCCGCAGCACCCTACGCGCGGCTGTAAACCCCCTAAATTTCTACTACAATTTTTTAAAATAATTTGGTATTGATTTTTGTACTTCGAATTTGTACGTGGCATACAAGTTTGCATTGGTCGTATTGTACGTCGCGTGCAAGTTTGCGTATCGTACTTTCTCGTCGGGTGCGAATGTGTGCAAGGTACATATTTTTATTAGAGATTTTATTTAAATGGAAGAAGTATGATTTTCAAACTAGTATGTGATAAATATTTTAATTAATTAAAATTGTACAAGGCGTCGCATCAACATTTCTAAAATAATATTTTTATTTTTGTAGTAACTTATAAAACGATGGTCTTGAAAATATTTGTAAGCAAGTACATGAACTCTAATGCATATATATATATATATTAATTGTTAATTTTTGAAATTAGTATTTTTATTAATTTTACAAGTTATAAAAAGTATTTCTAAACTGGTTATTATGAATTAAATCAGAAAAAATTTTATTCTTATCAGATAATTTTTAAATAGTTTGAAATAATAAATAAGATTATCTAGCTAAATATTTTAGAGTTATTAGCCAAATTAAATTTTAAAAGATTGTTTAACATAAGAGGGTGATTTATCCATTGGGATTTAAACCAATCCCAATCATTATCCAAGTAGGGCTTCCACCTCCTATAAAAGGAGAGACCCCTCGTTCTCTTCATATTTTCGCAATCCAAATTTCCACCAAAATTGTGCATCATGTCGGTGCCCTCTTCCATCCATTATATTCTTTCCATTACATATACTATAATTTCCCTTTCGTCTGACAATCCGGACGTCCACCCAGCCGTGTCGGACACCCCCGACACGACACCCTAACCTAACCATCCGCAGCAAACCAACCACCACCATCATCCCTGACATAAACCGACACCAGCACCACCATGGACCATCTCTGCCTTCCCTGAACCCAGCCTCCGCCATTGTTGTCTGACTCCAACACCCCGACCCCCACCGTCTGTAGCACCCACCACAGTCTTCTTCCAGTCCGGCCACCCATCCTGGCCGCCTCTATCATTTCGGCCACCCATCCTGGCCACTCCCAGTCGCAGCGATCACCACCGCCTCAATAACAACCCAAACCATTACCACCCGCACCAACTCCTGTCCCTCTTCCAGCACACCCGAGCCGAGCAACCCCGCCATCTTCCCTGGCTCACCATCACCAGTATCTCCGTCATCACCATCATCGTTCCGACAGTACCACCACCATCGTCACCATGACGACGACAACCAGAAAAAGAAAAGAAAAATAACCCAAAACCTCACTTGAGCCTTCGTCGAACTCGCGGTGGTCCCGATCCGCCGCCGCCTCTCCAGCCTCTTGCTCTCTCCCGAAGTCTCCGCCACACTCGGCGACCCCCTTGCGCTGCAGGACGCGACCGTCGCCCGAGGAAAAGACCCCGCCACCAGCTCCGCACCGCTCCGGTAACCTCCGCCCCTTTTTTTGCCCTCGATTCCCAGCAGCACCGCCCGATCTTCTCACCGAGCCCGTGTCGACAACCGTTGTGGCCACGTGAGCACCCTCCGGTGAAATCGCTCCCGTTCCGGAGCCGCCTCCGCCGAAGTCCCGCGTAGCCATTCATCCTCAGGAGCTGCCGCGCCACCACGAGCAGACCCAAGATCCGACGACCCCATCGTCTGATCGTCCCTCTGCGCGAAGCCACCATATTGTGCCACCGCGTGGCTTCCCTTCTACCAGTCAAGCCGACCTTCGCTGCACTCGGCGAGCCTTCCAGTGCTTCGACATGCGCGTTGTCGTGCGCAGGTCTCCTCCCGCCGACGAGCCCGGGGCCGAAACCCCTCTGTGAGTCTCACTCTTTCCCTCTCTCTAACTCTTTCCTCTTCCTCTCTCTCTCTCTCACTTTCCTAACTAAGATCCAGAGCTATTTATTAATGTATCCTCATTATTATTAATATTATTATAGTATTAGTATTAGTATTATTATTACTGTTATTATCCTTATTATTATTATTATTATTATTATTATTATTATTATTATTATTATTATTATTATTATTAAGGATATCATTTTTTTTATTAATAGGGTTTAGAAATAAATATGTATAAATATGTACAAATATGGTTTATCATTTTTCAGTATTTAATTTTTTATACAAATTTTGTTGACTAAAATATATAGTAAAATATTACAGAAAATGTAGCTTTCAAATTATAAAATGTATACTAGTATTTTTTTTTTAAGTTATCAAATAAATAAAGATATGATTATTCTATTTTTACAAACTTTAGCCCAAAATAATTCTTATAAATTTTTAAGGGTTTCTCAAAAGTCGTTTTACTCTTAAATTCCATTTTCTCATAAATGTCATCAATAAATTTCAAATTTAGTGTACGAATAATTATTTTCACAACTTTACCTCGATTAACACAATAAGGACTAAATCATAATTTTCTAATTTCTTGTGAATTTTGACCCCTACACATCGATCTCGGCCTTTGGACTATCTGAGACTTGTCAGAACCTTGCACCACTCCAGACGACATACCAGGCAAGATACCTTGCCATATTTACTGCTTACATTTAGTTGCATTTTATTTCAGTTATTGTATCTATATTTCTTGTTTATTATTTTCTTCTTGCATGTGGACTTAGAGTTAAGGGACTACTATCAACTTAGTGTATCTCATTAAACTTGTCACGATTGTATCACGAGTTGTGTGAGTTGTGAGTATCATGTAGTGGTCACTTGCGTGTTGGCTGATCAACCGTGTGCATGCGTAGGAAAAACTGTCAATAGATGCATGTTAAAAGACTTGACAGTTATTGAATGTAAATCGTGTTGTGGAAACGACATGTGTTGGCGTGTCGTGGTTACGATACATGTATAGTATCATTGGGGGGGAGACAGCTACTAGCGTAGGGGCTACATTTACTTTTTACACACTTATGGGTGATAGTGACTCGGATGAGCGCTACTTGCTGTTCGGCCGATAGTGTCTCGGATGAGCGCTACTTGACGGCCACTCTTGATTACTTGCGTGAATCCTTACAGCCCCTACATAGAACGTTGTCCTCAAAGTGCATATCACATAGATGGTTAGGTACCCAGTTGTGTTGTAGATTTATAGTGTTTACTTATGCAGTTATAAATGGCATGTTCTTCCTGTATCTTGTTACGTCCCTCTGAGGACCTGGTGATCTTTCCTGGTGGACGTGTTTTGTGACTTCCTGCAGGTGCTCTAGCTAAGGCGATGTCTTCCTTCCTTTCCTCGTGATGCTAGCTCTTGGACTTGTCAACTGCTTCGCTCGACCAAATCATTTATTTGTATATTTTTTTTCTTATTTAAACTTGTTGGTAGTGGATATGTCTCTGTACAAATGACTACTTGATTATATAATTAAAACTTCATATTTGTGGATAAGATTTAGTTTGAGCATGGCTTTCTATATTTTACAGCTTATGTACACATACGAGCCTTTCATTTACTCGTATGTATACAGCTGGCATGATACGTATCTAGTCCCAAGTATTTTGAGACTGGGGCGCGACAGCAGCCCTCCCGGCCGCTCCTGCCCCGCGTCACTCCCGACAGTGCGGCCCCGCCCGCGTCGCTCCCGACAGCACCTCCTTCCGCGCCGACGCCCTACAAGCGCTGCCCCGCGCCCACGCACCCGACCAGCGCCGTCCTTGCCCGCACGTGCCAGCCCCGTGCTGCCCGCGTCTCCCGCGCGATCTACCCGCGTGTCCCCACGCCCCGTGCCTGTACCGTGCCTGTTCCCGACCTCTTTGGCGTTCTGAGCCCGAGGCCTCCCCTCGGTGTTCCTTCGTGCAAACTTTTGGTAAGTTTCTTTCCCAAAAACCTTCTGTTATTCTGTACAAAACCTATTACATGTCCCGGCCAATTGGCAGAATGAAGCTCTGCCAATTGGAATAGGTTAGTTTAGTCATAATAATGTTTAGTTAATGGTGTAATCATGTGTAGTTATTTTAATTATGTTGGTTATTATTTATTAGTGTAGAAAAACCATAGGGATTAGATTGATAATAGTTAATTAGTATTAGTACTCTTTATAAGTAAATATTGGCCTATAAGGTTTATATCAAAATGTATTTTTATGAATTTTTGGCTTATTAAAAAATATAGTAAATGAGTTCATTAGTAAAATTAGTTTTACCGAAAAATATTATTAATATTATTTGTTTTGTCACTAGGAAATTTATGTATATATTTACTAAAAACGTTTTATACCAAAAGCTTTCTATAATTAGAATAAATAATATAAATGATATTATTTCTATAAATGATTTTTATTTGCTAAATAATTAATTTTGATAAATAAAATAGTTAAAAATATATATTTTCTAAGAAAATTGTTTTACTAATATTTTTATCGGTAATAATTTCTAAATTAGTAAAATAATTGTTTTAGAAAATCTAAATTTCCTTTTTATTATTAATCTCTAAAAATACTATTTAAAACTATTTTCTTAATATTTATTATTACGGCAAAACATATTTTTATTTAGAAATGACTATGTTGTCAATTATTATTTTGTAATAAATCTATTCTCAAAATATATATTCCAAATCGGTTTTCCAACCTACCAGATTTAGCCTTTAATGTTGCTCTTTAGAATTAAGCGTAGTCCTAGTTACTAAAATCTGGTACTACAATCTTGTAGGTTATGTTTCCTAAAACCCTAGCAGTTACCACTTGTTGCTGGCCACGCCGAGGAACAGTCTGAGGCAAGTTTCATATCTATTTCATGTCTGTATTTTTACTTTAATAATTAAATGTATGCATCAGTTGATCTCATATAGTATCGTGACACTAATTCACCGTGGATCCCTCTCGGAATCCACATCGATTGACGAATTGCTGGATTACTAGAGTGACTTATTGACTCATTGACTCGGGAATTGCTTGAGGAGTAGTATAACGTTTGCGACTAAAGCCAAAATTCTTGCTTGTATCTATCGCGCTAACCTCTACCACACAGGGGGTTGAGCCGTACCGTATATTATTCGTTTCGGCCGAACGTTAGTATTAATATTGCCCCTATCCCAGCCGGTCACAGGCCCTGTTATATACTCAAAACATTAGCTTAGCATTGCATCATATTTAACATTGAGATCATACTGCTTGTTGTCTTTTCCTATTATTTATAAAAACATATAAAGTTTCTTAAACTGTCTCGCATTTTCATTTATTGTTAATTTAGAAATGCTAGATGTGGAAGAAATATGTTTCTTGTTCACTCCTGACTGGAGACCCGACATTTTTAGGTGATTGCAATGAGGAGGAGCTAGCTTACTATTCTTTCTACGGGCCTGACTTGGGTCTCGCAGATTCGGCTGAACTAGAACCAGGAACCCCAGAACCATAGATGTTGGCGTTATTTCATTTCCTTTATTTGTTTTTCGAACAATTATAATAAATAAATTTGTGTTATTGCAATCTGGTTATTTCCATTCCAGAACCAGTTTCAATTTAATAAAATATTTTTATTATTGTTAGATATTTGTCTATTGTGTTTTACTGCTTGATACAGCTTACTGCCGCCGTCTCACAACGGTGCAGGCTGGACATGATCCGACTAGACCCATTATATTGGGATCGGGTCATGATAAGTACTCACGGGGTCGAACCCGTGTCCATATCGTGTCCACAGAGTGCGTATCGAAGAGAACCGGATACGCGTGCATTGACAAGTGTACGTGCACGTACGTTTTTGCTCGATTGAGCACCACACGTGCAACAAGAAGCCTCGTGCTCGTGCACATAGCTAGGTAGTGTCCCGGTGTCACGATCCGATCCCAAATTGTTGGGTCGAATCGGATCATGCCCAGCCTGCACCGTTGTTGAGACGGCGGCAGTAAGCTGTATTCAGTAGTGAGACATATGCAGATAAAATTCTAACGAATATAAAATCTTTTATTCAATTTGAAAAGCCTGAAATATAACAAACATTAATACAACATTCAATTATTACACTTGTTTCCAAAAGAAAAATAAATACTAATCCAGCTCTTAAGATTCTGGGCTTCCAAGTTTTACGGGACCAGAGTTAGACATCAGATCCTCGACGACGCAATCACCTAAAAATGTTGGTCTCCAGTCAGGAGGGAGCAAAGTACAATTACGAATATCCAATAACTCAAATAATAATTTGAAATTTGCAATGTTAAATAATTTGAAATACTTTAACAATATTTTCCAACAATTCTACAATCGAAAAATAATATGATTTGAGTAGGCAACGAACTATGACCGGCTTGGGATGATTCAATTATATCCTAATGATACGGTCCGGCCTATCCTCGTGTATAGGAGGAATCAGCTCGCAGAAGCAATGCAATATGGAGGTATTGGTCATAGACGCTACACTACTCCTCCAATATCCCGAGTCCATCAGATTCAATCAATGAGTTAATATTCGAACTCTAGTAAAGAGTTCCACAATAAATACTCTAGGAGAGAGTTCCGTGTAGCAATGTGGTTTAAAATTGCAATAAAACAATTACTAGATAAATTACCAAATAGACATAACTGTACTTGCCTTTGTTATTGTGACTGGATCGAGAGTCTGTACCGGGAAACTAGGTCAAACACTTCCTCGAAATCCTACATTTGAGATTCCAGACTTAGAACCAAAGTTGAACCATATCTAGGTGTGCTAGTTGCAATCTCTAGAATTGATCCTAATCAAGTTTTAGTTTAATAATTAATTACCAGAAAAATCGTCTAATGTCATAAGATGTGTTCGTTGTCATTTATATGGAATAAACATGTTACTGGTTTAGTTGGAGAAAAATAGCAATTAGCGGTTATTTGGCAAAACTTGGTATTTTATAATTTATATAATAAAACTACATTTTTCTTTAAATGAGAAAAATGTGAAACTTGTTTAAATAATAACTTGTAATTTTTTCCTAATTTATTTAATGTGAGAAAATAATATTGATTTTCTATAAAATAATTATTTTACTATTTCACGTGTTTATGTTAATCACAACCAGAAAAGAATAAAATTTAACTAACTTATTACAAAACCACAAAAAATAATAAAACTGGGCTTATGCCCTTTACAGACCATTTTACATGAATTTAAATAAGAAGAAAACTTTGGTTAGTCTCTAAAAATTATCCTACAATTGAATTACAAAATAAAATAATAATTTAAATTGAATTGAATTAATTTACGAGTCTCAGATATTGGTCCAATCATCAAAAATAGCTAATGCCTCAACGTCCGGGCAAAACCGATTTCGTTTGCACTTAGCCAGGGCCCATTGACCAATACGGTCGTCGCCCAAAAATCCAAAATAATATTCTTTTCCGAAAAACTATTTTAAAATTATATAATTAAATTTTATAGAAAAATCCGGCAGCACTTCCTCTATTTTCGGTCAACCCAAAAACTGGAAAGTGTGCCATAATCACCATTTATAAATCCCAACCATAATTTACATAATACTATCACAATCCCAGTCCACAAAACCTTCCCGAAATATTATTCGGAAACCCGAAATGAACTTCGGAAGAAAACCAAAACTCAACAGAACTAAAAATTTCCAACCAACATATATAAGAAACCAAATAAATCTCAGAACCAATACTACCAACTTAATTCGGGAAATCCAAATTCAAAACCGCAACAGAAACTTTTTCGAAAGTTTCTCTAAATTCCAACACCAGCAAATAATTATCCAAACCATCAGAATAATTCCGAATAGTTTTCGGAAAAACCCGAAATGATCAGAACATAGAAAAAACCACAGAACATAAGCCAAGAATGGTTCCGAAATTCCCGGAAACCATAACGTAGCAAAATTCTGAATTCCCGTAGAGAGTTCGGGGACCAATTTATCATCACAGACACGTTGGGAGGGACGAACTACTGTGATTATCCAGAAATTACCCAAATCGACGGAATCCGAAGGGTTGCCTCGGACTCGGGACACGCCTTGCCGGGATACAGCTGCGTAAACGTAACCGAAGCTCGGGATCGGACAACGGGTCGCGCACGGAAGCTCGCCAGAGACAGGAAAACTCTGGACAACAGCTGGCCGGGCCGGTCACGCGCGCAAGGGGGTCGGGCGGCCCGGGAACGGCGGGCGACGGTGGCGCCGGCGTCGGGATCGGCCTCGGGAGGGGGTGCGCCGGCTGGAGGGGTCGGCCAGGGGCGGATCGTCGGAGTCGGGTGGTGGTCGGAGTTAGGACTAGGAGAAATTAGGGATGAAGAAGAAGATGGGAGTGGTGATGGTTGGAGTAGAGGGGCTTTTATAGGGAGGAGGGGGAAGAAGTTACGAAGTCGGAGAGCCACGCCATCATGGCCGGTCGGCGGTGGCGGCGGCGGAAAATTCGACCGTCGACGGGTTTGGTCGGGTTGGAAAGGAATGGACTCCTTCGGTTTATAGAAAGCTACTGAATGTTAGAATGAATGCTAACATTCATTCCAAAAGTGCAAATAGGTTAAAGTAGAAAATGAGTTTATAACCTATGCTTAAAGGGTTATTGGGTTGCAAAGGAAATGGGCTTCAATGGTATGGGCTATGTTGATAAAATTAAAATGGTCTTTGGGCTATAAGAAACAAAATGGTTGATGGTCTTTAATGGTGATTGGGCTTTAAAAGGTTAATGGCTAAATGAGGATAAATGAATTAAAGATATCATTTTCTTTAGGAAGAATTTGTAACTAATAATTTAGAATTCCAAAATTATAAAAATATATTTAGATTCAAAATTAAGTTCGGGTCTGGGCCAGGAAATTAAAAGTCCAAATTATTTAACTTTGAAAAGAATTTTTTCATTTAACTAATAATAATCTGAAAATTACTTAATAACAAACACGCATTATAAAAACATAATTGGAATTTGCGGGTTTCACAACCTTCCCTCCTTAGAAAATTTCGTCTTTGAAATTTAAAGGCAGGGTCAGAGGTACAATCATGCAATCATGCCTCAAACAGTCTGAGTATTATTCTTCAATATCTTCATGTCTAACTAGACTTAACTGTCATATATCAATCGTATATTCTTCCCTCCTTAGGAATAAAGTCGTTCTCCATGACTATGAGTTCTCGTTTCCATTCCGGAATTGTCAATCACCTTAGAAAATTTGTCTTCCATATTTTCACATATCATCTATCTTGAAATATAGTATGTACTTCTTTCAGTTTTCTAACATGTTCAAATTTTTAACTCTATGACTATGTCTTGTCTTACTACTTCAGTATCAAGCCTCGGTACCCAATATCATATTTAAAGTCCAACACTCTTATTTGTCATGATCCGTAAAGTTTTATCATTTATTACTCATAAGTGATCACTTTTGTGATTTTAGACTAACATGTATATATCTTGATTCCGATTCCTCATTGCTCCTGAACTCCCTATAAAATTTTATTTATCATGATTAAGCTCAAATCCTTCATTTTGCTTTTATTGTATTACTTTGACTAAACTTTTCTCTGTCAAAAGTATATTTTATTACATCTTTCAACTTGTATATTCTTTCCATTTCGGGTTTCTAATATTGGTACCCTTCATCCTTAATTAATTACGCCTTAAATCTAAATTTCTTGTTTTGGTCATCCTTTATATATTCTCTGATTTATCATGCATCTTCCTAAAGTGCATCTCCATACTTATCATTCAACAACCTCTAACCTACCATGTCAATATTTGATCTTCATTAATTTTCCTTCTTAGATTTAAGTTCAATCACAAGTGTTATACATATATATATATATATATATATATATATATATATATATATATATATATATATATATATATATATATATATATATATATATCAAAATTCATGTTCTCAATAATTTTCCTGAAATGGATCATTCCAATTTTAAATCATCTGGCTTACTCAAATTCGAGACATGATTGCTAGATAAAATATAAGCATGTTTTAAAATCATCTGTGATAAAGTTAGAATATTTGTTATGATCAAATCATTTGAGGTACGAGTAAAATCGAGGTATAAATTAAATAATCATAACAAGTTATTAAAATGAGATCAAATAAAACAGAAAGGTCAAAAAGAATACGACATCAATAATTTATTTGAGGAACAAAAGATAATGTAATTTTTCGAAATGAGGGACAATTTTTTTTTCAAATTGGGATGAGGTATGAAGTTTGAGACTCAGGAAGAAATCAACAAATTGTATGATTTTAAGATAGTGAAGGTGATTAAAATAGCCATGACAAGAATATAATTCGATAGATCATTTCTGGAAGTGGGAGCAAATGCTAGAATACAAATCCTCAGAATGATTAGAGATAACCATGATATGAATATAGTCTTATTAATATTCGAAAACCACTATTTTCAATTCACTTTGTTTCAAATTCATGCCTCGCCAGTGTGCACCTGACTGCAATAAATTTTTGACTCCATAACTTGAATAATTTAGTTTACCGAGTAATCTTCCAACTTTATCCATTTTATGGCTAAGCAAACATAGAACAAAGTCTCAATAATATTTGGAAACCTAACGATTACCTGTCATTATTTCAACTTTAGAGTTTATGCCTCGCCAGTGCACAACTAGTTGCAGTAAACTTGCAGTTTTCCATAATTCAGATAAATGACTATCACGTAAATGTGCGGAGTCATGTTAGGTTGCTAAATATTTCCTCAGCTTTGTCCATGTGAATTTTAGAGGAATTTCAAAAATTCAAACGAGTTTAAAGTTCTAAACAGGATGGAAAATGTAGATGACTGTTCTTCTAAGATCAAGGGATTTATCAAAATATGTGTTTGAGATTCAAGAGACTGGGGCTAAAATCAAGAGGAGTATCTGTTCTCGGATATTCTTTTCCAAAAATAAAACGATCAACCTTGATTTGAATAATTGAGTTAGACACAAGGTAAGATAGAAGCATCATAGCTTCGGATTAAGTAAGAAAGACCAATTAAAATATTCCCGATAAATCACTCAGGGAATACAGAATTTTAAGAATAATTTCACAACTAAGGAAAATTGAAAATTTGCTGGATAATTGAGAGAAGGCAAGTCTTATTGAAAAGAAGTTAAGTCGAGATTGTCTAGCAAAGAATGAAATATCTTTGAGACAACTTAATTATAATCATTTTTCCATGACTAAAGGAAATTTAAGGATAGAATGGATTCAAAATCTGATCAATTTTCTGACCGCTCCTGCTTCATGATCATAGAAGCTTTCTAGGCCTTGATTTGATCAAGAAATTGCATAGAGAGAGTAGGGTTTCAAGATGAATGGAGGAAGTCAACAGATGAGAATATTCTCGGTCTTTGGAATAACTTAGGAGATAACAATCAATATTGAAATTGAAAATAACTCCTTTAAGAGAATCATGAACTGACTAAACTGAACTTAATTCTTCTGGCAATAACTGACCTTGAGGTTTAATGGTCCCAGAAGAATTTAATTCAGGATTGATTCCGAAAAAGTCAGTCAATTGGAAAGGAGATCAAGGCAAAAGATTGGATGATGGTTATGGATATATATTCGGTAGATAAGAATTTATCAGGGTTGCTAGGAGAATTCAAAATTCTACATATCGAACGAATCATGATTTCAATTAAAGGTAAAGAAACAAGATTTGATCAACCAATGAAGAATTCGAAATTAGGTTTGATAAAGAAGAAGAAGACCGAAGAATTCAATCTTATTCCAAAAAAGAAATGAATCCTAAGGTATACTAGAACCTGAAAATTATGGTAGGAATATAATCTCGAAAGTCAAAGGTATCAAAGGTACAATCAGCATAATCTAGATAAGGTTTAGGTACAAACACAAACAAGGTATCCTACGAATCCATAAGCAGGTAAAAATAGATATTTAAGTAAATAATTTTCGGCCCTAAAATGTAACATGGTGTATATCATCTAAGTGTTCTAGTTGTTTCTAAAGTCTGTTTTTCCTAAAGTCTCAACTATCCTTAGGTCAAGTTACAGAACTGCACGATGGTCTAGACTAAGTTGACTAGACCAATTCAAAGATCTGACCTGCATGGGCCACCACTAAAAACATGTCACGACCCGATCCCAAATTGTTGGGTCGAATCGGATCATGCCCAGCCTGCACCGTTGTTGAGACGGCGGCAGTAAGCTGTATTCAGTAGTGAGACATATGCAGATAAAATTCTAACGAATATAAAATCTTTTATTCAATTTGAAAAGCCTGAAATACAACAAACATTAATACAACATTCAATTATTACACTTGTTTCCAAAAGAAAAATAAATACTAATCCAGCTCTTAAGATTCTGGGGTTCCAAGTTCTGCGGGACCAGAGTTAGACATCAGATCCTCGACGACGCAATCACCTAAAAATATTGGTCTCCAGTCAGGAGGGAGCAAAGTACAATTACGAATATCCAATAATTTAAATAATAATTTGAAATTTGCAATGTTAAACAATTTGAAATACTTTAACAATATTTTCCAACAATTCTATAATCGAAAAATAATGTGATTTGAGTAGACAACGAACTATGACCGGCTTGGGATGATTCAATTATATCCTAATGATACGGTCCGGCCTATCCTCGTGTATAGGAGGAATCAGCTCGCACAATCAATACAATATGGGGGTATTGGTCATAGACGCTACACTACTCCCCCAATATCCTGAGTCAATCAGATTCAATCAATGAGTCAATATTCGAACTCTAGTAAAGAGTTCCACAATCAATACTCTAGGAGAGAGTTCCGTGTAGTAATGTGGTTTAAAATTACAATAAAATAATTACTAGATAAATTACCAAATAGACATAACTGCACTTGCCTTTGTTATTGTGACTGGATCGAGAGTCTGTACCGGAGAACTAGGTCAAACACTTCCACGAAATCCTACATTTGAGATTCCAGACTTAGAACCAAAGTTGAACCATATCTAGGTGTGTTAGTTGTAATCTCTAGAATTGATCCTAATCAAGTTTTAGTTTAATAATTAATTACCAGAAAAATCGTCTAATGTCATAAGATGCGTTCGTTGTCATTTATATGGAATAAACATGTTACTGGTTTAGTTGGAGAAAAATAGCAATTACCGGTTATTTGGCAAAACTTGGTATTTTATAATTTATATAATAAAACTACATTTTTCTTTAAATGAGAAAAACGTGAAACTTGTTTAAATAATAACTTGTAATTTTTTCCTAATTTATTTAATGTGAGAAAACAATATTGATTTTCTATAAAATAATTATTTTACTATTTCACGTGTTTACGTCAATCACAACCAGAAAAGAATAAAATTTAACTAACTTATTACAAAATCACAGAAAATAATAAAACTGGGCTTATGCCCTTTACAGACAATTTTACATGAATTTAAATAAGAAGAAAACTTTGGTTAGTCTCTAAAAATTATCCTACAATTGAATTACAAAATAAAATAATAATTTAAATTAAATTGAATTAATTTACGAGTCTCAGATATTGGTCTAATCATCAAAAATAGCTAATGCCTCAACGTCCGGGCAAAACCGGTTTCGTTTGCACTTAGCTAGGGCCCATTGACCAATACGGTCGTCGCCCAAAAATTTAAAATAATATTCTTTTCCGAAAAATCATTTTAAAATTATATAATTAAATTTTATAGAAAAATCCGGCAGCACTTCCTCTATTTTCGGTCAACCCAAAAACTGGGAAGTGTGCCATAATCACTATTTATAAATCCCAACCATAATTTACATAATACTATCACAATCCTAGTCCACAGAACCTTCCCGAAATATTATTCGGAAACTCGAAATGAAATTCGGAAGAAAACCAAAACTCAACAGAACTAAAAATTTCCAACCAACATATATAAGAAACCAAATAAATCTCAGAACCAATACTACCAACTTAATTCGGGAAATCCAAATTCAAAACCGCAACAGAAACTTTTTCGAAAGTTTCTCTAAATTTCGACACCAGCAAATAATTATCCAAACCATCAGAATAATTCCGAATAGTTCTCGGAAAAACCCGAAATGATCAGAACATAGAAAAAACCACAGAACATAAGCCAAGAATGGTTCCAAAATTCCCGGAAACCATAACGTAGAAAAATTCTGAATTCCCGTAGAGAGTTCGGGGACCAATTTATCATCACAGACACGTTGGGAGGGACGAACTACTGTGATTATCCAGAAATTACCCAAATCGACGGAATCCGAAGGGTTGCCTCAGACTCGGGACACATCTCGCTGGGATACGGCTGCGTAAACGTAACCGAAGCTCGGAATCGGACAACGGGTCGCGTACGGAAGCTCGCCGGAGACAGGAAAACTCTGGACAACAGCTGGACGGGCCGGTCACGCGCGCAAGGGGGTCGGGCGGCCCGGGAACGGTGGGCGACGGTGGCGCCAGCGTCGAGATCGGCCTCGGGAGGGGGCGCACCGGCTTGAGGGGTCGGCCAGGGGCGGATCGCCGGAGTCGGGTGGTGGTCGGAGTTAGGGCTAGGAGAAATTGGGGATGAAGAAGAAGATGGGAGTGGTGATGGTTGGAGTAGAGGGGCTTTTATAGGGAGGAGGGGAAAGAAGTTACGAAGTCGGAGAGCCACGCCATCATGGCCGGCCGGCGGTGGCGGCGGCGGAAAATCCGACCGTCGACGGGTTTGGTCGGGTTGGAAAGGAATGGAGTTTTTCGATTTATAGAAAGCTACTGAATGTTAGAATGAATGCTAACATTCATTCCAAAAGTGTAAATGGGTTAAAGTAGAAAATGAGTTTATAACCTATGCTTAAAGGGTTATTGGGTTGCAAAGGAAATGGGCTTCAATGGTATGGGCTATGTTGATAAAATTAAAATGGTCTTTGGGCTATAAGAAACAAAATGGTTGATGGTCTTTAATGGTGATTGGGCTTTAAAAGGTTAATGGCTAAATGAGGATAAATGAATTAAAGATATTATTTTCTTTAGGAAGAATTTGTAACTAATAATTTAGAATTCTAAAATTATAAAAATATATTTAGATTCAAAATTGAGTTCGGGTCTGGGCCAGGAAATTAAAAGTCCAAATTATTTAACTTTGAAAAGAATTTTTTCTATTTAACTAATAATAATCTGAAAATTACTTAATAACAAACACGCAATATAAAAACATAATTGGAATTTGCGGGTTTCACAGCCGGGCTAGGTCTAGGGTACACTGACATGACACCACGTCGTGTCTACGCGACACTGGACACGCGGATCCCGCGCGGCGGCTGCGCGCGCCCGGGTGCGAGCCCGTGGGCGCGTGTCGAGCCACGTAGCTCACGATTTGAGCTATGGCCCGACTCGGGATCGAGTCCCTAGGTAGCCTAGGTATAGGGCTTCGTGCTCGTGCTCCTAGAACGGGTCCTCGTCGCGTCATGTTCGCGTACAAAGGCCGTGTCAGCGGTACTTTTCAACCACGTGCATAGTACGGGCTGAACCGTGCGCGTCGGATTTCTCCGCGCACGCTTTACAAAACATCGTGAAATTTTAGGAGCATGTGGGAAGAGGTTGCCCCCATGCTTCCATAAAATTTCACGTGAAACGGAGCTCTGTACGTCGAGTTATGACGCACAGACAACAGGGCATGCACGGGGCCGTGCACGGGCCTCGTGCACGCGTGTCCGTGCCCGATTCGGACACTGAAATCGTGTCGAATCAAGATTCGTCTTTACGAAAGTTATTACAAATAATATTAGCAAGGAATTCGTGAAAACAGAATCGAAAAATAATAATTTTCAGTTCTAAGTGGCATTTCGTCGAACACGTGTTCCATAGGACCGACACGTATCCGATACGGCTATCAAACGAAATCACAAACCAACCAAACTTCATGCACAGGTCTGGGGTACCAATATGGATGCATCTACGAAGAAAAAATGGAATTAACAAGTGTTTAGAGAGATTTACCTACTGAGTGTCAAAACTCAATGAAACAAGCCTCCAAACACGTCGATTGTCGATTCCCTCCGATCAAACGTCTCTGATCCCTCGCTAGCAAGTCTCCAGCAGGTTCCTCTCCTACTAATGATCGTAATGCACTTCGTTTGGAAGGATTTAGGTGAGAAACGAAAGAATGGAACTTTTGGAGGAGAAGGGAAAAAGTTGGGTTTTGAACTTGTGACGGCTACTAGTTTCTCACAAATGAAAAGGGGGGCTACTGTGTTTGGCCGGCCAAGTCATGGGGGATTAGGGTTAGGGTTTAGTCATGGGCCAGCACTCCTCAAGTTTCTTTAAAGGCCCATTGACAAAAAGGCTTAAAGACTTTATATAAAAAAGGACTTAAAAATGAATTAAATGGTTCTTAAAATTGACAATAATTATAAATTTAAAATTTAAAAAGCCAATAATAAATATAATTACATTATTAGGCTTCTAATCAAGGTTAACTAAGGTTATACCACCTTCTACTACCAAAACACCAATTAAAGCCACACACACCAATCAATTTAATTAATAAAAATAAAAAAAATCAAATTAGCACATAATGACTAGAATACCCTTAATTAGAAAAAATGAGTGTGACAGGATCCTACGGAGCCTTTGTGACGATGCAGTCATCCAAAGCCTCCTCTGCCAGTGTGCATTCCCCACAACCCTCAGAGGAGTCGGTCCGAGTGGGAGAACTCTGTCGCCAGCTTACTGAACTGTATGACGAGCTATTGCGGAGGATGGAGAAGCAGCCTCAGTCTCAGCTGCAGACGGACGATGTGGCCCTCACTGCACGATTTGATATGCTCGAGCGCACCATTAGGGAGACGGGCGAGAGGACGGATCGTGCCGTTCAGGCGGTGCAGGCGAGAATGGATCTTGCCGTTCATGCATTGCACGGGACGTAGGCTGTCATGTCCCGACTCAAAATCACCCGAATCATCGTCCTCACAGGGGGCGTAATGCCGCACGAGCCTGTAGTTACGCTCATGCAAGAAAAGATGACAAGTTCTCAAATGGTTATCTTTGAGTTGATATTAACATGAAAGGAAAACAGAGTATATGAAATAATTCTCTTTATTGATATTCGAATTGAGATTACAAAGGCTTTCGATAGCCCAATAATATATGCCAGATTGGCTACAACACTCAGGTTCTCGCTTGCCCACAAAGGATTTCACCGTTCTATACATCATGTCTTCTATATCTCGGCCGCATCAATCATGTTGCAAGTTCGAGCGTAAGTGCGATCGTACGCTTCCATACGCTTCGACATTACAAGCCTCTACGCGTTCAAGCGAAGCTTCACCGCGAGCAATCCATTTCCTGCACCCTGCATGAAAGCTGGTGGGGGATCAGTACGTTCGTTCTCGCATGTACTGACGAAAAGACCTTCCTTCTAAACCGACATTTTAGTGTTTGTGTTCAATCATGCAACTTAGCTTATGATCTTTCTATATTCTCCTTAGGGTCAATTTTATGGCATATTCGAAAGCATAAAGCATGTTATCATGGCAAGCATGTTATTCGAATTGAATAGGCAAAGCAGACAAGCAATCTCGTGTTTGATTCGTGGCTTACCAGCATGGACGCACTCGCCCTTGTACCGACGTGTCACGACCCGATACCTAAATTGTTGGGCCGGGCCGAGCCATGTCCAGCCTACGCTTGGTTAAAGCGCAGTAAGCTGTTCTAGAATAAACAATAAAGGATCTAAGCAGCTAACAGTTTTAAAATCATATTTAAAGTTCATCACAACACAGCATCTACAAGCGAAGGTGACATAAGCACAGACTTAATAATACACTTTATAAGTATCTAACTGGAGACAAAGTCCAGTATCCAAATACAAGTCCAAAACAAAGTCTAAGTCTCAAAACACGTGACAAATATCTAAGCAAGGTTCTCCGCTGGGGCCTCTTCTGGAGCTAAGGCCAGGTCCTTAAAAATCAGTGCCATAATATGAATCGCATAGCATTTCCTCCTCAGAAAGTAAACCTACAACGTTATCCTGTCAGGACGGGAGCAAGTACAACCTCTACAACTAAAATACTGAACATATAATGAAAGAGATGTACAACAAAAAACATGGTGTGATAAATCTATAAAACAGGAAATACTTGGGAACATAGCCTCATGGTACAACTGGGATCACAGTATCATAGTAACATAGGGAACATGGCATATCTGGAATTATGGTATAACTCATAATCTATCATGGCAAGGATACATATGTCATAGAGACAGATGTATATGTAATATTTAAAACTGTAGCAGGTACATGATCGGTCAATAGATGTACAATGTGCTGGGGCACATAATAAAATGTACTTCCGTACAAGTGTAAAGGCGATAGATGTACATACGTACAAATACAACTTTGAGATAAAGGCCTGCGGCAAGGTATGCATATAAAATATGACCTCACTCGCTACTATGAGGGGGGCATGATCACGTACTCAACTGTCAGTTTCCCCATAACCCATATATATAACATGTGAGAGATACGAGAACGATAAAAACATGTACGAGATACTGGGATCGGTGTAAAGCACTGTAGGTACTGAAAGTAATACAACATGTGAAGATTTAACTTGCTACCTCAAATATCAGTATTTTAACAGGGTTAATACATGTTCTAGCATTAAAAGACAGTAAATGAGTTTGTAGATGTACTTGCCTGGGATCCTGCTGTCAATATGAATCAAGGCTCGGAGTGAAGCCACAGTCCTAAAGATGAGATAATACAATAACTAATCAGGGTGAAAAGACATACTATAATGTCTAGGTCAACTAGGGCAAACTAAGACAAACTGGGTCAGAGGTTGACTTATAGTTGACTTTGGTCAACTGGTCAACTCCGATCAATTCCAAGTCCAATGTGGGGTGACACTATATCCAAACTAAATTTCTAGGGTCTTTACGCTAGTGTTGGGTGAGGTTCAATACGGCTATAACTCAAAATAACACAAAAAGTTGTAAGTCGTAATTATTCAATAAATAAATCAAATTGTACTCTTGGTTCCAATAATTTTTGAGATAGACAAAAAGCTCAATTTTTCATGAAATAAAGTACCAAAATGATCCTTGTTAATTATAGAAATTTATACTATTTTTTTTGGAATTTATAAACCTTCATAAATATTTATTAAAAAATCAACAAACATATGTATCCTGAAAATGGGTTCTGTTTTCCTATTTTTATAAAATACCAAAAGTACTAATTAAATACTGAAAAAATTATAATAAATTAGCTAAATTAACATAGTATTTAAATACAATTATTCCAGAATTTTTCCAGCACTTAAAATATGTAAAAAAATTCAAAACAGCCTAACCGGATTATCCGGCGGATTACCGGCGGATTTTCCGTTCCGTCACAGCAAGTTTTGTGGTGAAAGTTCGGATTTTCCGACGGATTTCCGCGGATTTCCGACGGATTTTCCGAACCGTCGCAGAAAGTTGATTTTTGAACTCAAAACTTGTTTCGGCCATAAAAACTTCGTTTTAAATCGAAATTCGGACTTTCAAAAGTCAAAATTGAATAGAATTGAATTTCCTACAACATGGAAATATTAGTTTTCATAAATCAAAACATTTGATATATCAAAACCTCAAAATACTCGAAAATCATATCTAGAAACTCAGATCTACGCAATACTGTCGATCAAAACCAAAAGTGCTATATACTAAACATGTTAACAATTTAAAGAAGCAAATTATAGGCCAATAAAACTTTAGTTTCTATGGAAAACAAAAATAAAGTATGGTCATGTCACTTTTGAGCAAGATGTACTTGCCTAGGTTAAGCTCCAAGCCTAATCTTCTACTCCACCACCAAGAGGGGTACGAAACCACACTCTAGACATCAAGGCCAAGCTCCTAACAAGCTCCAAGGGAAGAGAAAGGAAGAAGAAATGAAAAGAGAGTGAAGAGAATGAAAAGAGAGAGGAGAGAGAAAGTGAAATGGTATATATAGAAGGAAGAATTAATCTTAGCCGTCGGATCGTGATCCATGTGAAAGTCTAGGTCAATCATGGCCATTCAAACAAAACCAAATATCCATTGGGTAATAGGGTGCATCTATACTATTCACGAAAATATCTAAATACTATTTATCAAAATATCGAAAATATTATTCATGAAAATATCCGAAACACTATTCACAAAAATATCAAAAATCGAAAATATCTAAAATATGGAAAATCTGTCTGGACGGTATGCCATCGGTATACTCCGATATACTGGCGGTATGCCGGCCAAGGAGAAATCCATAAGTTAGGAAAAAATTTAAAGTATTACGAAAATTAAGAAAATACGAAATACACTACAAAATACGTATTTAAATTAATATAAAATACTTATCGAAAATAATTCATTCAGAAAATTTAAAATAAATCCTGAAATTCAGGGGGCTTACACGACGCAAGGTGAATACGCCCCATTCCTTCCCTGTCATATTATAAGTGCATCTCTAAGCAGGATCTATATGTGCGGGACACATATGTGCCTACACTTTCAATCCATCGTTCCTTAGCTATATGAAGGTCGTTGGTGAATCCGCGCCGGAATGGACTAAAGGAGTTTCTTTTATTTTTCTTACTTTTTTTTTCTCCTTCTTTTCTTTCTCGAATTTAGGTAGCCCGGCGTTTCACGGGTTGGGTTGCTATCCCAAACAACCGAAACGTTACCGCTACATACCATCATTTGCGGCTTTTTCCATCTCACCAAGCGGTTTCTAATCGTCTTACAGATGTGCGACTATCAAAGATACACTCCCTCCTAGGCCAAACAGTTTCGGCGTCCCGGTATTTAACCGTTCGAGGGAACACCCATACACGGGTTATTATCACATTTATCTCAAGTCTATTCCATTCGACCATGCAATGAACTATTATTCAAACAACCAAGCATAGTCTTGAGTCCAAGACTCAGACTTTATCATCTCGTATTTCTTCCGTTAATTTTCTATGTTCTTACATTTCATACTTCGTTTCAATGTTCAATGGCATCATGCCTCAACTCAATGTTCGTCAACCGAATGACCCGAAGGTCTCGAACACCTTTTGAGGCATTATGTCATATCTGACAGTTCCGCCACATTCATGCCACAACTGTATTCTTTCGTAATGAAGCCATTTTTTATGATCTCGTGCACGTAGACACGTTTCGACATATTTATCATCTTTTCCTCGCGTCGTACACTTGGTGCACGCATCGAAGCCGTATTTCCATGTTCTATAACTTAGTGTTCAATGTTCGGGGCTTGCGCGCCAGGGCGCTCGCCTATTGTCTTTCAATGCTCTAGCCTTTCTAACTCGTGCACGAAGGCATGGTATGGTTCGTGCACTAAGGCACTCGCCGAATACAGTTATCCCATGTTCTTGCGGCTTGCGCACCGAGGCGCTCGCCTTTGCGATATCCAATGTTCTATAGCGACTCGTGCATTTGATGCATGTTTTATTTCAATTATTTTAACTTAGTGTTCGACTCACACTACGATTATGTTCGACTCACACTACGATTTATCTTCTGATCGGACCATGCCCGTGGCGTCGATAGGTTAACTTAGCATAAAATGATATATTTTTGACTTAGGCATGAAGGGGTAAAAAGAAGATTCAATCCTTCCACCTTGAGTCGATATGCCTTGTCGTTTCGTCGAGCCGATACGGCTCGATTTTATAACTTCGTTGCATGGCCAACTCTCCTGACTTAGCCATTCGAGCACTTCGTGCTTCATTGAATTATACGTCTGATTTGGATTACCGTGCCCAAGTCTCAGCCTGTCGCAAGGCGACGATTTGGTTTCGCGGACCCCTTACCGAATAAGGCAGAATGCTGACCTCTATATTTTAGCGTAAACGTATAACCTGCACATGAAACCAACTAAAATCAATACTTGCATCGAATAGGACTTGTGCCTTGGTCGATTCGATTTCTTAGAATCTTCAAGCCGTCTCAACGTACTTATCCTTCGGGGCAACGCGGCGCTTCGCATCGATTCACTCGATGCATTCTTTAGGACAAATAACTCTTCGTATCGACTTAGTTTGATACATTGCTCGGGACAACGTAACTCTTGTATCGATTCGCATCGATACATTTGATTCTGTCAACGTGACTCTTTGAGTCAATGCCTCAGCGTAATGCGTCGTGCAGAGCGGGGCATTACACAGACGACCATTGGCGAGCAGGTTTCGAGGCTGGCGGTTGTTATGGATTCCACCAACTCCAGACTGCTGGCCATGGAGCGGACACTTCCTGGTCGTGCTTCGACATCCACACCGACTGCAGCGCTCTACTGTCTCTTCTTCCTCTTACTAATGGGTCGTCACCGGTGATGCTGACCCCGGAGCAGTATAGGTTCTTGGTGTCCCAGGTGTAGGCACTGCCTACTCCTCATCCTCACCAGGCGTAGTCCTTTATTAGACTTATTTTCATTTGTTGTGTTGGTGACCCATTGTTGGGTCTTTATGTATTTGTTGGTGATCCATTGTATCCATCCGGCTATTTCTTGTCTTTCTGATCGTTCGATTCTATTTATTTGATTAATGGTAGTGTATTATTATTATTTGTCTCTATATTGGTTTACCGGTGTTGAGTGTTCCACCGAAGGGGTCGGCGAACCCAGGGAATTCTACGGAGGGTTGCTCCGAGTCTATTATTTGTAAACTGAAACTCTAAATGCAGGTAAAATATTTTTAATGTAACTATTTATTTATGTGAAATGCATAGTGCATTATGTTTTTTTTACATTTTTTTTGAATTAGCGACGGTTAGCGACGCATACATACGTCGCTAGAACATCGCAAAACTGAGAATCAAAACGTTGCTAATCATCGCCGAACGTCACAGGACGTCGAAGAACGTCGCAGATACATTGACGTGGCAAACTGTACAGGTCAGCAAATCTAGTATCCAAACGTCGGTATTCAAGTATCGTAACGTCACAAAACGTCACAAAAATGATGACATGGAAACCAAAAAATTGCCAGATATAGAGTCGAAAAACGTCGCTACTCTCTGACTGCAACGTCGCTAAAATCTGAATGGACAGCGACAATCAATAACGAAATGTTACGTCGCTAATTAGCAACGTTTTTGTCGGTAAACGTCGCTAAAACTAGCGACGTTGAGCGTCGCCGAATAACGTCGCTATAGCGAAGAATAGCGACGTTTTACAAGTTAGCGACCATGAATAACGCGACATGTCCGAAACGTCGCTGTCAGAAGTCAGCGACGTTTTTTTGCTGTTTAGCAACGTTGTTAGGCGTCGCTAATATGAGATATTTTGGTAGTGATCTTAATTCAATCATTTCCGTTCAATCGATCTCGATCTATCGGTTTCGACTGAATCGGTAGTGACAGTGTTCCTTTCTCGCGCACTCCGTGGACGAAAATGGAATACAACGTAGAGACGGGGCACTACAGGCTGAACCCAAAACCTGAACACCCTAAAAGCCCTTCATTTTTTTGTTGGTTGGGCGGGCGACTTCCACCCGACCCGCATCCGACCTGCGTTTTCAAATTTCACTGTTCTTCTTCTCATATTCCCGCGTATAGTGCTCGGCTATTACACAGCAGACATAGACGCGGAGTACGGCACGACCCGATCACCTGGGAACCCTGAACCCCTCTCTTCCTATATATATATAACCACATTCTCTTCTCCCTTCCCCATCTATCAACCCTAGCCGCCATCAAGCTAGCGCTCATCATCTCCGTTCACACCTTCCATCCTTCCACCCTTCCTCCTG
This sequence comes from Iris pallida, assembly GCA_029216955.1. Classification (NCBI taxonomy): domain Eukaryota; kingdom Viridiplantae; phylum Streptophyta; class Magnoliopsida; order Asparagales; family Iridaceae; genus Iris; species Iris pallida. The sequence goes on from JANAVB010009598.1 coordinate 23,161,773, forward strand.
GTGCGTCGGCGTTCCCTTGACGTAGCCGCACCGGCAGAGACATGTCTCTGGCCTCGTCACCGTAGGGAGTGTGCCGCAGCAATCTCCATGGGCTTGACATCAACCGCCACTCTCCCAGGGCCTCTTCTTCGAACCCGGAGTTCCTTCATGTCAAGGTCGCCGCCCGACGTCGAGGTGCTGCCAGTCGTCGACCGAGGGGAGAGCCCGCTGAGCTTCCGGAGCCAGGCCCATTGCCTTCCTGCGCAGCAATCGACAGTTCTCCTGTGCACAGTGAGTCCCGCCACCACCCCTCTGAGCTAAACCTCTAAGTGTTCCCTTCCTTCATACTATGTGTATTTGCAATCCTATGTATTGAATGACTTGATACTCTACCGTCCTCATAAGTTAGAATGATTAGCAAGCATTAGTAAAACATACTGCCTACCTATGTGAAGTTTGAATGTTTGTTAAACTGCTAAGAAATTTCAACTGATAGTATAGGTTTCCTTGTGTAGTAGAATGCGGTCCTATACTTCTCATTCTTCCTTACACATTACACAAGTATACTTTAGGCTATGTCTTACATAACCATGGGGAGAGAATGAACTCGTGGGTCCCAGTAGAATAGATTTATAATAATACCTTTTTTCCTTTTTGTAAGTTTACTGCATATTTATGGGTTAGACATGTATATATTAGTGTGTGTTGGTGAGATGAGCATAAGAAAAATTCATATGATGTGCATGGACCCTTGTTTTGAAGAGGGAATCATTATTCCATGTGTTAATGTTTGGACGCATGCCTGGACAGTGTGGTAAACTGAGGAGTTAGGGAAACTTAGGAACATGAGAGTTGTGGCACGTGAGAAGAATGAGGGCGCAGCATTCAGTCAAGGGCTGTTTGGATCACAGCAAGTGGGAAGTAAGTGCCACTTTCAGCGGACAGCTGCGGCAACTCTACCAAGTTTCACCGTTTGGTTCGCGGTTGAAACTGTAGTGAAAGTGGAGAATCTCACTTTCACTGCAGTTCTTGTCCCCCCATTTTTACCCCTCTCCACTTGCAGCCCAAAAGGGGGGAAATGTGCTGCAAGTGGTGAGCTTGGCGTCGGTGGCGGTGGTGGTGGCGCTGTGGTGGTAGAGGTCTGGGGTGGTGGTGGAGGTCTGGGGGGTGGCAGCAGCGGCGGTGGTGGTGGAGAGGGCGGTGGCGGTGTGGTGGTGGCGCTATGGTGGTAGTGGAGAGGGCGTGGCGGTAGTGGTGGTGCTGTGGTGGTGGTGGAGAGGGCGGTGGCGGTGGTGGTGGAGGTCTGGGGTGGTGGTAGCGGCGGCGGTGGAGGTGGAGAGGGCGGCGGCGGTGGTTGTGGCACTGTGGTGGTGGTGGAGAGGGCGGTGGCGGTGGTGGTGGAGGTCTGGGGTGGTGGTAGAGGCGGCGGTGGTGGTGGAGAGGGCGGTGGCGGTGGTTGTGGCGCTGTGGTGGTGGTGGAGAGGGCAGTGGCGGTGGTGGTGGAGGGTGGTGGAGAGAACAGTGGCCGGAGGGGCCAAAGAGAGAGAGAGAGATAGAGAGAGAGAGAGAGAGAGATGAAGAAAGGAGAAGAAGAAGAGTGTAGAAGTGTCCAAAGAGGAGAGAGAGGGGGGGTAATACTAATAGATAATTTATATTATGGTAATATTAATAGTATGAATATATTATGGCATATAATTAGCAGCTAATTTATCAGTCATAAATTTTTAATCCATATCAAAAAAAAATATTATCAAAGTCATAAATTTTTAATCCATACAAAAAGTCTGGGGGTAACCATACCTAGATTTACCACATCTCCAAAAAAAACTTCCACTTTCTACTTACATAACTATCCAAACACCAAACCAATTTTTTTTCCACTTTCACCAGACAAAAAGTACTCCATCCAAACACATTTTGGAAAGTGCCACTTGCTGCAAGTCCACGGAAACTCAACTTGCTGCAAGTGCCACATTCACACTTTCAAAGAGTTACATCTATCCAAACAGCCCCTCAGTGTGACCCCCTCTTATTCATGTTAGGTAATATCCTACTTGTGCACACTAGGCTACTAGGATGGCATGGTTGTTGGGTGTAATTATTTGGAGACCATGAGCATATGTGAAGGAAACAAAGTAATTAGGTGTCCTATATATGTGAGGGGAAGAAATGGGGCCACTAGGTTGGTGTGTGGTTCCAGTTAGGGGTGAGTATTCGGTTTATTCGGTTACAACCGAACCGAATAACCAAAAATCGAATTGGACCGAAATCTAATAAGCAAAACCGAAATCGAACCGAATTGGTCAATAACCGAACCGAATTAAATCAGTTCGGTTTTCGATTTATTCAGTTTTTTGGTTTAGTTGTGTTTTTTTGTTAAATACCTAGATATATTATATATATATATATATATATATATATATATATATATATATATATATATATATATATATATAAACTAAATTTTCTTATTCGGTTTTGGACCGAAACCCGAAACCGAAACCGAAACCGAATAAAAAATTTAGTATTTTCAAAACCGAAACCGAACCGATTTTTTTTAAAATCGAACCGAATCTCTTATTCGGTTCGGTTCGATTCGATTTTCGGTTCAAAATTGAATAATGCTCACCCCTAGTTCCAGCTAGGAAGCTTAGTTGTAGACTAGTGCATATGATGAATTTATATGCCTATGTGAGAATTGAGCAATTGTGAATAGGTGTTACTTTGGAAGAAGTATACAGTATGGTGAGGGAATGATTAAGATCATATCCAATGTACATATTGAGTCATAAATTTTCTTTTTTATACAAGTTAGATTAATTGCTAAATAAAATAAAAATAATGTTATTTGTACCTCCAAATTGTATCTCCAAACTGTCTCTCCTTACGTGGCAGCTGACGTGATATGTTGATATGACAGCTGAGGTGGCAAATTTTAAAATTAAAATAAAAATAAAAATTAACATTAATTAACATTAAAATTAATGTTAACATTAACATTAACATTAATATTAATATTATGGTTAACATTAACAATAATATTAATATTAACATTAATATTAACATTAACATTCATATTAACATTAATTAATATTAATATTAACATTAATTAATATTAACATTAAATTAATACGGATAAAATTGGGTAATTAACTTTTTGGGTTAAAATTTGCCATGTCATCAGTCATGTCAGATGACACATAATATTATTTAACATGCCACGTCAACTGCCACATAAGGAGGGATGTATTAGAGGGACATTTTGGAGGTGCGAATAGCATTACTCATAAAATAACTAATCAACTAGAACCTTCAAAATCCTACACCATGAATGAATAAAATGGCTTCTAATATGTAAATATTTAGTAAACCAAAGTATTACTTTATCTCTCCCATAATGTTATAGTTGGCTTAAATATTAATTAGTCGTAAATATTCTTTAGGTCCCTTCGACTCCTTGGACTCTTCGGACTTGGACGTTGGACCAGTTCCACCTCATCAGCATCAGGGGCCAGGCAAATATACTTTGCCATTCTCGTACTTTAGTTTCCATATTTTAAATTTAAATATTTACTCTGTTTAAGTTAAAATAACACCTAGGGTCGTGTTCGGTACTTCGCGTCTGAATCACATTCAGGTGCCGTTGAAAGTTAGCGTTATCGGGTATCGATATTAGATACTTACATTGCATTTTTGCGACGAAACATTGCGGGTACATCAGACCCTAGGACATGTTCATGTAACACTACATAGTGAGGATTCCCGTACTTGATTACATCTTGTTATACGAAAGTCTGTGTTTGATTCTTGACTTGAGATTCTTACACTGTATTTACTATTATGACGTGATGTCCTAGCTAGAGGATCCGATCGAGCGACTCGTGGATACAATTAATAAGGTCACATGGAAGGGGGGAACATACACCGTGCGCTTGGACTACTTTCCCACAGAGTATGACGTTGTCTTATTACCAGAGCTTCCAGGATTTCATAGTTTGCCACAGCTTTCTTATCGAAACTGTAGAGTATTTCATAGTTTGTTGGAGTGCCTATCAGGTCTCCGGGGTACACCGTGACAGTCCGCATGCTCGAGTGATGTTCTCAAACTGCATTATCATTTTAGCTGGTTATGTTAGATTCATCATCCTTTACTGTTATATTTACTTTACTTATATATGTCATCATTATTGTACTTCTGGCTTGTATATTATGTACCTTGTTTTGGTTTCCTTTCAAGTTAGCCGCATGGTTTACAGAGATCTCTGCTGGATTGTTGATGAGCTCCCATTATATTTTCATGTATGGACTCTTTGTAGGTATTCACTCATTCGTAGTTTATGTCTTATTTCCTTCTGCTTGTTAGTCTAGTATTTATAGACTCATATTATTCTTTTCGAGTATATTCGGTCATATGATTATTAGGCTGTAGACTGGTTTTCATATTTCCTATTCTTATGTACTTGTTTCGTGGGTTGAGCTAATGACATGTTATAGTGGTAGCTACACAAATCTAGGATAGCTTTGCGTATTCATCATTATCTGACACAATCAAATCTTCTGACAACTGACAGCACAAAGAACGAGGAGACTGTTCATTTATTGCGCCGCACAGTGCTCGAGGACAGCTGTACATGCAGCAAATCTGTCGGGCTTTCTGCTGCGCAGTCTATTCCAGCGCAATCTGAAGTCAGCATAATTTATGTGGCACACTTCATCATGACAACTGACAAATGTACACGTTGCATTCATGCCATTAATTGCTCACTACGTGGCAACCGTCTGTACACGATCATGCACATTTCAATCAAATGATACCATGTGTCCAAGACAGTTGGCCCACGATCAGATAACTGCCTGCGCAGTCTAATGCTGCACAATCTAGTGCATGCGCAATCCAACTTGCGCCATTCAGAATAACTAAAAGTTAGTTATTTCTAGAACTCTATAAATGGAGTTTCAAGTCTTCATTCCAGGGGATCAGACAAAAAGTTCAGAAATATCAGAGAGTTCAGGAGTTCTTGCCCAAGTGTTGTTGCATTCTTCCGAGGCTATCGCCTTCAAATTCAGAGGCTACCGTCTTCAAAGTTCACATCGTCCAAGGGATAAAGCAATCGTCTTCTAGATTGTTCCCAGAATTCTTGTAATCTTCTTTTACAAAGTTTGTTGAAATAAAGATCAACTTTTATTTTTGCAAACAAAATGGCGACTCTACTGGGGACGGCTTTCTCCTCCGACGAGGAAGTGACAACTCAATGTGACATTGCGTCTAACGGAAAGACGCAGAAGACGCTGGTTGTGAAGGTCAACCAGACGGCCTACAAAGCCATGATCAACTCCAGGACCACTCCTCGTACTGCGACAACTTCTGCCACAAGCAAAGTGCGTCCAGTGTGGATCCCAAAGACTACTGCGCAGTCTGTTGATTCTGTCACCAAGACTGTTGCGCAGTCTAATGTCTCTGATGCTAAGACTGTTGCACAGTCTGTTGTTTCTGTTGTTGCACAATCTGCCACTGTTATTCCTGCACAATATGCTGTTGCCTGTGCACAAGCTACATCATATGCTGCTCTGTCAAAGTGCAAGACTCATGTTCCTCTGGCGCAGTTGGCTGCTACTCTGCCTGCGCAGTCCACTAATCCATCAACTAGAGTGCAACTCAAGCACTCTGGCAACAAGGCTCCTGCTGCACAAACCACTGTGACTAAGGCCAGAAAACATTCTGCCAAAACTCCTCCTGCGCAATCTGCCAGTGCGCCATCAACCCATGCGCAAATTGTGTCTGCGCAATCCAAGAGAGACAGCCCTTTGGCTAATCTCTCCTCTTCTCATAACAAGGAGAAAAATTTTGCTCCTCTCCAACACTCTGCTGCTCCTGCACAATCCACTGGGGGTAGTCTTTTGGCTATTCCTCCTCCTCCCCAAAATAAAGGAAAAGGTCATTTGGTCTTTTCTCAAACTTCCTCGTCCCATGACTTGGAAGACAACAGAGGAAAATGCTCTTTAGCTAACCCTTCTTCCCAAAACAAAAGAAAAGGCCCTTTGGTCTTTTCTCAGTCTTCCTCGATTTTTACCGTTGAAGATCAATCTGAACGTGCCCCAGCACCAGTCAGTACAAGAACCCTTTCTCATAAGGATTCTTCTTCTTTCCTTGCTAAAGGGAAGTATATTGATCAGAGAGGTATTCTGCCTACTCCGGTAGCAGAGTTCCAAGATCTCCCAACTCTTCAGATCTCCCGTTCAAGACAGGGAAAATTGTTGGTGTCTCAGACAGAAACCCCTGGGGGTGTGTTTGCTGATTTAAGAACTTATCTCAACAGACCAACTTCGGTGAAACGTAAACAGCCAATGCCGAAGACCAACCAGCATCAGAAGCACACTTCCAGGATCAAAAATCCGGACACCTATGCCAATGAAATAAGTACTTCCCTGTACACTCAAGGGATAAAACATTTGAAGAACCGGAATCATGTTCCAAATATTATCAAAGAACATGTCCCTCGAACATCTGCTCGTCCCGTTGCTGTTCCTGATCTCCGAGAACACCTCAAGCAAAAATGGGATAATATCTTAACATCTCCAGTGCAACCACTTGGACACCATTACAATCATAAAGTGGTCATCAAGTGTTGTTGTCAGACAACAAGACGATCTGTCTTCGATCGTCTGAACTTTTCTAATTCTGAACCTATGTCGGAAGTTGAAGACGAGATTTTGTACGCCTCCGTCAACATGACTTCCAGAGACACTGAGGATAGGAAGTGCTCCAAGCACGGGAAGCCTCGCAAGCCAAGCCAGCGGTATTTGGATCTACTCCAAGAATCCTCTGAAGGAGTATTCCAACATACCCGTTCCCAAAGCCGAGACACAATCGGTCAAAGGAATCTTCAAGATCCTTCTGGTCATCTTCCTCTTTCTCACTCAGGAGATGATTCTTTCTCCGACTATGATGCATACAGCGAAAGCTCAGAACGTACAGTGTCCTCCACTGTACCCAGAGAAGTGACAGCTTATGTTGTCAATAAAGACCCAGATGCTTCCAGTTCAGCTAGTCAAGAACAGAGAATAGCTGCACTAGAAGACAAGCTAAAGACCATGGCTGAAATGGTCGCGAGTATGCATTCCATCATTGTGGCCCAGCATACAGCGCCACCGACCGTACCTCCTGCAAATCCTGAAATCATAGCATCGCCGGTGCCTGTCAATGCAGGGCTAGGAGTAGCATCTCTTCAAGTACCTCCTGTACAGGTCCAACCTACACCCAGTCAATCAGGTGCTGGGGGTAGTGCTTATCATGCTGTTTCTCCCCCTAATACTGTGATTCAGCCTACTCCTTCTACATCAGTGAAAGATGCCAATGAAGCTGTCAAGCTCCTACGCACTCAGTTCGAAGCTTTCAAAGAGAAGGACAACTTGCAAAGGTTGGAAATCAAGTAACCCTATCCAGTTGAATGGAAGGAAGTTCCATTTCCTCCGAAGTACAAGATTCCAACCATCTCGCTGTTTGATGGCAGCACTTCTCCCAGTCAGTTTATTAACCACTTTGAGGTTATGACTGTCCAACTTCAACCAAATGACGCTCTTCTTACCAGAGTATTCGTCGGTTGTTTAGCTGGCGTAGCATACGATTGGTACAGAAGCTTGCCCGATGGTTGTATCACCTCCTTCTCTGGCCTAAAGCAAATCTTCTTGGAACGATTCTATGAGGGGATCAACGACATGACTATGTCAGCCCTCAACAAAATCAAACAAAGACACAATGAAACTGCTGAGAGTTTCATTGAAAGGTTCCGACGAAAAGCTTTGAAAATGTCTCCTGGAACTCTGGCCGCTGTCACCATAGACACTTGCAAGGCAAATCTTTTGCCTATCATCAGCATGTGGACAGGGTCTACTCAGTTCCAAGACTGGCCATCCTTCATTGTCAATGTTAAAGCAGCTGAAGTTAGCGCTGACAAATTCAAGCAACTAGGGGTACAAATATCTAACCCCGACCGGGATGAACACCAGACATCGGGTGGTGGTAATCGCCAGAACAACCGCAAGGGAAAAGAAATCTTGAACATTAACTTGAACAAGAACAAAGAATCTCTGGCGGTCAATGTAGCTCCTCCTACGTCAACTCCTACCCCTTCAGCACCTCCACCAAGAGAACCTCGTCCGAAAGTGGAGTACTCTTTTGACGAGAATGACACAGTGAGCATCTTTGATTGCTTAATCAAAAGCAATAAGCTTCAACTCCTAGATCCCAAGAAGCCCGATGAAGTCGGTAAGAGTGATCATCCTAAGTACTGTGTCTATCACAGGTTCATCGGACATCCTACTCGAGCATGTTATGTGCTCAAAGGCAAAATCTAGGAGCTGGTCAATGCCCGTGTTGTCACTCTGCAGCAAGACGAGAAGACTGTTACAGCAAACATGGTCTCAGTTCAATTTGGTGACTTTCTGCCTCAGATGGTACAACACGGTGTCATTCCTATCCCCAAAGCTACTCTTGAGATCGAGAATCTCCCTCCTCCACGAAGTGAAGGTCTCGTCCCCTTGTCTTTTGACAATGGCGAGATTATGTGGATTCATCCGGATCTTGCTTCAGAGTTCGAAGTTTCCTCTTCCTCCAAGAAGAAAGACCGTTCCAAAGGCAAGACAAAGATTTACAATATGGTGTCTTTTGACCCCATAGTTGATAAAGAAATCCTGTTGGGCACCAGATCAGGGAAAGCCTATCTAAAAGATTACCCCGAAACCCAAGAGAATCCTGCTTCTTCTTCTGAGCCTGCTCCAGTACATCCTACTTCCACTGAGGATATTCCTACTACATCCTCACCGGTTGTAGTGTCCATTCCTTCCAAGCCGACGGTATCCGACAAAGGCAAACAGCAAGTCCGCTTTGACAAACCTTTGAAGAAGTCATCTCCTTCCAGACTTGAAAAGCCTTATAATTTTGATATCTTAGCTTAGTTGGCTAATACACCGGCTCGACTGTCAATCTTCGAGCTCTTGCGCCTTTCTAAAGAGACTCAGAAAACTTTAAGCGAGGCTCTCATGCAAGCTGAAACCTGTCTAGCCCTGCTTAAGAAGTCGAAAGCAGAACCAGTCTCTTGCCTCCATTGTCATAGTGTGTTGGAGTTAATTCCAAACATAACTTTCACACAGGATGACATGCTGATGGAAGACAACATGTATGACCGTCCTCTCTACTATACAGGATACGTCGACTCGATGAAAGTTGATCGTATTCTGATAGATCCAGGGTCTGCTCTCAGTATTATACCGAAGACAATGTTGGATGCACTGAAGATCCCGGTGCATAGTCTTTCCAGTACAATCACTACTATTCTTGGGTTCAACCAGGGAAGGAGTGAACCTCTGGGCAAGATTCGCCTAAAACTCCAAATAGGCAATCTTCGCACAAAGGTTACCTTCTACATCATTGACAACCATGGTTGTTCTTACAATGCTTTGTTGGGAAGACCATTTCTGCATGAGCATAACATTGTTCCTTCGACTCTCCATCAATGTTTTAAATATGTTGATGACAATGGAGAGGTACAAAAGGAGGTTGTCGACCTTTATCCTTTCAAAGGCGTCAAAGCATACTGCAACGATGCTCGTATGTACAAGGATGAATTTATGAAAGTTGTCCTGTCCCTGGACACTGAAGAAGAGCAAGAAACAGTGCCCAATGATACCCTTATCATTCTTGTCAAAGGGCGTGTTTCTCGTCCTCAGTCTTCCAAACCACTGGCTATTCACTTGCCAGTCCAGAAGCAATCTACTGATGATGATCAGGATCAAAGGAAGCTCACCTCTTCTGAGCCGCTTGTTATTGACCTCCGTCGTAACAAGAAAAAAAGGCAGCTCACCTCTTCTGAGCCACTTGTTATTGATTTATCTCATAACAAGGAAAAAAAGGGAGCTCACCTCCTCTGAGCCGCTTGTTATTGACCTCCGTCGTAACAAAGTTAATCTTCCTCCATATTCTTCTTCTCCCCCTCTTGTAATCAATCTGACCAAGCCTGCTAAGGCTAAAGGTCCTGCTGTAAATACAAATGTACAAATCAATAAAAAAGCATCTACTTTCTAGTATACTGATATCATTTATCATGCTAAGTGCTATTTGGATATGTTAGATAGCTTTCAGTCATTTACAATAGGAGTTATACAATCTCTTCAAACAGAAGTCTCATTTGAACACCCAAAGGATTCATATCGTATTATTCCCGTTCGTAAGAAAGGTGAAAGTCCAATACTTTTCAGTAAAGGACCGGAACAACAATTCAGCTATACGGATGATAGTAAAATTAACGGCACGGGGCATCTTCAACTCCGTCGTTACAGTCAATAATCAAAAGATATCATCCGAAAGATGGGTTACGACTTCAAAAGTGGCCTCAACTACGGCAAGGGTAGAAAAACTCCTATCCGTACGACTGTGCCGAAAGGGAAGTCAGAGATGTACTACAGCAAGACCAAAAGAGGTCTCGGATATGTTTCTCCTCCGGTATTATCCCCAGCAGGCTCTGAATCCGATAGTGAGGAGCGTTCTAACTCTTCTGATTCCAAATCATGGGATTCTGACACCAGCATCGGTCAAGTCCATCGGCTGACTGTATCTTCTAATATGGTCTCCGTCGAACTTCCAGAAGGCTATGACGAGGATGTTGAAGAAATCCCCGAAACAGATCCTTGGGCTCAACGAATGGATACCCAATGGGAACTCCGATTCGAACAACGGGAACCGCCTACTGAAGATCAATTAGTTCAAATTGATGTAGGAGAGAGCGGGTCACCTCGTCCAATATTCATCAGCAAGAACCTTCCAGAGGCAGATAAGCAAGAATTAATTCTTCTGATTAAAGAATACATTGATGTCTTTGCCTGGAGCTATGAAGACATGCCAGGTCTAGATCCCAAAGTTGCTACTCACAAATTGAACATCTTACCGAATGCAAAATCGGTCAAACAGCAACAACGGCATTTCAAGCCAGAAATGATAGACGCAATCGACGATGAAGTCAAGAAGCTCATCGCATGTGGCTTTATCCGAGAAGAACAGCATCCTGATTGGGTAGCCAATGTCGTCCCAGTTCTAAAGAAAACCGACAAAGTTCGAGTCTGCATCGACTTTCGGGATCTTAATGAAGCCTGTCCAAAAGATGAATTTCCTCTTCCTATTATGGACGTTATGATCGACAACACTTGTGGGTTCGAAAGAATATCTTTCATGGACGGATTCTCCGGGTATAATCAGATTCGGATGAATCTAGAAGACGAAAAACATACTTCTTTCCGTACTCCTCGCGGAGTCTACTGCTATACTGTCATGCCATTTGGTCTCAAAAATGCTGGTATAATATACCAACGAGCCATGAGTACCATCTTTCGAGATCATCTGCGCAAGACTGTCGAATGCTACGTCGACGATATTGCTGTCAAAAGTCGTCTAAAGGAAGATCACATTCAAGACTTGAGAACTATCTTCAATCTCATGCTCCAATATCAACTCAAAATGAATCCCACCAAGTCATTCTTGGGTGTCTCTAGTGGCAAATTTTTCGGCTTCGTCATTACCTCTAAGGGTATACACGTGGATTCCGAGAAAATCAAAGCCATTCAAGAGATGCGTCCTCCACGCAACCTAAAAGAGCTACAAGGATTCCAAGGTCGACTTGCGTACATCAGGAGATTCATTTCGAATCTGTCTGGACGCTGCAGACCATTTACTCAACTCATGAAGAAGGGTGTATCTTTCGTTTGGACCGAAGAATGTCAACGAGCATTTGATGACATAAAGTGGTATCTCATGAACCCACCAGTCTTGGTGCCACCAATCTCTGGCATACCATTCTTAATGTATATCCGTGCTATGGACCATTCATTGGGTGCCTTACTTGCCCAAAAGAACAAAGAAGGCCACGAACAAGCCATATATTATCTCAGTCGTACTATGATTGGTGCTGAACACCATTATAGTCCGATCGAAAAAGAATGCCTAGCTCTTATGTTTGCTGTTCAAAAGACTCGGTATTACATTATTGGCCAAACTATTCATGTCATATCCTGAGTTAATCCTCTTCGGGTACTGATGAAGAAGCCTAGTATACTTAATTCTCAGCTGGCTACATGGGCCATTCTGCTAGCCCAATATGACATGGTATATGTTCCTCAAAAGTCTGTCAAAGGTCAAGTACTGGCGGATTTCTTAGCAGCTCATCCTGTTCCAGAGACATCTAAACTCTATGATGAAATTCCAGACGAGACATTGGAATCTAATACAATCTCTGAAGAATTTCCTACTTGGCATCTATTCTTTGATGGTACATCCAGGATTGGACCCAATGGTGCCATTGTCGCAGAAGTTGGAATTGTCCTTATTTCTCCAGACGGGTCAGCTATCCAAAGAGCCTACTCCTTAGATGAGCCTTGCTCCAACAATGTGACAGAGTATAATGCTCTACTCATTGGCCTTCAGCTAGCCAAACAACTCGACGTCGAGTATCTTGAAGTCTATGGTGACTCCAAGTTGGTTGTTAACCAGGTTAGAGGAACCTATGAAGTTCGCCATCAAGATCTAGTGCCTTACTTTGAAGCGGCAATCAACATGGCTACATCATTCAAAGCCTTCTTTATCGAATATGTACGCCGAGCTTGCAATACTGAGGCAGATGCTTTGGCCAATCTTGCAGCAGTCTTAGCCATCCCTATCAAAAGACAACATGTGGTGGTCATCTCTAATTGGGAATTGTTCTGTGTCGAAAACAATCGTAATATTGAATTCAGTAATCTTACTGAAGTCAATATTATCAGTGAAGATTGGAGAACTCCCTTCATCGACTTTGTGGTCCATGGCATACTCCCTGAAGATCCCAAGGAGGCTACGAGTATTCATCGGAGGTCTCTGCGATTCTACTACAATCAGACCACTAAAACTCTCTACCGGCGAACTTATGACGGCCTACTCTTACGTTGTCTTGCTGGTGATGAAGCGAAGCAAGTATTACGTGAAACTCACGACGGTGTCTACGGAGCACATCAACCCGGTCCTAAACTACCGGATCGCATCCGACGTATGGGTTACTACTGGCCCTCTATGGTATCGGATGCCATCGAATATGCGAGAAAGTGTCGAGCTTGTCAAATTCACGCAGACTTCATTCATCAACCATCGGAGTTCCTTCATCTGACTGCTGCTTCCTGGCCTTTTGAAGCTTGGGGCATGGACATCATCGGTCCCATCAATCCTCCTTCTTCTAGAGGACATCGGTTCATCCTGGCAATAACCGACTACTTCTCCAAATGGGCTGAAGCTATACCATTAGCTGAAGTCAAGACCAGCAGCGTCATCAACTTTGTTAAACACCATGTCATCTATCGATTTGGTGTACCTCGAAGGATCATCCACGACAACGGACCTCAATTCATCAGCCAAAAGTTCACAAGGTTCTGTGACGATCACCGGATTGATAATGTCGCTTCGACAGCCTATAATCCTGCCGCTAATGGATTAGCTGAAGCTTTCAACAAGACTATCATCAAGCTCCTCAAAAAGTTTGTGTCTACTAACAAACGAAACTGGAGTGAAAAGCTTGGGGAATGTCTTTGGGCCTACCGTACTACGGTCCGCAACCCTATAGGCTGTACACCCTTCTCTTTGGTGTACGGCTGTGAAGCAGTTCTACCTCTGGAACTCCAAATTCTGTCTTTGAGGATTGCCATCGCCAATAAACTCACTACAGAGAACTACGATCTTCTCCGACTTCAAGAATTAGAAGAGCTCGATGAGAAGCGATTATTGGCTCAACAGCATATTGAGTTATACCAAGCCCGCATCTCAAAGACTTTCAACCGCAAAGTTAAAGTCAGAACCTTTCATAAAGGAGAGCTTGTTCTAACAGTCAGACGTCCTATGACTATGACTCACTCGAGCAAAGGCAAGTTTGATGCAAAGTGGGAAGGTCCATACATCGTGAGCAAAGTCTTCTCAAATGGAGCCTATCAACTCACAGAGCTAGACGGTCGAGTTGCAATGATGCCCATCAATGGCAAATTCCTCAAGAAATACTATGTATAAATGTAACAGACAGTGATTGTAATTATCAGACAAGTTCATAAATAAAATTCAGTTTTATTTCATCTTGAATAATAGTACATAATATCAAGGAAGGTCACTATCATCCTTCTCGAAATTAGGACGCGGACCACTGCCGTCCTTGTCAAAGACATGATCAGCAAAAGAGTTGAGAACATTCTTGCTGGAACCCACCAGGAACTTGCAAGCAGCCATTCTCATAGCTTCTTCTTCTTCAGTCTTCCCCGGTTCGAGAAGGAAGTCCAAGATGTCCTTTGGCGATTTGGGATCAGATGAACCTTCATCCACTGCCATATGCTTTTGTTGAACCGGCTCGACTGGATGATCTTTAGTCTCTGCTTCCACCTTCGGGACGATCTCAGCCTTCCTGGATGCATCTCCAGACGACATCTTTATGCTGAAAAGTGAAAGTGACCATCTCATCTGATTTTTTGTTCTATTTATAGACAGAGCGTCGTAAGACTATGAAGCGACACATTCATCCGACGGTTTACCCGTTCATTCATTATATTCATCCAACGATTCGCCCGTTCATCATTTGACGGTTCATCCGTTCACACATCTATCCGACGGTTTACCCGTTCATTCCATTCACAATTATCCGACGGTTTACCTGTTCATTCATTATATTCATCCGACGGTTCGCCCATTCATCATTCGATGGTTCGTCCGTTCACACATCCACTTGACGGTTCACCCATTCATCATTTGATGGCCTATCTGTTCATTACATTCATCCCGACGATTCATTTTGTTCTCACATTTTGACAAATCATCTAGTTCGTTCTTATCAGCAACTTGTCATCTTTGATTAAGTTGTCTATTGAAATAATGATATTCAATAAATTATATTTGCCACGTCCATATTACCTCTGAGCAGATATAATTGAATATGATTATTTTCCAAGATCAAGAAATATATTATATCCTGTACCTCTGAATATATTTTCTATTGCTATTATTTATATCTAAACAAGATATGCAACAAATAATAGAGCCACAAAAATGTCTTTGTATTGATCAAAATTCAAGACATTACAAAGATTCATACTGCAAAACAAAAAGATACAAGATATTTTTATACTAAGCCGGAGGTGTCATCAGATTGGCAATCTGTTGCTTCAGAATTTGTAGACGCTCTTCACGAGATTCCATCACTCTCTTCCTGGCTTCTTCCATCCCAGATGTTTCATTGAAGGTTGGCAAAGTTACCATTCGACGAGTGATTTCAGCATTATGAGCCGCAGCATATTCATCCCTTTCTTGAGTTAGAACATCAAGCTGTTGAATTGCAGTTTGATGTTGGATGACCTCATCTTCCAGTTCTTTCTGAAGACGGGCAATCTCTGCTTTCAATTCAGCAATTTTCTTTTCTTTTCTTTCAGCAACAGTGTCACGACCCGCACCCGAATATACGGGTACGAATACGTGGGCCACGCCCAGCCTACGCCGCAGTATCGGTGGTAGAGCGTTGTCAAGTATACTATACTAACTACAACATCTAAGGATCCATAACTAGAATATACTCATGTCACATCACAAAAACTAAGGAAGATAAGACAAGAATTAATAACAATATCACTAGAACAACTAGAATCTATAATGATCATAAGATAGGAAATAAAGAAGAAAAACAAGACAATCTAAGGATAACTACCAGGCAACTCACATAGAAGAATAGTGAGATCCACCTCAGCTAGCAACATCATGAAGTCCAATACTGAGGGCACAACTACTCCTAAAATTTTATCAACATATCCAGTTAGGATGGAACGAGCACAAATCTCAAATAACAGTTCTAGTTAGACGATATTGAAAATGTAGCAGTAAATAGAGAGAATATACGATGGTAAAATAATGTGTACATGAATCATGGTAAGGCATGTCGAGACTGTAACTGAGTGTAAGAATAAGAAAACAGTATATATCATGTACAAAAATCTGGAACTATATCTATGTGAGTTTAGTATTAGTTTCAACATGTGATCGGCTTAGAACTTGATACAATGTTTGGCCTGGCTAATCATACGTGAGTGTATGATTAACACTATATAATGATGATACAATAATCTGTGGGGTATTGATCACATATCTACGTTAACACCCCCATCCCTGACTAATATAGTGGATCCAGTCATGACACGTCATGACACGTGATTCTCTGAGAAGGTAGCTAGCCTTCGCAGGAATCATGTCTATACAATGCACAAGGAACTAGGAAGACTTGCACAAGGCATACCATATATAAGAGGAATAACATCTTATGACAGGATCCAGACAAATACCAATCCGTGTGAACAATGTGTCAAGAGAACAAGGATATCTACACTAAATACTAGAAACAAAGACGATATCATAAAACAGAAATATTATCAGAGAATGTACTCGCCTGTGATCTGGTGGAATATGTCAACTGGTCCAAGAACAGTGCCTCAAGGACCTATAGATGGAATATTGTATCAATATAAGGGTTTGGAAGTAAAATCAACTCATACTAAGTCAAACTAGGTCAAGACAAGTCAAGGCAAGTCAAACTGGATCAATCTAAGTCAATGGTTGACTTACAGTTGACTTTGGTCAACTGGTCAACTCTGGTCAACCTTGGGTCAACTCTAGGTCAAACTTAACTAACGTTGACTAACAGTTGACTTTGGGTCAACTGGTCAACTCTGGTTCTGTTCTAGTCAATTTTAGGCTACGGTTGACTTTCTGTTGACTTTTGGTCAAAAAGTCAACTGTGGTCAACCAGGGTCAAAACTAGTCTAACCTAGGTCAAATGTTGACTCTACTTCGACGTTCAGTCAAGGTAGTCAACCAAGGTCAACAAGGTAAAAGCTAGTCTCTATAAACATCTACAGGGTCAACACATTCAATTTCAGTGATTGTGAAATCACCGGAATCGATGGAACTCAAAATACCACAAAAGGAGAAGGATTATAATAATAGGGTAAAAACCTACGAATGTTGTCGGATGATAAAATAATTATCACCAACGTGTCCAGAATGGTCAAAATAGCTAGAATAGCCTGTCCAAAAGTCCAGTTTGGATACAGGGGCAAAACGGTAATTTTGGGCCAAAATAATGTCCGTCGTTGGACACACTTTGCACCGAAAAAAATGTGTCAAAATAAAAGTGCACAAAACCTAACAAATTATATGTCCACGAATCCAGAATGACGATACGAACCCAACGGTATATCCAGAATTGGATTCCGTTGACCCGATCTCAAATTGGTCCGTTGACCAGGACATTGAAATTCCGATTTGCACGAAAAAGCGTGTCGGAGCTAATGTCCTCAAAACTCAGCAAATTATATGTCAACGAGTCCAGAATGACGATACGAACTCAACGGTATATCCAGAATTGGATTCCGATGAGCCGATCTCAAGGTGACCCGTTGACTCAGAAAGTGGGACCCGCTTTGCACCGAAATGCGTGCCAGGGCCCACGTTCTCCAAATCAAGCAAACTTTATATGAAAACATGCCAGAACGATACCATGAGTCTACTGGTGGTGTCAGAAATTGAATCCGGAATCCCAGATTCAAAAATAGAATTTTACAAGTATAACACTAAGAATTCGAACGGCCAACTTTGGCGTCGAATTCGACCGACCTAACAAGCTCAAACTAAAATAAAATCTAAAGGGGGCAGGAAGACGGTTATATCAGCTGTGCACCGGAACTAGTAGCGCGCAAAACAGAGCTGCAACGACGAAGATACGAATCCGCGAAGTTGGCGTCACAAAACTGTCCAAAAACAGTTCAATTTAAAACGTCAACTTGGTGGGCAGTTTTGATGTATCAAACGATAAAATTAACGGGTGAAATTTGAGAGGGATAAGGGGGTATATACCGAGATTGAGACGGAGTGAAGAAATTACCGATCCAACGGTCGAATTTCCTAAAAAACGTGCACAAAGTTGCTATTCCGAAACGCGAATTCTGAATTTCGTCCGCGCGTGCGTCGACGGGATTCCGTGCAAAACGCACGAATCGCCTAGACGGCGCGTCCAGGAGGACGTTGGCCGCCACAGGGAGGTACGGCGGTGGTGCACCTGGCCGAAGGGGGCTCGTCGGCCACGGCGACGTGCGGCCAGCGGCGGCGCCGGCGCGGCTGCTGCTTCTAGCGACTGCTGCCAGTTGCGGCTAACTGCTATTGTCTGCTGCTGTTGTAGCGCACGCGGCCGGCGACGGCGACGGCGCGGTGCGGCGGCAGCGGCCCAGCGGGGGACAGAGGATGAGGAGAGTGTGGTTGACCGGGGTGCACGCGCACGGCTATCGCCGGCGGTGGCGCGTGGTGATGGTGTGATGAAGTTGGTGAGGATGGTAATAATGGTGAGAAGATGGTGGAACTAGTAATGGAGTGTGAAGAAGAAGAAGAAGAAAGAAGGGGGAGGGAGTGTTCGGCCATGGGGGGCTTGTCATGGCTGCTCGTACAAGAAGTGATGGGGAGGTGGTGTTGTGTTTTTAAAAAAATGAGAGTGGGAGAGAGAGATAATAATTTGTGTGTGTGTGTAGATATTAAGGGAGGAGAGAGAGAGAGTAATAGAATAGAGAGAGATGGGGAGGGTGTGTAGGTCGGCCATATGGGTGAGGGGGTTGTCCTGATGGGAGAGGGGAGGGGTGTAGGTGTGTAGGAGAGAAGAGAGAGAAAGAGAGATATTTACATATATATTTTATATATATGTATATATGTATCTATATATACATAAGAGAGAGAAATAGAGATATTTTTATAAAGAGGATATTTTAGAGTAGGGAAAAATTAGTGTATGGATATTAATGAAGGGGTAACAAGGAGCTTGGACTGGGTTTGGTTGAGCCGGGTCGGTTAAAATCGGACATGGTGAAATATTTAAATTAAAAATAGGTATTTATGATCATGGATAAATAAGTAGCATGTGGAGGCTCAAATAAATGGGACACAAGTGTCAGGCGGGTAGTAGGCTCAATGTGGGCCATGTCCATATTTGGGGTCGACTAGGTTGGGTCGATGTCGGGTCCCGAAATTAAATTGGAAATTAATTCAGGTTTTACGGTGGATAATTAATTGGTCTAAATTGAACCGAAAGTTGTGCGAAGGAAATGGAGCACAAAATGAAGTGTCTGAGTGGGACACGAAGGTCAGGGGTGAAGAGCGTCTCGAGTAGATCATTCATGAGAAATTGGTTTCAAGAAAAAGACAGGTCTGGTGCTCCTAATTTAAAAGTCACGGTAACGTGCATATGGGGATCAAGGAAAAGAGTGAGAAATTAATTAATAATTTAAATGGTCTAAATTGACCCGAACTTGTGCGATACAAAAGGAGCACAAGGGAACGAGTTTGGATGGGACATGATATATCAACGTGAAGGTAATCTCGTCTACTTCAAACTTCAAGAAGAAAGTTTCCAGAGACTGGCATCCCTGACGCTCCAGAAGTCAAAAGCACGGTAAAGAGCATTAAATCAAATAATAAACAAATAATAATATATATTCAAAATAATTGAATTATAAAATTGAAAAAAATAAGTCCTAAATTCAGGGGCTTACAAACAGAGGTCACTGTTTCCACCTTGGAGTTGTATTCAGCAGATTTGATGGTGAAAGTATCCAAGAGAATTTGGAAGTTGACTCTCTCAACTGCAGCTTCTTGAGACATTCGTTCAAATTTGGCTTACACTAAAAGTTCTACCTCTCCTTTACTCAGCTCTTTGTAACTCTTGATTGAGGTTTCCAGCTCATTTAATATGTGATCAAGAAAAATAGCCTGAGCCTCGTCTCCTTGATTACGGATGGCATTTACCAAGTAAGAGGTTGGACCTCTAACCGTGGAGAAATCAGCTTCTTCCTTCTCCATCACTCTATCTATTAAAGGCCCCAATGAATCAAAGAAAAACTTGGTAAATGATTTAATGACAAACTGATTGGTAGCCAAAGCACCAGGAGTAGCAGCTACTCCTGTTGACGATGAAGCGGCGGGACGTTCAGTCTCTTGCACTTGGACGGAGGGCTCTTTAAATAAAGGAGCTAAAGTCGAGCTGGTTGCTCCTCCCGGTTGTTCCTCTGCAAAAACAGATAGACTTTATCATTTTGTCTATCGTTTGCTACTGTTAAAAAAGATTAAAGGTGAAAGCAATCTTACCGTGGCTTGGTCCAATATCAGGCCTGTCATCTGTTGGAACAGATTCCAGCCTAGCAGAAGTAGCCTCAGACATTACTGCCTGACTACTGCCTGCTTCGGAGCTACATGACAAATGACGACTGCTACTAGCTATCGTCGTTGCAAGCGCTATATCTGTGCACGCTGGAGGAGCTAGAGAAGATCCGAGTTCTGTATGGATAAGAATAAAATGTCAGCTATCAAGCTATCTATTAAAAGAAGATTGCTAATTTCATTCTATACCTTTGGGATCAATAGTAGGAGTTTCTTCCAAAGCCACTTCTTCATCTGCAATCTTCTCTGGAGATACCGGCACCTCAGCATCCTTTTCAGGATTCAGGGTGTCATCAACAGCTCTGGGAGATGTCTGGACCTCAATGTCCTCTTCAGGATTTTGTGTCTCATCAACAGCCTCTGATGATGTGCTCTCCTCGCTTTCACTATCCTCAGGAGCTTCTTCGCTAGCATTTGCAGTGGCATGATCAGCATCTTCTTGATAACCGAAGTCACAATCATTCAATGCCTCGATCATTAGACGATCCTCCTCTTCGCGGGCTGTTCCCGGTGTAACAGAAAGATGAGTCGTTACTGCAGCTGATGAAGGAGATCGTACAGCTTCCTCTTCTCTGGGCTCTGCAGCCTCTTCTCTCTGCTCAATTTCTTCTCTGGGCTCTGCCGCCTCCTCTCTCTGTTCAGTTGCCTCTCTCTGCTCTGGACTAAGCTCAGAGGCGGGAGTAGGAGATGACATAGTAATTCCCGCTGCAACATTTACTACCACCGAAGACAATATTTGCCTTAGAGGAGAGACCATTATTTTTCTTCTTCTGTGGGCTAGTTTCTTTCTATGCAGAGGCCTCCCAGGACTCTCTACATTTACTACCTCGACCTGTTTATGAATAGAGGTCGGCGTAGCTGCTTCTTCTCGGGTTGATTCAGCCAATTGTCGGGATTGTGATCTAGTAGTGACCTTCTCTGATGATGGTTCCAAGACCAACTTCTTCTTCGCGACTGGAGAAGAAGGCTCTTCTCTCCTTCTCTTCTTCTCCTTGGCCGGAGACTTAACCACTTTCAGAGAAATTCTCAGTGGTTGATTTACTTCCTCAGGAAAGTTTACTTCTCTGGAAGCTTCTAATGGATCGTCTACCGGTTCATGTTGTTCGTCATTTGCTGGAGCTAATGTAGCAGTGGCTCCTTTCTTCAGACGGGTTGCTGTTGCGAAGCTATCCACCAGACTAAAGTTTTCAGCAAATGTATTGGCAGCTATGTAGAACAATGAATATGTGTATAGCATTCTTGGGCCATTATCATTCTTATTTGGCATCGAGAACACCGTCCTAGTGTCTCGAGCATTGTAGTATGCCCATGCTCTCGTACCATCAATTAGGTACCCCTTTCCTTGTAGGCAAGTTATTGCGTTGCCCACATGGAATTGGTCATAACCAAATTGACGAGCGAAGCGACTCAGCAGGTATGGTTCAAGGTAGCACTCCTCCTCAAATCTGTATACCAAATGTGAGGGTCTAATCGCCTTCAGCCAGTCAAAAGCTGCTCGGCCCAGTGGCTGCCTCCCCAGATCAACCATATTTGTCGCCATGAACTCGTAACCAGCTGGAGGAGCGAAGCTATAAAAGTTCCATCCCTTGCCAAGGTTGAGGGCACGTCTACAGTCCTTCAGACTAACGTATACCCACTTGCTTCGGGAGAATCTACGCAGAAAGCTGCCGCTAACTGCCCCCATGTCGGGGTTCATCAGAGATGGATGATGCAGAAGCAACCACCCGAATAGATAGGTGTAGGGCAACTCCAGTCTTGGGAAGTTCCCTTTCTCACCTTTCTACTTGATCATGGAATCGACATACAGCCGAAGACCTGTATTTATTCTACAAGTCATCGCTGATAGCAAATCCATCCGGTAGCCGAAGACTAACCGGACGGCAGCGAAGAGTACGCCGCGGTGGAAGCGGTCCACGGCGCTGGCCCCAGGTACAACAAATCGGCGGAGCCAGTATGTTAAAAATCCTGCCAGCTGATCTTCTTGTGACATGGGCCTGTAGCCCATTCTTATAAAGCTTTCAACAAAATCTCCGGGCTTCAGCGGAGGGTATTGGTGTTCATCAGTAACTTTAATATCCATCTTCTTATTCTCCTCCATCAGTTTTATAACCTCACTGTGGCTGAGAGGTTGAAAGAAAGCTGGGTTGCAGGAGTCATGATCTTTGGTCTTTTTCTCCACGATATGGTTAAGAAAAAGATACGGCAACCACTTCGATGAATAACATGTGCCGGAGGAGCCGCTCTGGTAATACAACGAGCATATATTATAATGGCACAGTAGTTCGTCGAAAACTGCTACCATTTCTGGATTTTCCCGACGCAGTCTATCTAAATCGTCGTTTGTGGGAACATACTCCTCATAAGGAGAGTCTCCAGTCGGTAGGCATGAGATATACTTCATCTCATGGAGAGCCAATCCCATTTCCCTGCAGGGCGTCATGAACGTCCCTGTCCTATAGTTATACCTCTCTGCCAGGGCTAGAAACAGATGAGGGTTTGGATGGAAGCCATACACGGTAGCATATACCGCGTCATAAAGCTCGATTTCTCTAAGTTTATCTTCAAATTGAGCCAATACCCAGTTGGCTATACAATTCCACCTTCTGTTATCCGGATTTACCAAACCGGTCAGCCGGATGTCTTGGTCAGGATACCTGCCCTCCGCCTTTGCATACTCGTTAGCAAAAATTGGTGTTCTTACCGGCATTGTCACGCCCCGCTCCCGTAGGAGCGATCGTCCTCGCTAAGGCGTGATGCCGCACGGGCCTAGGTTGCGCCCGTGCAAGGCCAAGTCCAGAAACGGCCGATCTGATGCTAGGCCACAGAGTCGCACAGAGTGTCCCCATTTGCAGCGGAAAGTAAACGAACGCACAAGTTGAATACGAAATCAAACTCTTTATTGATATTCAAGAAGTTACAAGCGGCGCTAGGCCGATATTACAAGTCGCTCAAGCTCTCTCTCTCTCTGAAACATAAAAGGCGTGCCAAGTGGCTTACAAGATGGAATAATACATGACGATGTTCCGATACATTATGTCCTGTATAGGGTGCTTCAGCTTCTGCAACGTCCCAAGGCCCCGGAGTTGGCTCCGCGCCTTAACACGTTCGATGGAAGCTCCGCACCAACCGACGTCTCCTGAATCCTGCAAGCAGACTGTGGGTTTATCAGTACATTGTTATGCACTGGTGGGGAGGCTAGCTCGCCCATAACGCCATCATTACCAAACACGTTGCATTTACTTTTGTGCACCGACTATCATTCATTGTCTTTCTAATCTTGCCTTAGGGTCAATTTCATGGCACATATCATGACCTATCTCGTGTTACTGATTTCAAGTGTCGCATGGAAAATGCATGCACGACTTACCCATACTTACCATCCGGCCTTCCCTGTCCAAAGTAAACCAAGTTAGTCAACATTAACATGAAGTAATATGACGTGATTTATGTAAACATTCAATGTAACTGGCGAGTCCATGTCTCGGGTTCTAGTACGTCGTGGGCATGTTCTAGTGTTACGTTTCGAGCATGTTCAGGAGGCACATTTCAAGCATGTTCGGGGTGGTATATTTCAAGCATGTTCAGGCATGTTACATTTCGAGCATGTTCATGTTCAGGATGTTACTTTACAAGCATGTTCAGCAGTGTTACACTTCGGCATGTTCAGGTGATACTTGTTCATTTAACTTAGACTACTTTGATTTCAATGCAAGAACTTGCACGTGGATTGCCACCAGCATAGTCCACTTAATCTACATGCACGGGTCGCTGGCTTTACAAGCTTCCCCTGTGGCAATTCTCAACTTAGCGTAGGGTGATGGCTGGTACACCCCGTTAAGTCTCTTGAATATACCCTGCTACTTACGTCTCTTGGTGCCCAAGCCCGCACCCAAGCAGCCCGTAAGCCCGTATTGATTCTGCCTAGGCCGGCCACGGTTTACCCCCCCCCAACGCCCGTGCCGCAGAATCCTTCCACACGACGGCCACGGTATTCCCCCCCATCGCCCGTGCCGTTTGTCCACGACCATTTCGTATTGTCTTGTCATTTTAACTTAGCGGCTATCTCCGAGCCGTAGGCTAACCCTTAGCCATAATGCGTTAACGACCAGGTTGGCGTCCGTACAGCGCGGGTAGCGAGCCCCGTTGCACGTGCCCGTCACACCTGTCGCTAGCGTCTTCCATGTCTTATCTTTCATGTATTCTTTCTTTCATTTTATTCTTTCACTTGTTCGTATGTTCATTCATGTTTTCACGTATTTATTCATTCGTTGATTCATTCATTCACGCATTACGCAACTTCCAGTGCGGGAGTCGCCTTGGCGACCCATCGGTCCCATAGCCTTTCAATGTTGCTATACTATACTCGGAACGACTATGTTGATAGTCTTCCCATTTCATTGTTGTAATCCATTCATGGTTTTATTGTTGAACGCGTACGGGACTTGAACGTAAGCTTGTGCCGTAGCACGAGCGTAGAGCGCGGGCGAGAGTTTCTATATTTGCCGAGTACTTTTCCATGTTCTAAACAAGCATGCAAGATGGGATTATTCCCTTAGCTAGGTGCGTTGAGTCATTTATTAGCATGCAAGATGTTATCGCCTAGCGATTCTCGTGAATGTGTCCGTTTTGTTATGTGTCTAGGCTAAGCAGTGACGGGTTCATCGGAGCCACCCACCTTAGCGATGTTTGCATTGGCCGAGCGATACTCCGAGCGCGCCTTTGGAAGTCTAAGTCTGGATTCATCTTGACGGGCCAAGGCAAGTCTGGCATCGATTTACATCGATACTTCATCGGGTCGAGGCAACTCTTCGGGTCGACGGCTCGTTTTGTGTCGTTGCACTTGCCGTTTGAATCGGGGTTCCGCTAGGGCGGAACGGGTCATTACATAATACACCACTCAAAATAAGTCTCGTCCTCGAGACTTCTTGAGTGCAGGTCATCCTATCATTCTTAACTCGTGTGGTCGTATTTCTTAGACAATTTCATCGAACGGCTCCATCGTTCGATGGAATCGAACCAACTAGATATCTTTCTAAGTTCCGTGTCGCACGCGTTTGGTCGATTTATTGAATAGCCTTTCATTTATTTTATAGATGCTTGTACTTATTCAATTCAAGTATTTCTTCATCTTGGTTGTTATTTCTCTGTGTCACGGGACAGAAATATTCACACGAGGCACATTATAATTCGTCAAAGGCGGGGGTCGTAGGCTGAGGCAAACTCACTTTCGTTTATCTCGGTCATCGAGACGACCCGATTCGCTTCTCAAGCGTTCGTGTCCACGAAATCAGTATGATTTCTACTTAGCGGGGTCGACCAAGTCTATGTAATTTTCGTCCAATTCAAGACCAAGTATTGCACTATCGTCGAGCATAACTTCCTATCGGTGGTTCAATTCGTTGTACCAACTTTTACTAGCACGATTTCACGTTCACGGCACTCGTTCACTCCCCAAGTCGTGCTAGAACTCAATGTATCACTTGGCTGGATCGTGCACGCATTCCAAGCGTCCCCAAAATACATGCATTCAGCCAAGCCGTATGATCTAAAAATTGTCATTTTCACTCGAGTCGCATCGTGCACATACTCAAGCGTCCCTGAATATATGCATGTCAGCCGAATCTCGTGAGGGGTATTCCTATATTCGTGATTCACACTATCCATCCATGCCAATCCTCAAGATCAATCCTTCGATTGATAACTCCTGAAACATGGCGTCTCACCTACCCGCTAGGCCATCTTTTCGAGGCTAAGTCAATGTCAGGATTGGAATCATAGTTCCCCAACAATAATGCCAACACTGACCCCAATCCTAGGGTCAAACCAAAGTCGGTAGTACGGGATTTTCTACCCAAGCTCGCGGCACTCAGATTTCTAAACATCGAGCACGATCACCTAGTTCGCATCAAAACATTCGTTGCGCGGCGCAACGAATTTGAATCCATTCAGATCACCAATTCTAACCAATTCATGTATTCGATCACGAGGTTATCTAGCTCGACAATACGTTGCGCCCCAATCTCACGCGAGTCCGATTATCCACGGTGGTTCATGAATCACCATGCAACGCACCCGCGGAATAATCATTCTCATCGGGACGTAACTCTTGTTTGAGTTTAGACTAACTCATTTTCGATACGCGGATTGGACCTACGCAATCCTCAAATTCGGTTCTTCAAACACACAATTCATTTTCGAGTCACCTTCGCGTCAAACCACAAATCGAAGCACACAAATTGTTACTCCAAGCTAGGTCAATCACCCCCGCTGTATGAATCACCATACCAGCGCTCACGCGGAGTGATCGCCCTATTCGGCGCAACGCATGTGCGAGGCTGGAGTTGCGCTCGCATAAGACAAGCATGTCGACGTTGAGGTTATCGTCGAAGTAGATCCAAGTATTTTCATTTTCATTCGAGCCAAGATCGATAGTCCATTCGTCATTTTGTTCAACCAGAAAATCCACGAGCCACGTCTATATTTTCCTCGACACGTTTCAACATCCCAAGTATAGCTTCCAACGGAACAATGACATTTGCACGATCGTCATTCGCCGAGTCAGAGTACCCCCGAGTTATCGCATATCGATCTTTGATACGCCTCAATACCATCGACGATATGCGTAACCTGACGATCTTCCTTTTGCAACCAATTTTGAGTCATGCGACGATGCCGTTGTCCGAGTTGGATATTCCACCATTTCATTTAATATTCAAGATCAAGTTCATCTGCTATTCCTCGAGCTCGTTTCAAGATCGTTGTTCAAGATTCAAGTCACATTTCATTTGTATCAATCCGAAATCGTACGTGCGATGCTCTAAGTTTTCTCGATCAAGACCATTTATTTCCATTCGTCGTTCCGAGTCGTTTTCTAACATGCGTTACCCATTCACAAGTTGCCCAGCGACATCTCGTTCGGGACTTTTAAAGTCACGGTCAACTAAGCGTGACACGTTCTAAGGCTTTGCGCGATCGCATCGCCTCGTCGACGTACTCGTTGTGTTTCGAAATCCTCAAGTTTCGCTCGAATGATTTTTCCAAGAACATCCATACACCACTCGGATTCGAGCCACTCGACTAGTCGTCGACACTCATTCTCATTCTTATTCGAACCTATCACATACACCACTCGGGTTCAAGCCATACGGTCTAATCCTCAATCACGTTTGCGCCACGCGCTAAGACGTCTTATCGATTCGTTCAACGAATCTCTAGCGTAATGCTCATGCCGCCTCGACGTACTAAGTCGTTCAAGCTAATCCTCAAATCCAAGCCAATCTTTCATGCGCGCCTAAGCGTTAGTTGATAGCATTCCTATCGATATACACTCTAAGTGTGTCTCCGTTCCCGACCGAGCGGTACTTGATATCGCTCGCAACTCGATTGCACCAGAAGTCAAGGTGCACGACACACGGACTAAGTTGTGCCGTATAACCCTCTCGTGCGGACTATATTTGAGTTTGCACGCTCACTTGCTAGGTCGATGCAAGACTAGTCAGGCATGCACGCGACATGTTAACTTAACATATGTTCTCTATCGAGTCAAGTCTAACGTAGTTCGACATTGTTAGCATAAAGTTATTCAAGCGAGCCTTGTGTTTGCTAACTTCTAGCAATTTAGTTTTCCTTCGACTCAAGTCTGTCGGGGTTTGGCACAAAGGCCTTCGCCTATCGATCCCGTTCAACCGAGTACTTGTACGAGCTTTTGAAAGTATTAGACTTATTGTATGGAACATCCCAAGGCACAACGAGAGAGAGCGTACACTTCCTTATTTCCAATGAGCTTTCAAAACTGAGAATTCGATGTGAAGTCCAAGGACGTAAAGCCGTGCTCTGATACCAATCTGTCACGCCCCGCTCCCGTAGGAGCGATCGTCCTCGCTAAGGCGTGATGCCGCACGGGCCTAGGTTGCGCCCGTGCAAGGCCAAGTCCAGAAACGGCCGATCTGATGCTAGGCCACAGAGTCGCACAGAGTGTCCCCATTTGCAGCGGAAAGTAAACGAACGCACAAGTTGAATACGAAATCAAACTCTTTATTGATATTCAAGAAGTTACAAGCGGCGCTAGGCCGATATTACAAGTCGCTCAAGCTCTCTCTCTCTCTGAAACATAAAAGGCGTGCCAAGTGGCTTACAAGATGGAATGATACATGACGATGTTCCGATACATTATGTCCTGTATAGGGTGCTTCAGCTTCTGCAACGTCCCAAGGCCCCGGAGTTGGCTCCGCATCTTAACACGTTCGATGGAAGCTCCGCACCAACCGACGTCTCCTGAATCCTGCAAGCAGACTGTGGGTTTATCAGTACATTGTTATGCACTGGTGGGGAGGCTAGCTCGCCCATAACGCCATCATTACCAAACACGTTGCATTTACTTTTGTGCACCGACTATCATTCATTGTCTTTCTAATCTTGCCTTAGGGTCAATTTCATGGCACATATCATGACCTATCTCGTGTTACTGATTTCAAGTGTCGCATGGAAAATGCATGCACGACTTACCCATACTTACCATCCGGCCTTCCCTGTCCAAAGTAAACCAAGTTAGTCAACATTAACATGAAGTAATATGACGTGATTTATGTAAACATTCAATGTAACTGGCGAGTCCATGTCTCGGGTTCTAGCACGTCGTGGGCATGTTCTAGTGTTACGTTTCGAGCATGTTCAGGAGGCACATTTCAAGCATGTTCGGGGTGGTATATTTCAAGCATGTTCAGGCATGTTACATTTCGAGCATGTTCATGTTCAGGATGTTACTTTACAAGCATGTTCAGCAGTGTTACACTTCGGCATGTTCAGGTGATACTTGTTCATTTAACTTAGACTACTTTGATTTCAATGCAAGAACTTGCACGTGGATTGCCACCAGCATAGTCCACTTAATCTACATGCACGGGTCGCTGGCTTTACAAGCCATTTAGGACATTCCCCTGTGGCAATTCTCAACTTAGCGTAGGGTGATGGCTGGTACACCCCGTTAAGTCTCTTGAATATACCCTGCTACTTACGTCTCTTGGTGCCCAAGCCCGCACCCAAGCAGCCCGTAAGCCCGTATTGATTCTGCCTAGGCCGGCCACGGTTTACCCCCCCCCAACGCCCGTGCCGCAGAATCCTTCCACACGACGGCCACGGTATTCCCCCCCATCGCCCGTGCCGTTTGTCCACGACCATTTCGTATTGTCTTGTCATTTTAACTTAGCGGCTATCTCCGAGCCGTAGGCTAACCCTTAGCCATAATGCGTTAACGACCAGGTTGGCGTCCGTACAGCGCGGGTAGCGAGCCCCGTTGCACGTGCCCGTCACACCTGTCGCTAGCGTCTTCCATGTCTTATCTTTCATGTATTCTTTCTTTCATTTTATTCTTTCACTTGTTCGTATGTTCATTCATGTTTTCACGTATTTATTCATTCGTTGATTCATTCATTCACGCATTACGCAACTTCCAGTGCGGGAGTCGCCTTGGCGACCCATCGGTCCCATAGCCTTTCAATGTTGCTATACTATACTCGGAACGACTATGTTGATAGTCTTCCCATTTCATTGTTGTAATCCATTCATGGTTTTATTGTTGAACGCGTACGGGACTTGAACGTAAGCTTGTGCCGTAGCACGAGCGTAGAGCGCGGGCGAGAGTTTCTATATTTGCCGAGTACTTTTCCATGTTCTAAACAAGCATGCAAGATGGGATTATTCCCTTAGCTAGGTGCGTTGAGTCATTTATTAGCATGCAAGATGTTATCGCCTAGCGATTCTCGTGAATGTGTCCGTTTTGTTATGTGTCTAGGCTAAGCAGTGACGGGTTCATCGGAGCCACCCACCTTAGCGATGTTTGCATTGGCCGAGCGATACTCCGAGCGCGCCTTTGGAAGTCTAAGTCTGGATTCATCTTGACGGGCCAAGGCAAGTCTGGCATCGATTTACATCGATACTTCATCGGGTCGAGGCAACTCTTCGGGTCGACGGCTCGTTTTGTGTCGTTGTACTTGCCGTTTGAATCGGGGTTCCGCTAGGGCGGAACGGGTCATTACAGGCATCAACAAAGACGAGTTCTCAGGAGGGATACAACCTGGCTTCAGCCCTCTTAATAGAGTGTCGTGTCGCTCAGAAGAGCTATAGAACATGTTCCTATTGTTCGGGCCTTTCTTGACACAGATTTTTCCTGTCCGTGCATGTTGAAGGGGAGTAATGTCCCAGTCCATCCTCCTAGGATGGCTTGCATGAGCATATTGTGCTAGAGGAAGGCATCTAGCTATGTTTGGTAACTGGATCAGTTTCTCCTTCCTTTGGAAAGTTCTTGACTCAACTCGGGGTCTAGGTTGAAAACTTTTGTCAATGGCTTCACCGAAGAGGAACATAGGCTTCTTGTGGGTGACAGCGTCAGCAGACTGCAACGGCTGTCCATTCATCAGACTTAACAAGGTCTCGTTATCCTGAGCTATCAGGATAGCTTGGCGAGATGATGGAAGGGCATACTGTGGGAAGAGCACATGGGATAAGTTTTCTTTGAATTCTGGCTCAGCTAAAGTTCCTGTAAAGATTTCATAATTCGGGTCCTCTCTGGTATCAACTGCATCAAACAGAAAAAACAAAATTTAGTATAAGTCAAGTCAGAAATTCTGTCATCAGATTGCACAAACATCAAATTACGCAAGTATCAGATTGCGCTGATAAAGCTTGCGCAAGCATCAGATTGCGCTGACAATCTTGCACAAAACAGCCGATTGCGCTGACTTTTGCCAGCGCAATTCAACCGATTGCGCGAGAAGATATTCTTCATAAAAATGAAGAATAATGGGTTCATGCAACCAAAACCCTAAACAGGGTGGCGCAGTATGATCACATCTCTAAAAAGAGATGGATTTTAATATTCAGTAAAGTCGAAAAACCCTAAAAAAGGTTTTCGATCGGGTTGTCTACCTCGCAAAGCAGGGTGCGCAACTTCATGTCGGGAAGGGCGCGGCGCAACCCGAGCCGAAGACTCGGCGGGGGCCTTGCCCTTGTCGGCGGCAGATGAACGCTTGGGAGCCATGAAGTCGACGAGGAAGAAAGAGTGAAGTCGGAGTAGGCTCGGGGATTTCTCTCTCTCAAGCACAATGAAAACAAGTACGAAAGGAACTATTTATAGTCTTTCAAAGAGCAACGGCCGCCTCAGATTGCGTCGAATAAATAGGAGTAATCCCTCCGATTGCGCAGACAGCATCATCACGTGCGCAACTTGATTGAAAATTCCAAATTCAAAGTATTTCGAAATTTTGAATAAATTCAACTTTCGAAAACTTTGAAGGGGGTCTTTGTAGGTCCTAAAAAATCAAGTTGCACCCATCAACAAAGTCATGAAAATCAAGAAATACATCTTTCAAATGAATTGCGCAGAAGTCAAATTGCGCATCATCTAGATTGCGCAGACTGGACTGCGCACACTCTTAAGTGCGCAAGCTGACGTGGCCATGTCATCATTACCTGACACAATCAAATCTTCTGACAACTGACAGCACAAAGAATGAGGAGACTGTTCATTTATTGTGCCGCACAGTGCTCGAGGACAGCTGTACATGCAGCGCAATCTGTCGGGCTTTCTGCTGCGCAGTATATTCCAGCACAATCTGAAGTCAGCACAATTTATGTGGCGCACTTCATCATGACAACTGACAAATATACACGTGGCATTCATGCCATCAATTGCTCACTACGTGGCAACCGTCTGTACACGATCATGCGCATTTCAATCAAATGATGCCATGTGTCCAAGACAGTTGGCCCACGATCAGACAACTGCCTGTGCAGTCTAATGCTGCGCAATCCAGTGCATGCGCAATCCAACTTGCGCCATTCAGAATAACTAAAAGTTAGTTATTTCTAGAACTCTATAAATAGAGTTTCAAGTCTTCATTCCAGGGGATCAGACAAAAAGTTCAGAAATATCAGAGAGTTCAGAAGTTCTTGCCCAAGTGCTGCTGCATTCTTCCGAGGCTATCGCCTTCAAATTCAGAGGCTACCGTCTTCAAAGTTCACATCGTCCAAGGGATAAAGCAATCGTCTTCTAGATTGGATTCCTATAGTTGTACTTTTCCAGAATTCTTGTAATCTTCTTTTACAAAGTTTGTTGAAATAAATATCAATTTTTATTTTGCAAACACGCCCAAAAAGTCCGCCCGACCCAATGGGCCAAAGCCCGATAGAGCCCGGTCATTAGGGTAGTCCGACCCGGTTGATATTAGTATAGGGCCGGGCTTGGGCTATGCATCCATCCGCCCGAGGCCCGACCGATATAAGTTCGAACTATACGTCCGCCCGAGTCCGGCCCAAATGATGACCCCCAACTAACAGGATCATGTCTAATATCAGATTCTGGTACGATGGTCAAAGATCATAACGATACAAAGATTGAATATACACGTAAATTATGAACAAAAGCCTACAGATTGCAATTTGGCATCACAAGTGGCACCAAAGAGGGATTGAATGTGTATATCCCAAGCAAACCAGTCTAAAGAGTTTGTTAAGGTGTTTCGTTCAGAAAACATCCTTCCTTCACTTAACAACTCATCACCGTACATAGATTCCAAACCTCTCCATGAAATCATAATGCTCCATTCATAAACCACATCCACGTCATCTCTAGATTTCAAACCTCTCCATGAAATCATAATGCTCCATTCAAAAACCACATACGCGTAAATTATCAATTTTTATAGGATTATCCCGGCCCGATCTGACTTGGCCCGAAAAGTCCGACTCTTATAGGTGGACTTAGGCTTCATAAATAATAATTAAACTCGGCCCAAAATTTTTGTAGGGCTAAAAAAAAATCGGCCCATGCCCGGCTCGAGCCCGTACTTTATGGGCATGGGCGGCCCGGCCCGGCCCAATGCCGACCCCTACTTTGAGGCCCCTAGTACCCAAGTGAGGACTATGCCGATCCTATTTTAGCCAAAAAGTCCATGTGTTGGAGGTTTGTTCTTAAACTGCATTCACATAGAATGGTTAGGCTACCCTATTCGTTTAGGTATATGTACTTTTGGTTTATGTACTTATATCTGATCGCAGCTTGGAACAGTATTTTGTCGCGGACTAGTTTGTCACACCTTGTCCTTATTTGATTGTATGTGTGGTTCACTGCTTCGATGAGAAAATATTGAACCTTATTGTGGTTCGGATACTATATCGGATTACTGCATAGAAAGATACTTCATCATGGATTACAGTGCCATCTCCTGTCCTTGTTTGATTGAGGGGGATGGTACGTTAATTCAAGGGTGGAGTATTGGACCACGTTACGATCCGATTGACTTACTTTTGAGCAGTTCATATTCAGTTATATGACATATTTTTTTGTATCTTGTTACGTCCTTCTGAGGACCTGGTGATTTCTCTAGGTGTGTGTTTCTTGATCTTTCGCAAGAGTTCTATCAAGATCGTAGTCTTCTACTTTCTATCAAAGATGACTTGCTCTTGGATCATTCTTTGCTACTTTTGACAAATTATTTCATTTGCTATGTATTACTTCTCATTAAAAATAGTTCGTAGTAGATTTGTCTCCGCCCAACAACTTATACAAATGAAATTCATGTTGATTATAATATCTTTTATTCTTTTACTTGTGGATAAGATTAGTTGGCCATGATTATACTGCATTTACAGCTTTCATATATTTATTATACGACTGCATGTTTACGTACCCAGTCCTACGTATTTTAGGATTAGGACATTACATATTTTTGTGGTGGCCCATGCAGGTCAATGAATAAATTGTTTGATTACATAACTGTATAGAACAAGCCTGCATATATGATTAGAGTTTAGAATCTCAGCCACATACTTGATCTCCTTCCTTGATTTCATTTTCGAACTCTCGTTTGACTGCCTTGATTTGCATATTGCTTGATTCATTTCTACCGTAAATCTTAATCATCGTGCTTAACAGAGGCTAGGAAGGTGATTCGTATTAGGTATATATGTTCCATTGTTTCCTTTCACTACTAGTTGAACTCTTGTAAGTTAGGTAGAATACCCCACGACTTAGCGTTCCCTTTATCCTTATGACCCATAAAAGAGGATTACCTAGGCTATAGAGTTCAGATGTCCCTAACCCATTTTGTCAACCAAAGACTTAAACAAGAAGATAATAGGACAACTGTATAGGCACAAACACCGGATAAGACTTAGATTTTAAGGAACATGAACTATTTCTACTTTCTTTCATCATAAATCTCACGTACTTATATTTGGACTATCTTGACTAATGCTGCTATTATAACATAGATTGCAAGCTTATTCTTTTATCGAGCTTATTCAGGACATATTTATTGTGGGAGCTCCCACTAATATATTGTCTAATCAAAATTCGGTGCATTATGGTCTGATTAACCTAGTGCACCTTGTTCGCACTTCAGATGATTATTCTACGTGGATTGTGATGTAATTAAACTTGTCCTCTAGGATCTCATCCGCGTCTGTCTTGACAACTCTCTTTTGAACTATTCAATCGCCTTTGAAATCCGTATTTGTATTCGATCGTATCTTCCTTGAACTCTTTATTGTTTTCGTCTTTCACCTATTTTAGAAAGACAAACGCTCGTACTTGATAGATAGACACAGAGTATCCCTTTTAGGTGCCCTATCACCTATGGCCAAGATAATTATATATACAAAAGTGTAGCTAGACATTACCAACCCATGTGACTACATCATCGTCTTGAGTTACTCATCCTTTTCCTCGATCCTAAATCTATTATTATGACATTCTAATCATTTGAAACTTGAAAATGATTAGAATCGTATCCTTGATCATACCCTAACCTAGAAGACTAATTTTCTCTTAAGGAACCACGTCTCACGAGCCCATACTTATTTTTATCTTGATTTACTTGGCCCTTATTTTTTTTATTTTCGTGCGTTAACTAGCAACTCGCATTCATTTAGAAATTGGTAAAAGATGTCATGACCATCCCCAGTTTGTCCAAGGCCCAGCCCAGCCCAGCCCAGCCCAGTATCTCAATCCCTATCTCGATCCCCCTTCTAGTGAGTCGAAAGAAAAACCCTACTTATTTTCTTTACTTTGAACAAGAAACACATTTTCGATTGTCCTCATTTCCCTTCTTTTTGTTAGGGTTTTTTTTTCTACTCGTCCCAAGATAAACGCTAGCTTTCTCCGCTTTTTTTCCTTCCTCCTCAATTTCTAGGGTTTCGTGTCCACGCAGTTTCCACCGCCATGAGGACACGCAAAGCCGACACCCCCAAATCCGCTGCCGGGAAGAAGAAGGTCTCTCCCGCCTCGGCCTCGGCCGAGACCACGCCCAAATCCACGCCGAAGTCCGCGAAGACGACGAAGAAGTCCGCTTCCAAAGAGGCGGCGACCCCGGCACCTACCGCCTCCCCCGACCCGAAGCCCGAAACGGAAGGTAAGGATCCGAAACCTGCTGTGCCCACCGAGTGTTTCTGGTTATGATTGTGACGGTGGTTGTGCTTCCTTTACATTAGTCAAGGAGACGACTCCGGCTCCAGCTCCAGATTCAGCAGAGGAGAAGAAGCCGGCTGCGAAGAAGGCTGCCGCGAAGGCCAAGTTGCCGCTTGCTGCGAAAGCCGCAGTAACAGCGCCGGCAACGGCATCTGCACCTGGAGTTGCCGCAGCTCCTAGGGAAGTGAAGATAGAGGAGACTGTCGCTCCTACGGAGGCGAACAAGGCGGAGGAGACTATCGAAGAGCCGCCGCCACCTGCAGAAGAAAATACGGAGGAAAGTAAGGACAAAGAAGAGGTAGAGCCGGAGGAGGAACGGGAGGAACTTCCTCCCGAAACTGATGCTAACGATGAAGCTAATTTAGAAGAGGTTGTCGTTGCTGGTGGTGACGGTGACGGAGAGGAGCAGATGCAGGATGTTGCCATAGAAGGTGATGAGGAGCCGACGGAGGCAGAGGAGGTCGGGAAAGGAGAGGGGGAGGACCAGGAGAAGGCTCTGGCTGAGGTGGATGAGCAGATGGAGATCTCTGATATGGCCAAGGCGAGAAAGATCAAGAAGGAGCAGGAGATTTTTGTCGGGGGACTCGACCGGGATGCCGTGGAGGAGGATGTCAAGAAGGTATTTGAAAAGGTCGGAGAGGTCCTCGAAGTCCGTCTCCATAAGGATTTCACTACTAATAAGAATAAGGGTTTTGCTTTCGTCAAGTTTGCAAGCAAGGACCTTGCGACGAAGGCACTCGTCGAAATGAAAAACCCGGTGGTGAGATATTCTAATATCGTAATTTTATATTTCATGTACATATAATCGTGGATATTTGGCAGAATGTTGCTTATAATAACTTGAAGAACTCTTATAAATATTTAACTTATGCTGTTGATTTCATTCTGCTGCCAAAACTATTGTAGGATTGGAACAAAGGTCGTTGACTAGTTGCTATTGCCAGATCATGAGCATATTGCATATGTTCATTGTTGTTTAGTGTAAATATCATCCTGTGTTGGTTGGACATTTATATTGTAGTGTCTTACTATAGCATCATCTGGATGAGATGGTTATAACTCCTCCCTCTTGAATGAATTATAGCTCCTCCAGTACCTTTCCATTTATGTTTTTTTATGGCAAGCTTGGATATTATCATTTATGCTTATAGTTTCTGCTCATTTCATGCTCTTCTAGGTTTTCTTTTTGCATGTTCTGCAATTTCCAGAGGTGTATTGTCAGTAAGTTGTCCTACCTATGAAAGGGTTACAAATTTGGTTAACAGAAGGTCATAATTCAGTTGATACAGAGTTGTGTTCTAGCAGGGTTGCTATGCAATGGTAGAAACCTGGGAAGTTCGTAATGAAGCGATTTTCATGTAAATCTCTTTCTTGAGTATTAGATGTGTTGGTGATGCATGTGAGCTTGAATTTAGGTACAGCTCCTTTTTAGGTCATTTCTTTCTTATCCTTCGAAGTAGTCTGTGATCCAACAGTGACCATATCTCTATGTAAGAAAGTTGGATTGATGATTATGAATGTGAATTTTGTGTAGCAGTCCTTGAGAACGTAGACATTATGCTAATCACCAAAGAACTCCCTTTGTTTACTTAAATCATTGACAATATACTTCTACTGAAGCCCAAAGCTATGAAGTGTCACCAATCCAAATGGTAATTGCTCTTAGGTTTAAAGAAAGACACTTAGTTCCATTCTCCAACAGTGACCCTATCTCGGTGGACAAAGATTGGATGCAGAAGATGAATGTATGTTTCATGTAAAGATCTTTCTTGAAATTATGGACATGATAGTAATGAATAGAGTTTCCGTGATAATTTTAAAACCATTTACACCACTCAAGCTTTTGTTGTACCCCTCTATCTAAATGGTTTAAATTTCTCTTGCTTACCATTAAGTTTTTAACATAATACTTGAAGGTGATTTAACATCACTCCCTATTTCTGTTGATTGACAATGTTTTGTTCAAATTCTCTACATGCGCGTTCTCCTCTATGGACAATCAGGGAATCTGTTATGCATTGAGTTAAACCATTTATATTCATCTATACCTTTTGTTACTCGTCAATAATATATGGCTCGGAGAGGCTAGAGATCGAAATGTTAGTTGTTTTCATGTTTCATGTCTAATACAAGAGCTTAGCAAAATTTCTAAAAAGCATTGTATTGACCACATTTAGGACTCAAATATGGATAAGGACGCAACAAGTTTGTAAAAATAGGGCACTGGGACGACTTTTTTCTTGTTGGTTTATTAACTAAGTGACCCTATTAATCTGTAATTGTAACTGAGTTCAAAATAAACCATGCAAAACCAAAGTCCCTTGTTGTCAGGGTTTCGTATCATATATCTTACGGTCTGATCCGATTTTGAGTCTTTGTGATCCTGATTCCATACATGGATCCCTTGTTGTCAGGATCTTACTATTCGGATCGTGGATTATATGATCCGATCCGATTTTGACTCTTTGCAATCTGGATCTCGTACATGGATCCCTTATCACGATCTTACGATTTGGATCGTGCATGCATCTTACGCTCCGATCCTATTTGACTCCTCGCAATCCAGATCCCATGCATGGATCATCATGGACAAGTACTCTACCAGGATTATATGGGTTGTACGATCTAGGTCGTGGAATCGGGATCCGGCCCGAATCGACGATCCCGACTCGTCGAACTCAATTTGTGGTTGGGACCATAATTTCACTTAGATTTTTTTTTTTTTTTTTCAATTTTAAGTTTATACTTTTCTATGCTTCTTTTCATATTCTATTAGATAAAAAATTTATATTCTGAACTCTCCTCCCCCAAAACTAGGGTTCTTATAAAAATCCAATTCTCCCTCATTTGTCCGAATCCATTTTCGTTTTTTTTTTGGGACTTCTACGACTTGAGAAGGATATATAGAAGCATGTGGTTATTGTGACTTACGGATTCCATTTGGGGTGACTTCTAAATTGTGCTCTTTATGCTCCTCTTTGATTATGGAAGATTGGAAAAGAAAGATGCGACGTGGGGCTTGTTTTGTGCATGATATTTGCTAAAACCTGCATGTTTTGTGGATCTACTCATCAATTGTGCATGATATCTGTTATATTTTGTCCATATTCATATTTATTTGATTTTTTATAGATTTAATCAAGAATGCTACAATTCACGATCCGGATCTAGATCCGATCCAGACCCCTTTCCTTTATGATTTTACTATCCTATCCAATTTTGACAACACTGGGCAAGTCAAGAACCATGTCATGTTAGACACACCTCAGATATGTTCCTTACATGCCTCCAGCCATTGTCGGGCATGCCATGGATGAGAGTTGGACAGATTTTAAGTTTTGAGGTTGTGGACAAGTGCTACTCTTTTACATGTAGCAGAGATGGCACATGTTTAGAAGTGTTGATGCTTCCTAGGTTTTCATCAATTGAATTGGTCCTTTTCATTGTGAATTTAACATTCACGGTGATCCTTTGAAGTCTGGACCATTTACATTATTTTGGCTTCTATCTTTTTTCAACCCCAAGGAGGCCTGATGGCATGCTGAATTACATAAGCTTCCTTTCCTTTTGGTTTTGAACACAATCTGCCTTCTGTCAGCATTTTGTCAGTTTGTTTTACATGAAGATATTTTTACAATGCTCTTTCAACGAGGCTACATCTGCACTGATAATGCTTAGTGTTGGTTGATATTTACCGGATACACATTTGTCTCTAGGCGGATAAGATCATAAAAATATTATTATTGCATTCTCTCCCCTAATCCCCCTCCCCCTGCCCCTATTTGTGATCCTTAGGATTTGTACATGTTATAGTTAATATTCTGATTTTGTGCCTTATTTTTCCTCAGATCCATGGGAAGCGCTGTGGCATAGCACCCAGTGAAGACAATGACACTCTGTTCTTGGGCAACATCTGTAATACATGGACAAAAGAAGCTGTAAGATCTTGCCGTAAAATAAAATTTGCGGGTGTTAGTTGACTTTGCTGTTTTCTTGATAGAATTTTATGTGATTGCAGATTAAACGAAAGCTGAAGGATTATGGTGTAGATACTGTTGAGAGTATTACTCTTGTTTCAGACACTCAAAATGAGGGTTTGAGTCGGGGTTTTGCTTTCTTAGAGTTTCCTTGCCATGCTGATGCAATGCTTGCATACCAGCGCCTGCAGAAACCAGATGCTATCTTTGGCCATCCAGATAGGACAGCCAAAGTGGCTTTTGCTGAACCATTACGTGAGCCAGATCCAGAAGTCATGGCCCAGGTGCACACTAATAATAATTCATTAGCTCGGACAACCTTTTGTTCTTCATCTATGAGTATATATTTATTCAGATATAGTGTATGATTAATGCAGGTTAAGTCAGTCTTTGTTGATGGCATGCCCCCATATTGGGATGAAGATCGTGTTAAAGAGCAATTTAAAGGATATGGAGAAATTGAGCGTGTGGTGCTTGCACGCAACATGTCAACTGCAAAGAGGAATGATTTCGGATTTGTTAACTTCACAACTCATGAAGCAGCTGTTGCCTTTATTGAAGGTGTGAATAACACTGAGTTAGGTGATGGGAAATCAAAGGTACTCTAACCTGTTCTGATTGGTTAACTTTAATAGTTCAACACACATTTTAGCATTATTTTTCTCTCTTGTTGGAAGCAAATGTAGTTGCGCACCCTTTTATAGACAAGTTCCATTTTTCTTAATTTGAAATGCGGCCTTTTTTGTGAAGAAAGGTGATTATCTTAATCACATTTTTTATTCCATTCTGTGATTTACTATTGCTCACATGCTTCCAGATGTATATATTTATCTAAATGTTTTCTAAATTGTGGCAGGTTAAGGTTAGAGCTAGACTTGCTAATCCATTGCCCAAAACCCAGGCTGTGAAAGGTGGAATGAGTGGCGGTTTTCGTATCGGGCATACTGGCATTGGTTATTCTAGGTTTGGTAAGCCCTAGCAATCCCAAGTCGTGAACTTACTTACTTTTTGTGCATTTATATTTAGTTTTTCTTTCTTATTATGACAGGCAGGGGATTTGGAAGGGGTAGGTTTCCTTTTCATAGGGAAGGTTTTCAGGGTGGCAGGGGCTTCTATCCACGAGGACGAGGTCGCGGGCGATATCCTTTTGCAGCTGACGATAACTTGGATAGGCCATATTCTGAATTTCGTGGTGGTTGGAGGCCCTTTGGAGCTCGAGGTGTGTAAAGGGCATTCCTCAGAATTTTATCATAAATTCTTTTGTTTCATGGTTTTGCTAATTTGTTGTAAGCAGGAGGGAGAAGGATCTCAACATCAGCAAGGCGCGGTGGTTTTGATAGAGGGCATGGGAGAGTCTTCCCTGCTAGGAGGCAACCCTTCCCTCCAGAAGGGGACTTTGGCGGACCTTTTGGTGCTGGACACCTTGATGAAGATCCTTACTTTTATGGTGATGGTGGTCATGGAATAAAGCGGCCATTTTCAATGATGGTTGGCATATATATTACTTTTTATCTCGTTATCGTTGTCTTTAGTTTTTCATACTATGTTAGCTTATGTGACGTTCTTAACCTCTAGGAGCGTGATCCTGCTTATTTGGAACCAGGGAGTAGAATGCGCCCTCGATACAATCATCCTGATCCAATGTCTGGTGGTAGTCGCTACCGAGGTTCGTCTCTCTTCTAATATCTACAGTAGATTTGCATTCACAATCTTTTAGATACACTTGTCTTGGGAAAGAAAAAAAGAGTTTTTACCTGGTGAGCGGAGTTTCTACTTATATGCCTTAACAAGTTTCATGATTTGTAGATATGGGAATGACTGATCTTTATTCACATGATTATTACGGTTCAGATGTAAGTTATATCTTTCTTTATATTTGTTTTTTCTTTAGTTTTTTACTATTATCTTCTGCATGTTAACTTCCATTCTCATGTTTATATTTGCAGTATGGTGGTAGGACATATTCTGATCTTTATGGTGGCGAATCCTCTGGAAGTGGTTACTACTATTAGTTGGTAATTAATAATTTTAGTTAGATCACATATTGCAATACAGTTTCTTATCTAGCAATATAACTCTTCTTTTATTTGTTTTTTGTTTGTTTTTGCCAGTAAATTTGCAGATGCTTGGTGGAAGGTGCAGGAGGAGGGGCTGGCTTTTGAGATGCAAACTTCAGTTGTATATTTCCTCTTATTTTCAACTTTTAACGTCTAAGCTTTTTTGGACCTTTACTTTTGGATGTCTAGTATTTGGCTTGTGTCCGTAGGAGTAAACTAAGTATAGGCTTACATCTATTGTATGCAAGAGTGCTGTCAGCTGTTTCTTTCACGGACCTGATTGGAAGTAGAAACTTTCTATGCACTTACAGTAAGCTCATCAAGTATGGACTCTTTTGAAGTAAATTTGGAGATATAATCTGTGTTTCTTAATTATCATTCCCAATGTTGGTGATATGTTGACCTTTGATCTACTCAACTGCTAAGGTAAAAGGAATTTATTTCGTTAATTGCTCTGGGAATACCATAGCATAGAGAATTATATGGTATTCTGTAATGATGCAGTGAGATGAATCCTGAGCATATAAGGAGATATGGAAGAGTTCTTTTTGATTGATATCTGCAATTTTATGTTTCTGAAACATAATATGGAAATGGATTATCTCAATAATTTGTGTGTTTTGTGGAAGAGGAATTTTGACATGATCATCATTTTTATATCAAGTGTAATGGACCTAGCTTTGATTTTCTATTACAAAATCATGATTTATTTCAGTGCATGACAAGCTAGATGAACGATCTATGAAATATGGTTCGTCTGTGAAGTTTGGGAATTTGAGGTGGTATTGGAAGATCTAGGAAGTAGATTCCTACAATTTCCTGAAGAAAGCTGCACATGTTAGTACATTAAAACCTCGAAGCTCATAC
The DNA here is from genome assembly GCA_029216955.1 of Iris pallida. Classification (NCBI taxonomy): domain Eukaryota; kingdom Viridiplantae; phylum Streptophyta; class Magnoliopsida; order Asparagales; family Iridaceae; genus Iris; species Iris pallida. The sequence goes on from JANAVB010009598.1 coordinate 23,204,400, forward strand.
AAGATGAATCTGGATTTATCAAGGTTATATGAAGCCATGTGGATGACAAATTTGCCTTTTGGTTTTCTGTTCAAGTAGTTTTTTTAATGTTGGGATTAAATGATTGTGATTGTCTGGTGGACGATGTGGTGTCATAGTTCCATTGACCTTCAGATTGCTTGTGAACTTAATTTACATTGCAACACATGCTTATCCAATATGCCCCTGTGATAGGTGGTTTATGAGGAAATGACAGTGTTTTAATTAAAAATGTTGTTTACATAGATGCAGGTGCTTTTAGAAATGGGGCAAGACTGCGTACTATCCTTAGGTTAAACTATTATACTAGTTGATGATTGAATTAACATTACAGGCAGTAATACATATATTGAAATTATACCGTGTGTCCCCTTTATTTTTAAGGCTGATTGTATCAGTTCTGGATTTCACCATCTTATGTGGAGGTGTTATGATGGTTCTTTTGTCTCTTCTTTGATATATAATTATCTAATGATATTATGAGGATCAATGGCTGGAGTTCAAGAAACTACAGAAGATAATGAGAGTCAAATAGTTATGACGTGATCACTTACGCTATCGTCCCTTTTGAAGATATTCATTTGTTCCAATAGGTTGTCCGTCAATTGATTATGTTCAAGGTTGTGAAAAGCGCTAGGCGCTAGTCGGGCGGGCACCTGCCGCGTAGCGCCTAGCCTGCCTAGGCGGTTCAAAAATAAATAAATAAAATCAAAAAAATCTACTGAAAATTGCAGAAAAAGACCATAAAATCCCAAAACATGCATAGTAGGACGTCGGAGGGTCTAGGCGGACGCCTAGGCGGACATCGGGCGGGCACCAGGGGCCTAGCGCCTAGGCGGCCACCTAGACTGCCTTTTAGAACAGTGATTCTGTTTGATGCTTGACCCTCTCTGCTTCCTGTTTCTCGTATATGCTTAGATATGCTGTATTATAAATACCTGTTTTTATGAGAATATGCATGGGTTTTACATGTTACAAGTAGTGTACAATTGGCATGGTCTTTTTTTTTAGTAAAATAGATCAACTTACTTGCAATTTCTGTTCTCACCTATATAATGTTGAGTCGCTTGCCATGAAATTAATGTGCATCCTGCAATATAATATAATGTATTCCAGTATTTTTTTTTTCTTGTGTCCAAGTATTAAAACAAAGGAGAGAATATTGATAGTAAGTGGTTGCTGGGATCTTAACACAAGTATTATATACAACAACAAGAAAAACAAAGCCTGGGATAAATTCTTGGTGGCGGCTGTTTGAACTTTGAATCCTCTTCTTCAAGGGCCATTCCTCTGTAACACTAACAAAAACCATATCCTTCTTTAACACTTCAAACCATGTCCATCTAGGCCTACCTCTAGTCATAGCGGTTCCATTAATTACTATATTGTCGCTCCTCCTTACATGAGCATCTATTGGTCTTCGTTACATATGTCCAAATCACCTAAGATAATTTTCACTCACTTTTATGCTCAATTGTTGCCACCTTTAACTTTTCACAGATACACCCATTTCTTATCCTAATATATGCCATTCCTCCTTAGCATTCTCATTTTGGCAACAGACGTGTCTTTTTTAGTCGCCCAACACTCTGATCCATAAAGTTGGTCTTATAACAGTTTTGTAGAACAGTAGAAGCACTACATAGTTTTGTAGAACAGTAGAAGCACTACTCCATTTCAAGCATCCTACTTTAATTCTATGCACGCGATTCTTCTCAATCATGATGAATGATTGATCCTAAAAAAGTTACTCTTAGGTATCTCTTGTCCATCTCTATATAGACTCCTCCCTCATTTCTTTTTGACTTTTGGTTGAAATTACATTTCATATAGTCTCTTTTCTTTCTACTAATTTTAAATTTCTTAGACTCCAAAGTTTTCTCCACACTTTTATTTTAGCATATAAACCTTCTCTACTCTCATCAACCAACATAATATTATAAACAAACATCATACACCATGGAACCTCCTCCTGGATATTCCTAATAATTCCATAACCAACTCAAATAGGTAAGGACTTATCTATGAGCCTTGATGTTATCTTCATTGGTCTTCAGCTATATTTGCTTGTTGACTCTGTTGCCACAATCTCTATAGCATTTTTTAGTTTTATTTTGCTGAGTGTCGTGAGGTAGCTCTTTCATCACCTTCAATCTGTAAATATTTGACTGTGAGTAGGATGATACTTCAACTCCATGTGCAGTACTTATGCTTGGATTATTCACCCCCAAAACCTGCAAATTTGTGACTAGACTTTTGATTTTGTACTAGTGTGTTGTACATTGACTTAAATACACTATGGCGATGTATACTTTACAACTATAACCACGGACAAGAAGAATGAGTATTACTTTGTGGATTTGAACTAGTGGACATAGATCTGGACCTGGGTTGGAACTTGTAGCAGATGGGATCTCTCTAAGACTTCCCAAATCTTCCTTGACATGATTTATGAATAGAATTTTTCAAATGTTCAGTTCTATGTATCCATATGAACCCATATAGTAAAATAGTATTGTGCATGAACCCGAAGTATCGTGTGTTTGCTATTGTTTTTTTTATAGATTACCTCATGACACCTTGATCAGGCTAAGGTAATAGGGTGCCCGAAATATGACACATCACTGTTAGCTATTATTCTGGGTTGGATTACATCTTCGTGAAGTAGATTATGTTCTGTTTTTCTTGTGAGATTGATGATTTAATGCCCAGATAATATCTACTAAATTATAGTGTTGTAAGGGAGTGAGTTAGTTAAAATTGCCAAGTTGGGGTCTCTGGTTTGCATTTACAGAGGAGAACACTACATTTCTCAGTAGAATGATCTGTATGGTTGTACCTTGGAGTGGATTCATTGCTTCGAGTGAGGTGGTTGATTCTGCATTATAATTATTGCTTTATATTGGGGACATTTCAAAGTAATAGCTAGGCCTACGAGTTTTATAAGTACCAAATGATGTTTTGGCTGTAGGTTGGCTTGAAAAGTTTCAGATAAATCTGTAACGATCCAGTTCCTTTTGACTGAATGCAACTGGATTTCAAAGGCTGTTGTCTACCTTGTCTTTATATCTGAAAAGTACGAAAATATTTGCAATTTCTGTACAATCTTCTTTGGATCTTGTGCACACTTTAGTGATGGAAGAGTTGATTATTTTACTAATGCTGTATTTACAGTTTGAATTGATTTGAATGCTTAGAATTTTGGACCAATAGGAAACTAAGGAAATGGGTTTTTTATTTATATAGAATTGGTTGTTGGAGGATTAATATTAGGGATGCTGTGTGATCAGAACTATAGTGACGGGGGATTTTGGGTTCAGTATATAGAGTTTAGCAATCACATGAATATCTATTTGCTTAAACAGTTCTTGAACAAGTTCTAGTAGAAGAACACTATTTTGAGTTAAGGTAGAATGAATACAAACTATACTTATTGGCACAATTATTTCAGAGACAAGGAGTGTACAGAATTAGGGTACTAAGTTCATACCTTTGTTGTATCTTTTATTCTTTGAACCATTTTGTTTAATGCATAAAAATTTGGGAGAAGGATTATTTGGCCTTTTTTAAGCCTCAATTGAGATGACACATTTACATAAATCTTGTTTTTGCGACAAACTGAGACCAGAGTTTTGGTGGATTGTTGTATGAAGAATAACAACCATGAATATCACAACTTTATTGTGAAAGGCGGGAATAGTGGTCAAGAATCTCTCAAGACCACTATTGGACCCTGATAGTGTTGTCTTCGGACTTTGGGCAGGAATCCTAGACACAAGTGGAATTTACAGTCTCATCTCGGCATGTTGAATGTGAATTGTGGCTGAAGGATAGACTTTTTATTGTTTTCATATTTTAATAATACTTCTTTTCAGCTATAAAGGAACTCACCCTCCTCCTTTTCTTCCTTTGCACCGACTAATAAGCACTCAGTGTCTTGCATCGCAGCATCGTAAGACTATGTCACCTCCTCTTTAGAGCAACTGACTATATTCTTGCCTCCCTTCTCATTCCATCTATCATTGGCTACTAAGTAGGTATTCAATCTTACTATTAATCTTTAATTTAGTTATCTGACAATTAATATTTATAATTTTTTTCTTACAGTGTACCTTGGTTTTGTGGTTGCTTAGCTCTATAGGATAGGATGACATATAGAAAAGGAGAAGATGTTAGCATAGGAAGAGGGGCTCTAGTAAGATAAAAGACAAAATATAAGAGAAGGATATAGGAGAGAAATGGGAACATTTTGGAATTATGATAAAGATCCAAAAAGAGTGGAGTTTTACAAACTCCACTACTTTCGAGATTATGTTGAAATTAGGATTGGAGTAAACCTTAATTCCAAACATTCTCATATAAAATCAAAATTTCATAAGTGATTTTTGCTTAAAGTGTACCTTGGTTTTGTGGTTACTTAGCTATATAGGATTGGATAACATGATGAAACTTGGAAGGGAGACGCTGTTAGCATAGGAAGGGAGGATGGGGTGGAAGATGAAGAAAAAATATGAGAGGATTTCCTAGGAGGAGGAAAAATTGCATTTTGGAGTTACGATAAAGATCCTAAAAGAGTGGAGTTTTATGGACATGTTAGCATAGGAAGTGAGGAGAGGTGGAAGATCAGAGAAAATGTGAAGGATTTCATAAGAGGGATTTTTTTTTTTTTTTTTTTTTTTGCATTTTGGAGTTTGGATAAAGATCCTAAAAGAGTCGAGTTTTACTAACTCCACTTTTGAGGTTATTTTGGAGCTTTGATTGGAGTGAACCTTAGCTCCAAAACATTCTCAAAATACTGGAATCAAGTGATTTGGAGTTTAGAGTCCTAATTCTAGGACTACAAATGAACATAGCAGCTTGGAAGCTCAACTCAGCTCGACTCAGTTCTATTAACGAGCCAAGTCGAGCTTGAACATGAAAATGACCTTGATTATCTTATGGAGGCAAGCTTGAATATAGGAAGCTCAGCTCTTGAACTCATGAACAAGCTCGAGTCGTGAAGACCTCGACTAATACTTGGCCCGCCTTGAGTTTTTTGGCTTGACTATGACTTCACTGGACACGAGTCTACCATATATAAGTATCTAATTTTCCAGGTTTAGGCATGAAAGTGTCAAGAAATTTGTAATAGAGCACAACTTTTAGTCCCTATTCGGTTGCTATCTAAATTGTCCATAATCATATTGGATGGATTATAAATGCTTGTGGTCCATGAAGCCAAGGACTTGAGCTCGGATAGCTTGCAAGCTGCTCGACTCAAACTCGGGAACAAAGCGAGCTCGAGCTTGAACATCTTCTTACAAGCTCGGGCTCTCTAAGAACCAAACATAAACGAGCCAAGCTTTGAACATGTTTGTGCAAGCTTCCCTTTTTTCCCCTTTGCCACCAAACCAAGCACAATCCTAGACATTTTCCATTTAGATTCTAAAAAAATCGAAAAGAATTTGTTTTAGAATCAAAGAGTTGGTGGAAAATTAACTAGGAAGTACTCTGCATTGGAGTTAAACCCTGCCAACTCTTTATATTAACTTTGAAGGCTGGTACGATCCCTTATCCTAGTAGGAGCATCATTCTTGGTACGCAAGAATAGTGGGAACCCCTATTTATATCCCTGTACTATCCCTGACCAGCTCTCACAAAAAATACCAAATAAAGGCGTGACTGGTTGGTACTGCATTAATGATAGTCCTTGAATCTTACTTTTATATAAGCGCTACCTTCCATCCCCCAACACATCACACCTGTTATCCAGACTATCCACTTTAAGGAGTACCCTTATCGATCCGATGGGACATGGTATGAGTATGGAATCCGTATCCGATCCTCCATGGTGACAATTAGATCCTTCATGGTGACAATCGAGACACTGGTAGTGAAGTATATAGTTTATTTTAATATGGTAGACTGGTAGTAAAGTAGTAGGGAAGATGAAGGGATAGTCCCTTAGGGACTTATTCAACTAGCTCAGTAAAGTTTACTAGTAGTTTATAATTACAACTTGTCTTTTTAAACCTTGCAAGTTGCAAATTTAATTACAAGATGTGTCTTTTTATGAACTCATACAAATTTAATTAGAGGCCGTCTTTTTATGAAATCTTGAAAATTTAATTACATGTCTTTTATGAAGCCATACAAATTTAATTACATGTTGTGTCTTTTTATGAAACCATGCAAATTTAATTACATGTCTTTTTATGAAACTATGTTTCAAATATATTTATTTTAATAGTCATATCTCCGTACCCACAATTTGGATCCTTTTTAGCCGAGCATGTGTGCCTTTCAATTATGAGTTTGAATGGCCCAACTCTTGGATATGTACCCATACCTGACACCCGGACCCGAGTCCAGGTAACATAGCACCACACCACCCACCCCAACACACACAGAGAAGTTCCCAAATGATTAAGTATTGAGTCCAGTGGGTAAACTTGAGTAGTAGAAAATGGAAATATTCTGTTAACTGGAACAATTTTTTTTAATCTATTTTATACTTTTCCTAGTTTAATCAAGCTCATTAAATATTAATCATGTTATGTTCGGCATAAAAGAAAATGGAATACACAAAAGTTTCCAATGAATTGTGCAATTTGATATTGCTCCACTTACAATTTCAAGAGAACAAAAAGGATAATTTTCCAGCTAGACAATAAAGATGACTTTGTTTCCCCAAAAACACCATCACAAATTCTCATAATTGACCAGCATGCATTAGAAGAAACACCTCCTAATCCTGTTCAGCAGCAGTAGCCCGAGCCTCCACTTCACCCTCTGCTTTTCCTGGACCTCCACGACAACCCCACCAGCTCCCTCACCCATAGTTATCAGACTCGGAACTTGTATGACTTAGGGTTACCGGGTCACTTGTTCTACCGCTGGGTCAATATCACACAATTGTTCTAAACATGATACACTGAGGAAAATTTTTGTGACCTTAATACCCAAAGAAGAAAGGTCGGACATATTCAGCCAGTAAATGGCGAAAAACACAAATGTAAAACCTCCGTAAATTAATAGGTAAGGAATGACATGGATCAATAGTGGTAAGTTAACAAAAATTTTGAACCTACATTTGTAAGTATGGAGGATACCAAATTTACTTGCTGAATTATGTGAATTGAGTTCCTAAATGTCCTAACCAATGTTACCAAATTTTAAACTTAGTATTTAATCTCACAAATACAGCTAGATCGACTATTTGGGCCCCCACAACCTATGTAAAATTGAAGTAGTGAAAGAGCAACTAATATAAATAGGGATAGCTAGTTTCTATTTACTAAGATGGATGGACCTTTTCTTGGCCAAGGCCCGATGGGTATTTTCTACAAGCAACAAAACCAGGTTTCCAAGACCCGCTGGTTCGGACAGGTTACAAAATCCGGCCGGGTCAACCAAGTTGATGGAAATCTGGTCCAAAAGTGGACACAAACCGGTTTGGTTACCAGGTCACCAGTTTTCTGTTTGGGCCGGGTCCGGGTTTGATAACTATTCCCTTGACAACATCCGGAGCACCACCCTCTATTAAGATGATACCTTAATTTAGAGTTTTTTCTCCTCTATTAAGATACCTTATTTTCTAGATAAGTTAACAATGTACTAAATAAAAAAGTTTTAGTTTATTTTAAATTAATAGCAATAATAATAAAGAAAATGTAGTAAACAAAATGAAATATTTATTTGTTGAAAATTTATATGATATGTAGATTGGAGTTTGAACTGTTGGTTTGGTGTTGGTGTTGCAGCCAATACGTACTGGCTATTAGCTTAGTGCTCACTAAAAAGTCAGATCAAATAAAATAAAACATGAAAAGACCGTGAGCAAATAATATAATAGAGCGTGAGAGAAATTAAGAGATATAACTATTTTGTTGCAAGGATACATACACAAGAGACGTTACAAATTCAGCTACACAACTATTTTGGAACTTTAAGATATAATGCCAGCAGGGTACAACAATAAATGAGTATATAGATATCATGTTCACTTTAGTTTCTTTTTTTTAATCGAAACAAAATGTAATCTTTTCCAGTAATTATATAAAACCTTTAAGATAATTTTTTGTTTGATGAAGATTTTTTTTATTATCGTGAGATAGTAAAACATTTATGTTGAAATACTTTTTAAGGTTTAAATTAACATTCACATAAAAAGAGTGTATTTTCGGTAATTTTAGTCTTTTTAATTATGAAGGAAAATTTTTGGTCTTTAAATAATACGTTCACAGTTTTTTTTTGTTCTCGACTTTGGATCATGAATGATGGAGTCTTGACATTTTAGGAGAATTCTTCTATGTCATCGACATTTTAATGATTTTCTAACGGAAAATAGGAGTTATTTTTGTAGTTTGAAAAGTCTTGTAATAGTGCAAAATGCAATAAGCGAGGTAGTGAGCTGGAATGGTGTTAAATCTCAAGGTGGTGTTCGTAGAAATTTAATGTTGTATAGCAAAAATAATGGATCCTAGGTGCTTATTTTTCCAAAAGAGGGAAATTGATTTGGTTTATTAAACGAGAAAGAAAATTATGATGACAATGCAGTTATATATCGGAAATTGATTTGGTTTATTAAACGAGAAAGAAAATTATGATGACAATGCAGTTATATATATAATATCGTTGAATCTTCATCTTTCCACTAGCATCATGTTTTGAGAAATGATAGGGTGCATCTTCTTGCTTGCAAATCCATGTAGAACTCCATTGTTATTGCTCAACCTAGGATTAAATTCTATGAGCTTATCGTTTGCAGTCAGTTGAATGAATTCTCCTAGACTTTAGTCTGACGGCTCCAATAGCAACAGAACTGCTTGTGAAGTTGCAAATTTAATGTTGTATAGCAATTTAAATCTCAAGGTGGTGTTCGTAGAAATTTAATGTTGTATAGCAAAAATAATGGATCCTAGGTGCTTATTTTTCCAAAAGAGGGAAATTGATTTGGTTTATTAAACGAGAAAGAAAATTATTATGACAATGCAGTTATATATATAATATCATTGAATCTTCATCTTTCCACTAGCATCATGTAACTCCATTGTTATTGCTCAACCTAGGATTAAATTCTATGAGCTTATCGTTTGCAGTCAGTTGAATGAATTCTCCTAGAATTTAGTCTGACGGCTCCAATAGCAACAGAACTGCTTGTGAAGTTGCAAATTTGGAGATATTACCTATCATTTCATATATTTAGGCATGAATCCATGTATTATGCATTTATTTGTTATTTCTTGTTAGCTTTGAATGGAATATTAAGATTGGGATGCTGCAAATCTATAAGTAAACAAGATCGGCAAGTGAAATGGTTAGTGTGTGTCCATAAGGAATTTTACGATGTAGCATGTAGATCTTCGACATGCCTTCGACACCGGATTTTTTTCCTCTCATCTTTCTCTTTTCCGTAATATTTTTCTGTGTTGAATTGATAGGGAAAGAGTCAATTTCAGTATTGACCATTATCGGTAGCAGTCAGAATCGGGATAGGCCAAAAACGACAGGATGGGGCCAATACATATCGGTATCGGCCTCTGCGAACCTTGTACTTTGAGTGTCCAGGCTGTTTCCAATATGTGTCTGACAGGACACGGCCTATATTATTGGAGTGTTCGTGCTTCGTAGGGTATATGCTAATAAGTTTGGATACATCTTTTCTTCTTGTTCCATTTGTTCGAGTGTTGGCTTGTTGGTCAAATTGTTAATTAGTGTTCTTTTGCTTGGATGGCATTGTCCCGGTTCAAAATTTTATTGAGTCATTGCCATGTACATGAGTTGGCTGTTGTTTTTAGTTGGTGAAGAACGCGAGAAAGAAACCAATATACTACTATATAGAAGACACTGTTCAACACTAAATTACTAATCAGTTGTATCACAGTAGACGAGGGAATGGGAAATTGTATTTGTTTCACTTCCATTTCTCGTCCTCTAGGTTTCTGATAGACCAAAGTCATTGCCTGCATTCATCCATATGCTAGTGAGATTTTGTCATAATTTCGATGAACCTTAATTGTGGGACAGGTAGGGAATAGCTATTTATTCGAGTATCTTTTTTGAAGTTACAATGTTTTTCTCTAGGAACAGAAATTTGGATGCTATGGACGCGGTATGTAGTTCTCTTGGTTTCCTTTATTGAAACTTTTGTTTTGTTTTGATTTTGATTTTGCAAGATGATTCGATAATCTTTTACTCAATAGTTCTTTGGTTATGGGGAAGGTTCAAATTGGAGAGACTATTGACAAGTCTCTATCAGGAATGGTAAACATTTGCAGCTCTTCTCAAAGGGATACCACCCAAAGCACATACTAAAAATTTCTTTGGCTTTGGTCTCGACTGCTATAGTGTCCAAGAATTGGTTGAATAATTTTTTAGGCAATCGTGCTAACTAAAAGCCAGGAATGATGATTTGCTTAGTCTTTTAGTATTTGCTTTGTTCTACTCGTCTCTTCATCTTTATGGTTTCCTTCATCCCTCAAATGACGGATTTGGGTCTTCCCGACTTAAAAGGGCAGGTAAGTGAAATTACAAACTACTTCGTTTGCTGTATTAAAGATTTGCATAATCTTCTGGTTAATCAGGGAATTCAGCCAGGTTACTTGTTTGGAGCGTCTTTCAAGGAGAAATCATGTTCTCTCTTAAGCGTGTTCTATTAGAGCTTGCTTCAACATTCCTTTTGTGCCAAATTCATTAAAATGATATTGTATAGTCGCCAATGTATTCTGTTGTATCATAAAGAATAAATGTATTGCGACTGGATCTGCTGAAAATTAAAGACTGTTTGAACAGAATAAAATTTGTATGATCATGATCGTCTGGTCTAGTGGAAACAAGAGTAACTTCTGAAATTCCCTTCAGTTTTGTCAACAAAGCAGGATTCATTGTTTTTCCTCTTTTTTTTTTTTATGTTGGCCAGTTTATTACGAGGATAGTATGTGGTTGATGGTAGAAAATTCCTCTTCTATTGCATGTGTTTCTTGCTTATGTAAGTTATGTTATTTGGAGTGCATCATAACTTGTAATCTACTGACTAGTGCTCAGTGAAGGAAGATTTATATTAGCTGTCAATCAAACTTCACAATGTATGAAGAACATATGTACTGCCCATAAAAGTTTACAGTCTGTTGTGATATGCACCTGGAAATTTGAAACTTCTTGTAAATCTCGTTATGGTTGAATGTGGTATAAGCAGCACTGAGATGAAATGTTGGAATCTGAGATTGGTTGAAAGTGGATCTTTGTTGTTGATTTAACCTCTCTTGATTACATCAGTTGAGGGGATGGGTATCATGTAGCTTTTTTGCACTTGTTTTTGTTCTGCGCTTTAATAGGTTGTAGCTTGAGCTCATCTGTGTTTCTAATGTATGTTCCTTTGGATGGATACATGTACGTACCATGTTTGTTCCTTTGTATTTTTGCAATTGATGTTGTTTCTGTCATGCATATTGAGTTGAATCAAATGAAGTAGACATCGAGTTTTTCAGCAAGATTTGGCACCCTTCGTGCTAGGATCATAGTTTCTCCGGTCAGATTGACAGCCGGAATGAAACATTGAGCCCGATCTTTGTTTTTAACGAACAGTCTTGCTTGAAGGATAAGCCTAGGGTTCAAACTGGTGTCGACCGACAACGAGGCATGATGTTATTGCAAAGTCCTCAGTGGACCAACCTGTTTACAGCATGTAGGTTGCCGCATGCTCGTGCAATCTGCTGCGTACGTACAGCCGTTGGTGGGTCTCTTTCTAGGCGATGTCTGACAGTTTGTTTTAATAGTAGCCTGTGCCCCAGAATTACAGTTTGAGAGGTCCAAACCAGTGTCCTTAGTTTGAGCTCATACAAGTTGAATGGATACCAATTTAATATAAATAAAATTGAAATTACTAATCTGATTAATTAGTTAATTAACAATAACGAAACAAAGAAAACTTCCCAACTCCATAAAATTCCGCCCATAGCGGCTTCGCCTACAAATTCCATGTGATGGATGTTCTTTTTTAATAGAATTGTAGCTTAACTCGGTCGCCTTTGCCAACGAGCCCGTCCCGTCCGAGCGTGAACATGAAAATTAGCAGGATCTCCCTGACAAGCCGTATTTGAACATAAAATTGTCGGTATAGTCCACACTCCAACTGAAATTGAGACAAAACCTACCACTTCTCCTTCGGCTCTGTATTTATTTCGAAATTGTACACAATAGACTCGAAAGTCTGAATCGAAAAGCTTGTGACTCGATCAAGTCTAGCTTCTCACAAGTCTAGTTTTCGAGCCCGAACTTGGCGCATTGCATCCCTAGATGCTTGGATATTCAAAATTTTGTATTATTCCTTTCGGTCTCTTCGTTCTTGTTTTGAGTAAACTGGTGGGGTTGACTTAGCTAGTTATGATACAAAATTTATCAACTATCATTCTATTGAATGCAAAAGTACCGAACTCAGCTGGCTCTCAAGTGATGAGAGGTATGACCTCCATGGCTAGGCAGATGATCTCGGAATCGAACTACAGAAAAGATGTATGTGGGTGTGAAAAATGAGGGCAGTAGGCTGCGTTACGTCGGAAATCTCAAAAATAAAATAAATGCAAAAGTGAGTTCCCTATCAAATTCAAACCTTGGCGCCGAAGAATAATATAGTGGAGATTGATTGCTACAATAGCTTGAGCTAGCCTCCTTCTATGTGTGTGTGAAAAGAAAGGTTGATTCTCGAGATAGAGAAGAACTTGACTGCCAGAAATCAAGTCTTACACGTCTTGTCCTATAGATTTGTAACACTCCCTTCTAATTAGGGGTGAGCATATAACGGTTGAAAACCGAAAACCGAACCGAACCGAACCGAAATATCACAAACGGTTCGGTTTTTCGGTTTTCGGTTTGAAAATTTGAAAATTTAAAATAACGGTTCGGTTTTCGGTTCTTGGTCTGGATAACCGAACCGAACCGAAAACCGATTTAGATATAATAATTTATCAAATTATCCTCAATCTACGTATACTAATGTTTCGTAACCCCTAACTAAGCGCACTCTCCTCTCCTATTCTCTATCGGTATTTCTTTGAGCACACACTCTCTCTCTCTCTCTCTCCCTTCAATCTATATATACTAATATTTTTCACACTGTAATATAATAATTCATAAATATAATAAAGCCATATTTTTAAAATAAATTATTATTTAAATATGTTCATTTTGTTAAAAGTTTTGAAGATCCGACACATTGGCCCATGAAAACCGAACCGACCGAAAACCGAACCGAATTAATTCGGTTCGGTTTTGTTCGGTTTTCATAAAAACGGTTCGGTTTTCGGTTTTGAGAAATACGGTTTACGGTTATTTCGGTTTTCATATATACGGTTCGGTTTGAATCGAACCGAACCGTTGCTCACCCCTACTTCTAATCGCCTCCATAGGAAAGAAGAGAGGAGTCAACCAGTGTTCGCCATCTTTACCAAAGGCAACAACTCACATGTTATTCAACTTGGAGAGCCTGCATGACAAGAGCACCCAGCAGACGACTGGATAGAAGACCAATACTTCTTTTTCCGCCGTTGTAAAAATTAAAATCCTTTAAAAAAGAGGAAAGGATAGGATGCATCCAAGTTTGTACTCCATGTAGGACCTCAATTACTATTGAGAACAAAATAGTATTAAATTTAAGAAGGATCCTCAAATTTAGTTGCACTTGGATCGTATAGCTATTAAATTATATATGGAGTCGAAAACTTGGATATGTATCTCTACAAATTCTCTTTTAAACAAATATATTCTCACATTTCCCACTCAAAGATCAAGAAAGTTGTAACAAAAATTAGTTTGACCAACCAAGAAAGAGAAAGTTGCACATGATTGTCTATGTTTGAGCCGCAATAACTTTGTTCCTTAATCTATTAGTGTAGTGACATAAACCCTAAAAAAGTCTTACTGCAATGTGTATGATTAGTGTTTTATAAGCAAGCGGAAGCGTCACTAGTAGATATTGACTTTAAAGATTCCACATCTCCATCCATATCTAACTATGTTCATGGGTGTGGATATACACACCTACCTTAAAAGTCAAATAGAACTTGCAATTTGAATATGTTGTGTGTCATCATCCCACCATGTGTGCAGATGAAGCTCTCCTCTCTCTCTCTCTCTCTCTGTCTATGAAGCTCTCCTCTCTCTCTCTGCAGATGAAGCTCTCCTCTCTCTCTCTCTCTCTCTCTGTCTATATATATATATATATAATGCCAAAAGTTGGCTTCACCATAAAAGTTTTCTTTCCAAAAATACCCCTTCAAAATATATAATAATTAAAAAAATAAATTAAAATTAAAATAAAATGAATAGGGGTATTTGTGTAGAACCCTGGGGGGGGGGGGGGGGGGGGGGGGGAGTGAATAGGATAATAAAATAATTACTAACAATTAAAAGCAATTTAAAAATAATAAATGAGAGAGATTCAAACACTCGATGTATCTTGGTATCCTCCCAAGGGGTGCTCCAGTCCCGTAACTCTCTTCGATTTTAATCCACTATTTGAGTAAATAGTTACACACGAGTTTGGATCCGAAGAACTCGCCAACTTCAATACGAGTTTGGATCCGAAGAGCTCGTCAACTTCTTACAGACGAGTTTTCCTTCAAAGGCTCGTCAACTTCTTACACACGAGTTTTCTTTCGAAGGCCTGTCAACTTCAACAAGAAAGAAAGAAAACTTTTGATCTTTTAGAACACTTTGAAGATCGAATGTTACAACTCTTGAATACTCTAACACTTTTGGTTGGATGACTAATAAAAGCTTTTGGTAGAGTAGTAATGGTGAAGCTCTTGGTAGTTGAGTAAATTTAAAGCTCAAGTGGATAAGTGTTTATGAAGAGGGGTGAAGACTATTATACAAATCCAAAAGATAGAGCATTTACTACAGTCGAGCGGACGATCTACCGGATATCCGCGGACATCCGGGAGTTCATCCGCTCCAAAAGTAACGGCTAAAAAACTAGCCGCTGGATGCATTAAATGTTCATTTAATGAAGGTCGTTGGATTTGAATTTCAAATAGCCACCTCAGCACAACGGATCATCCGACGGTGATTCGCGAAGATCCGTCGGATAATCTGTGGGAACAAGGCAAAAACTTGTTGTTCCAAAACGGATTGTCCGACGGATTTCAGCGAAAATCCGGAGAATGATTTGTGGGAACCTAGCAAAAACTTTTTGTTCCAAAATGAATCGTCCGACGAATTTTAGCCAAAATCCGGCAGATGATCTGTGGGAACCTAGCAAAAACTTCCTGTTCCAAAATGAATCATCCGAAGGAGATCCGCAGTTATCCGTCGGATCATCCGTTTGGATCACAGAAAACTTGCTGTGCCAAAACGGATAATCCGACAAATTTTCACAAAAATTTGGCGGAATGATCCGCTTTCGTCATAATCCTCCTTTTGATAAGTCATCAATACAAAAGTGTTTGACATGGGTTTCCTATGTATTACAGACTCTTGAGAGACTTGATCTGTCTTGAAACGTTTCTTCATTCTTTTGATAGTGATGTTCTTTAATGAGCTTCTTGATTTCTTTGAGTATGGTTCTTTTGAATGAGTTTGAGCGATATCCTGATGGATGCAGTAATCTTTCGTTTGTTGAGGCTTTTGCTGGGAACCTGAGAAGAGATATATCTAAAATAGTAGAGACGTTAATAGTAAGTATCAAAATCAGTGTGCCAACAATCTCTCCCATTTTGATAATTGACAAATAGTACTGTTTTTAGAGATAGCTCCCCGTAATAAAAGATCTCCCCCTCAATACAACTTCTCCCTTGTCATTTATGCAAAATGAAATATAAGTCTAAGAACAAGATAGTATAGTAGATAATAAGCATGTTCATATATAGATGAAAGTTTGATTACATGCTGAACATATCACTCCATACCGGGAGACAAGACCAGATAAAGACAAAAGATAGAAGACAAACATAACTTAAAGTCCCCGAAGGACTGCACACAACAAGACAAAGAAACCACTAACATCAAAAAGATTCTAGTAAACCACCACTACTATAGCCGTCATCAGTTGTCAGGGTTAACTGCTGGGTCCGCATCAATATCCTCTTCCTCATCATCAACCCCTACAGCCGGAGTAAAGGACCCATAAGGATCAATGTTGTCTGGTACATAAATCCATAGACATTAGGATCAAAGAATCATGGTCCTTGGTAGGCCGGGTTGGGTACAGCCAGATCAACAAGGGGGTTGTTTTTAATAAAGCAGCATTGAAAGTAATAAGCCCGATCCATGAAGCCATGGTGGATCAGGGTACCCAGACCCCGGGTGGCAGCCTGAATGTGTTCCGAGATGGCGAGAGTGAGGGAGTTGAAACGACGGTCAATGTACTAACAAATCTCTGGAGGAATAGCAGTAGATGCCGGAGGAGTATTGGAAGGACCAGCACCGCTAGCAGAAGGTGGATGAGAAGCCGAGGCACGAGAAGTGTGAAGGGGTCGTGGCTTTGCCTTGGCGAGAAGAGATAGATTCTTGGCCTTGGGACAGTTGGTCTGGTCGACACCGTTGGCCTCCAAAATCATCGTGATATATATGCCGAAGAGAAGAGACCGATGGTTTGCCTCCTGGATCTGGATCATGGAGTAGATCATAGTCTTGGCCAGGGAGAAGGGCTGACGGGCAAACAGATAGTATATTGTAATGAGCTCTTCGGTGGTAACACTCTCTATATTGCCAGATTTTGGAGTGATTGAGTTGCAGAAGATGTGGTGATGGTTATGATACATAGGACTTAAATCTTTGTCCTTAGGTTTGAGAGAGGAGACGTGATCATAGATGCAAAAGATGAACTCTTCGAAGGTGTAGTCCGGAGAGAGCTTGATGGTGCCCATAATGTAGGAAAGACAGTGAAGGCCGGAACATTCGGGAACTCTGAGGATGGAAGCTAGAGAAGAGGGTTTGACAGAGATTTTGACCCCACCGACCCTCATCTCGAACTCCGGACGTTCCTTACTTGTAACGAGGTTGCAGTTGAGCATTTGGACGGAGGCAGGATAGACGTCCACCTGTCTCTCCAAGAGGTCAGTAAAGCCGGTATCGTCGAAGATTTCCTTAAGGCTTGGAAAAAAAAATGAAGGAGACGGGCTTTCCAGTGCAGACATGAAGTTTAGAGAAGATGTTGAACCAGTCCCGAGGTTGATGTGCAGTGCAAAAGATGGCCGGATTGTGGCCATGAGCAAAAGGAGTCGGGAGGAACATGGAAGTAGGAGGAGGAGCAGGGGATAAAAATGAGGAGGCAGCCGAACGATAGCGTTTGTGAGATATGGCGTCGAAGATGGTGATCCGGATATGGCCAAATTTTCAAACGAATCAGCGGATTTGGGTGTGGGTTTGAAGAAGCAATGGAGAAGAAAGAGAGAAAAGGGAAGGGTTTTTAAAGAAAGTTAAGGGGTATATTGAACACGTAGGTAGGGATTTAAGAGGGAGGTGAAAGGGTGTCAGTTTGGGGTAGAGGGCCACCGAATTTTTTGGAAAAAAGAGAATTTTTGGGAAGATCAAAGGTCAGATCAGTTCCAATCTGGACAGAAAAGTCGCGCACGAATAATCCGGCAAAAAATTTGCGGTTATCCGTCTATCAGTTCGGATTGGGAGAAAATATTTTAAAATGAGAGAAAAGAACGAGAAATAGATTATGTCAGTTATGATGAGTCGGATTATCCGCAGGACGTCTGAGGAAGTCCGTTGGATAATCCGTTCAGTGGGGAAAATGAGTTCAAAAAGTTTTGTTGAGATGGCCAATTTCCCTACAAATGAAAGAGAAGCGATATTCGGCAAGGGATTTTATGAAGATGTCAGCTAGTTGATGCTCGATATCAATAAATTCCAGACATACATCCCCTTTAAGTTGATTATCACGCAAGAAATGGTATCGAATCTCGATGTGTTTCATGTGTGAGTGACAAATTAGCTTTTTAGTGAGATTTGTAGAGCTAGTGTTGTCACATTTGATAGAAATATCTTTTGAAGAAATGATAAAATCTATAAGCGTTTGTGTCATCCAAAGAATTTGTGCACAACAACATCGAGCCGCTATATATTTGGCTTCAGTTATAGAAATAACAACGAAGTTTTATTTCTTACTAAACCATGACACCAAGGATTTCCCTAAAAAATAATATGTGCCGCTAGTGCTTTTTCAGTTAATCTTACATCCGGCAAAATCTGCATCCGAGTAGCCGATGAGCTCAAAGGATGAGGATTTTGGATACCAAAGTCCCATGTTAATAGTGCCTTTGAGATACCTAAAAATGCGCTTAACGGCACATAAGTGAGATTCTTTGGGATTCACTTGGTAACGTGCACATAAGCAAATACTAAACATAATATCGGGATGACTAGCCGTTAAGTAAAGTAAGCTATCAATCATACCTCGATACTTATGAATATCGACAAAAACACCATTTTCATCTTGATCAAGCCTGGTCGTTGTGGCTATAAGAGTCCTCATTGTTTTGGATGAATCTAGTTCAAAGCGCTTAAGAAGATCCTTTGTATATTTAGCTTGATTGATGAATGTGCCTTGAGGTCCTTGCTTGATTTGTAGGCCGAGAAAGAATGACAATTCTCCTATCATGCTCATTTCAAATTCATTCTGCATAACTTTGGCAAATTCTACACATAGTGTCTTGTTAGTGGAACAAAAAATAATATCATCAACATAAATTTGGACTAACAGAAGTGTGCCATTAAGAGTTTTGATAAATAGTGTTGTGTCAACTTTGCCCTTAAAAAATTTGTGAGAAATTAGAAAAGAGCTAAGGCACTCATACCAAGCACGATGAGCTTGCTTGAGGCCATATAGGGCTTTGTGTAGTTTAAAAATATGATCAAAAAATTGAAAGTCCTCAAAGCCGATAGGTTGCTTGACATAAACTTCTTCTTTCATAAACCCATTTAAAAAGGCACTTTTGACATCAATTTAAAAAAGCTTAAAATCAATGGAACAAGCAAAAGCGCAAAGCATTCGAATGGATTCAAGACAAGCAACCGGAGCATAGGTTTCTTCGTAGTCAATGCATGCCTCTTGGTTATAGCCTTGAGCAACCGATCAGACTTTGTTATGAGTGAGGAAACCATCTTCATTAAGTTTATTTCGAAACACCCACTTTATTCCAATAATGGGATAGTTGTGGGGTTTAGGAACAAGTTCCCAAACATTGTTTTGCTCTAATTGATTTAGCTCTTCTTGCATGGCAATCATCCAAATTTTATCATTGAAAGCATCATTAACATTTTTAGGCTCTATTTGTGAAATAAAAGCCACATTTGCACAATGATCTCATGTAGCGGATCTAGTGCTAACCCGTGACGAAGGAGTAGTCGTAACTTCATTGCTAGATGAAGGAGTCCTAGTATCTCTAAGAGAAGAGTTTTCCAAACCAAAAGAGATGTCATCAATATCATTTGAAGAGACAGATGTATAAGTGTTAAGTTCGTCAAAAGAAATATTTATTGATTCTTCGACAACAAGACTTCTTTAGTTAAAAACACGAAATCCTTTGCTACGCATAGAGTAACCAAGGAAGATACCTTCATAGACTTTTTCTTCAAATTTGCCTATATTATCTTTGGTGTTCAAAATAAAATATTTACATCCAAAAACTTTGAAATATTCAATAGAAGGAATTTTGTCAAACCAAAGCTCATATGGAGTCTAGGGGTGAGCATTATTAGGTTTAAGATCGGAAACCAAACCGAATAAGCAATTCGGTTCGGTCTAAAAAATTTTGGGTCGGGTTCGGTTTTACAATACCCAAATTTCAGTTTTCGGTTTCAGATTAGATTATCGGATTCAGGTTCGATTTAAAATCGAAAACCGAATAGAAATTAGATAATTGCTTAAATATCCTCACAAATAACCCTAACTATAAAGTCACTCTTTCTTTTTCTCTCCTCATTCTCACCTCATTTCTTTTGCTGCCGACTGCTCTCCTCTTTCTCTCTCTAAAAAAAACCATCTACTCCATTTCATCTTCCTCTCTTCTTCTTTCCTCTTCTAAATCTTAAAAAAAAAATCAATGGCGATGGAAGGAAAGAGCTCGAGAGCTCAAAGTCCCCAATGAAGCGGCGGCAGTAGCATGGGTTTGAGATGCTACAGCTCATCCCGATCGTGTTCTGCTCATCCTCGCCGGCACCGACGTCGTTGCCATGGCACGGACGGGATCCGGGAAGACCGTCGTATTCCTCCTCTCCATGATCCAGAGGCTACTGTAGCACATCCCCGGGGGCTGGCCGAGGGCTGAGGGCGACGTTGATGTCGAGGACGAGGGACCTTGGCAGACGCTCAAGTTTACTAAGAAGCTTGTGAGGTTCACATGTTACGATTTTTCTTTTTCGTTTCTTGATAAAAGGAACAAAATATCTAAAACTATTAAATTGTGTGCTATTGAGGATTTTTCTTCTTAGTTTCTTCTTCGTGAGCTTCACACGTTAAATTGTGTGCTATGGAAATATTATGTGTTGTTAAATGTGCTAAAGGAACAAAATTTTACACTACTGTTTTAAATTTCAAAAATCGAACAAAAACGGAATAAACCGGGAAATCGAACCAATTATTTCGGTTTGGTTTAAATTCGGTTTTTTGCTTAATTCGGTTCAGATTCGGTTTCTGTTTTTGAAAATTTGATTTTTTCGGTTTTTCAAAATTCGGTTCGGTTAGAACCGAATAAACCGAATGCTCACCCCTAATGGAGTCTTCTTAGAAAAAGGTCTAATTAAAACTCTATTTATAACATGACATGCCGTGTTAACGACTTTCGTCCAAAAATATTAGGGAAGCTTGTATTGGTTTAACATGACCCTTGCCATACCATCAATGGTTCTATTCTTTCTTTCCACAACACCATTTGTTGTGGAGTTATAGGACAAGTAAAATCATGACCAAAACCATTCTTTTCACAAATTTTTTTAAAATCAGCATTATCAAATTCTCCTCCATGATCACTTCTAATTTTGTTGATCACAATGCCTTTTTCATTTTGAACTCTTTTATAAAAGACAACAAACTCACAAAAAGTATCACTTTTATTTGCAAGAAAAACAACCAAAGTAAATCTCAAAAAATTATCAACTAAAACGAAAGCATAGAGTTTGCCACCAAGACTAGCAGCTCTGCTAGGACCAAATAAATCTATATGAATAAGTTGAAGAGGTCTAATAGTGCTCACCGAGTTGATGGATTTGAAGGAAGACTTTGTTAACTTACTCTTCTCGCATTCTTCACATACCATATCTTTCTTGAATGGAATGCTTGGGAGTCCTCTAAAAAGTTTCTTGGAGGTAAGTCGGGAGATGATGTCCATATTAGCATGTCCAAATCTTATATGCCAAAGCCAACTCTCATCATTCTTTGCTACTAAGCACCTGTCATTGTTAGTACTTTCAAAAAGATAAAGAACATAGATATTGTTTTCTCTAATACATTCATACACGATAGATCCACTAGTGCTATTGGTGATGAAGCACTTGTGTTTAACAAAATTAATATCATAGCCATCATTCGTAAAATAGCTAATGCTAAGAAGGTTGTGCTTAAGATTTATAACAAGACAAACATTTTTAATGCATGGATAAGGAGGGGAGCTGATATTACTATTTCCTATGATGTACCCCTTTAGATTGTTGTCGAAGGATACATGTCCTTCTTTCTTCATCGATAGCGTTGCAAAAAGTGAAGCATCACCGGTCATGTGCCGTGAGCACCCGCTATCGAGAATCAATTTGCTCCTAGCATGCGAAGGAGGGTTCACTTACAACACAAGTTAAAGATGAAGACTTTGTTACCCAAGAGTGTTTGGGTCATTGATTGTTAGTTTTAGGAACCCATTTAGACATTCTCATATCAACATGTTTTCTCATTTGACAGTAATAAGAGGTGTGTCTAAGGAGACCACAATAGTAGCACATCTAGGTCTAGAGGAAAGTGAGTGAGTATTATGTGTATGAGGAGTTCTAGTATGATGATGAGTTTTGACATGAGTATTATGGTGATGATAGTAGAAGGTATGATGTGAAGTGTTTTTCTTTACAAAGGATCATTTTTGTGTATGCATTTGGTTAGGATAGGACCTATGTGTTGTGTTCTTATGAGTGTGGAGCTTGTGGCTTTGTGTATTTGTGTAAACTATGTCCCTATCAACTTATTTCTTGCCACTTGCAAGAAGGTCATTGTACTTGATAGAGGTTGCATATTTTCTTTGATTTGTAGCAAGTGTCTTGTGCATAGAAAATTTGTATCCTTCTTTGAGGGATTGAATTTTGACGTCCTTTTTCTTGATGATGTCTTGTGATTCTTGGAGCTTTAGTCATAGAGACTCTATCTCATCCATGTCAGAAGCAGGAGATTTTCCTTTTATATCAAGAATGATGTTCGAAAGTCTTTCTATTTCTTGTTTGTGAGCATCAATCTCTTTGAGAGATTTCTTATACTTCTTTCTTATGACTTTGTGTTCATCGTGTAATTCAAGAATGGCATTTTTCAAATCATTGTAAGAATAAGCATTCATAGAGAAGTCATTGAGTACCTCAGTTGCCATGAGACAAACATTTGTATTATGCTTGCATTCTTTGTTATTGTCTGAGTCGCTAGCATCACTTTCACACCAGATGCTAGTGTTGGCGTATTTCCTGGACGATGAGCTTCCTTTGTTGGACTTCTCGTATCTGCTTGATTCTTTTCTTCCTATGGGACACTCTCTCTTGATGTGTCCAATTCTCCTGCAGTTGTAGAAAGCGGGTTCTTCATCATTGTTCCATCTTGTACGGTTTGCTTTTGTTGAACTTGAGGAACTTGAGGAAGTGCTTGGCGATGAGAGCAATTTCTTCGTCATCCGATTCGTCATCATCAGAATTATCTCTTGTGGTGGACTTGGTAACTTTGAGAGCAAGAGACTTTTCCTTTGTCTTCTTCTTTTTTTTGTCTTATATAGAGGATTCCTCTTGGTCCTTCATGTCTAGCTCGTGTGTCATAAGCTTTCCCATAAGGATCTCAGGGTTCATGGTTGTTAGATCGTTCCCTTCAATGATTCGGTAGCTTTAGGATTCCATCCTTTCGTTAATCTCCTGAGAATTTTTTTAATCTTTTCATGAATGGAATATTCTTTGCCAAGAGAAGAGAGAGGGTTAATGATATCAAAGAAACGATTAAACATTAAAATAATAGACTCATCTTGTTTTATTTTAAAAGATTCATATTCTTGTGTGAGTTTACTAATCTTTGATTCCTTCACTTGAGAAGTTCCCTTGTGGGTGACTTCCAAAAGTTTCCAAATTTCATTGGAAGTTTTACAAGTAGAGATTCTATTAAATTTATTGCTGTCGAGAGCGCAATAGATAGCGTTCATAGCTTTTGTGTCTCGGCTAGCAATCTTCTTATTGTTCTCGGTAAGTTTGTCTCGAAATGTTTCTGACACAACTTTTTCAATAGCTATGGAAGACTTAGGAATCCTATTTACTATATAATTCCATAGATCGATGTCTAGAGATTTCAAGTAAATGCCCATCCTGATCTTCTAGTAGTTGTAGTTGGTTCCATCAAATAGAGGAGGTCTATTTGTGGAGTGTCCCTCATTGTAGAATGAGGTGGTACTAGGGTTAGTGGCCATGGATCACTCTAAGGATGTAAATACAAAACAAGAGATAAGGTTCTGATACAAATTATAGACCCTAGAGAGGGGGGAGGGTGAATAGGATAATAAAATAATTACCAATAATTAGAAGCAATTTAAAGGATAATAAATGACAGAGAGATTGAAATACTCAATGTATCCTGGTGTCACTCCCATTTTTTGTTATACGTATTTTCAGTATACGTGTACGGATTTCTGACGTTTGTCAGGTGATCCGTAGTTAGACTTATCTTGCTTGGCCTAGTCTTGGTTTAATCTTTACTTGGTTTATTTGATTTGGTCCAATTTAACTTGGTTTGTTTTGAGATGGAAATGGTTGATATATAATCTAACTCCTTCTCTCTTTCTCCTCATTCACTTCTTCATTTACTTCATCATCTTCTTCATTTACTCCTCCCACCTACCAAGTCCTAGGCAAGTGCCACTTGTTTCATGATGGATCTCAAGTTTTATTGTTTTATTCTCTTCTTTACTTGATTCTAAGCCTCTTTAGAACTTGGAATTTTTAGTTTCCATGGATAAATTCTTATAGATCTAGACTTAAAGTTTTTCTTGTTTTTCTTGTTTTTGATCTCTAAAAACTTGGTATTTCCAAAAACTAATAGTTCTATGTTGTAGTAAATTCAATTTCATGCAGTTTTATCTTTTGTTTTGCTTGATTTTGACTTCGGATGAGGAAGTTATAGCCATGACAAGTTTTTGGAACTTTTATGGCTGAACTTGCTGTTGGCGACGATGACCCCCATACGCCCGGGAGGCCATGTGCCGAGAGGCCATGCGTCGTGAAGTCCCGACAACACATTCTTTGACTCCTAGCGTGTCATGCACGTAGTCTTCCTACGCGGATGTACTAAAGACACAGCGTGAGTTCAGATGTACGGATGCGCAGAAATTTTGATGCACGGATGTGCTGATGCACGAATGCGCAGGAATTCTGATGCGCAGATGTGCTGATGCGTGGATGCACAAAATTTTTGATGTGCAGATGCTGTAGCCTCCCTTCCCAGAATTTTTGAATTTTTTTATTATTATTATTCGATTTAAATAGTGGATTTAGAATTTTTTATAAATAATTTTCAATTAGTTTTTACGGTAGATGCCTTTAGCCACAGATGAGTTTTGGAGTACAAGATGACTAGGAATCATGGCACAGGTAATGCAGTTGTGTGCCTTGACCAGTGTATTAAACATGCCAGGGAAGGCCGAGCCATAGCGGTGTCCGAACTAGAAAAACCAGGCCAAGTTGTGGCATGACTTCCATAAATAATTTAATTAGATATTATTTTTATCTTGTTGACTTTTGAGTGATCTGGTTGTACCAAGTTGGCCCAAATTGGACCCGAACTGAGCTTAAGCCCGTGTAGACGTATAATGCGTCCAAGAACACCCATGTAGATTTATTCTGGATAGATGCAAGTAATTGGTATTTTATTTTGATATTGTCAAATATTTCTAGATATTTTTATGCATAATAAAATGTCATTTATATATTAGAATGCCATTTCTAAAATGCTACCACCATTTTCCTGTGGACCCCATTTAGAGTAAGGGTATTATGGATCACCAATACTGCTCCTATTAGTTGGTTTATTGCAATTTGTATTATTTGGTATTATTATTAGTAATGGTGTCAAATAAATGGTGTGTTTGAGGTCACCGAAGTATATTATTGGTTTAATTACTAGGGTTATTATTATTATTAATGTTAATATTGTGGTTATTAAATAAATAAATTATTTATTATTAATAATTATTAGAATTTTATTTTCTATCAAAGATATATATATATATATATATATATATATATATATATATATATATATATATATATATATATATATATATATATATATGTAAATATATAATATGTGTGTGTATGTATAAATGAATAAATATTATATAGATGTGTATTTTTATGTATATATAAATATATTATATAAAGGTGTATACGTGCATATAAATATATATAAGTGTATAATGTAAATAAATATAGGTATGTATGTAAGTGTGTATATATATATAATATAAAATAAATATAGACGTATATATGAATGAATATGAGAATATACATATATGAAATATATGTATATATATATATATATATATATATATATATATATATATATATATATATATATATATATATATATATATATATATATATATATATATGAATGTATATATATATACTTGTTAATTATTAAAGAGATAAGAGGAATGATAAGAAGCCCAAATCCCCTGGGCCCAGATCCCAGTCCCCAGCCCGTAGAGGCTTAGAACCCAGCCCAACCAAAAACTCTCCAACCCAAGCAAAAACCCCAACAACTTCCCCAAGCCCCTGCAAAGCCCAGGCCCACCCGTTGGATTCCCCATCCTCGGTCAACAGACCCGAGCAACTGCTGTGTATATATACACAGGTTGTTCGAGACTTCAAACCCTAACTTGGATGTCTCGACTCGCGCTCGAAACCCACGACGCCCTTTCCGACGACCTGGGCGGCCACCCGCAGCCGTGGCATCGGTCGCGCGTCGCCGGAGACGGCCGACATGTGATGCCCGTAGTCCGCATTACGTATTGGAAATACGTATACGTATTTCGGGCTCGTATTTTTTTGGTTTGTCATAATTAGTTAGCCTTGGGTTTTATTTTGCATGTTGCATTAGTATGGTTCATCATGGGATTGCATTGGCTTGGTTTGGTTCGGTTTAGTGGGTTTGGCTTGGTTTGGTTTTGTGGAGAACCACTCCCACCTACCACCACTCCCACCATAAATATCTATCCCTCTCTCTCTCTTCCATTGTTACTCATTACTCATTTCTTCTTCTCCATCTTTACTTCTCCACCTACCAGGAGAGAGGGAGAGCTTAGGCAAGTGCATCTTGCTTCATGGAGGAACCCCATTTTTATTGTTCCATTATCTTCCTCATGTGTTTCTAACCCACTTTAGTACTTGTCATTTTTCATTTCCATGGTTAAATTTTTGTAGATCTAGCTTTGTGGTATTTTTGGTTCCCGGGATTTTGATCCATCAAACTTGCATATTTTGCTAAGTTGATGATCCCATGTTGCAGAGAATATTGTTTGGTCCAAATTTGACCTATAAAATTTTGCTGAGCCGCATGAACATTTTTGCACTCAGCCGCATGGCCTATACATGCAATTGCCAGCATTTATTTTTGTATGTATTATTTAATACAATGCTAACAAGTCAGCCGCATAGGCATCATTATTTAATGCACTAAGAATGGAATGCATCAGCACCCATGTGAGCCGCATATGCATGCAATATTTTGTATGCAATATTCCCACGTGCATCTCATACATACAATATTTTATTGTCTATTCTAAATGCATGTATTTAATGCATTGTTCCAATGCATTTTCCTAATGCACCAGAGAGCCGCATAGCTATTCAAATGCTTGAGTGCTTTAATATTTAAATATTAAATGTCTTCAGGATTCAATATTTTAAAGCTTTGGATCAACCGCATGGCTTGTAAATAAATGCTTTAGTGCTTGATATTTAAATATTATATGTCTTAAGGATTCAATGCCTTAAGCTTTGATTAAAGCTTTTTGGAGCAACAGAGCCGCATATGGCTTGGATGTTGTCTCATTCCAAATGCCTTAACTTAATACAATGTCATTTCATACTTAATGCTTAGGATTAAGCATTTTGTCTTTATATGTTTGACTAAAGACACCATAGCCGCATAAGCTTTTAAAGCTTACATTCTTAATATATTACTTTAGGCTTTTATGCATTTTAAGGCACTAAAGTTTATATTTTAGGCCTTAGTCCCTAGGAATGCAACTAATGCATTGGAGCCGCATAAGCATTCTGGAGACTTAATTTTTATGCAATTAAGTCCTTGACTTTATTGCTTAATGCAATTAAGTCCTTACTATTTTTATGTTTTATGCTTTAATGCTTGGATTAAGCATTCTGGAGATGCAGAGCCGCATGGCCCTTGGCCATTTAATAATATTATTATTTGCATGAAATCTAGGTGAGCCGCATAGGCTCCCTCCCCTCCACTATCTAATATTTTGGCCACGTGAACCATTAATTAAAGGGTTCACGAATACCTTTTCTTATTGCATTAATTATGGGGGTCCCACATAACTTCTTTTAGTTGACTTGCTTGCTGAAGTGGGAGCTTGCAATTATTGTGGGTCCCACTATCTTTTGTCTTACTTGATTTCATGCTCTCTTTGTTATATTGGCCGCATGGGTGGCCTCCCACTCTCTTTGACCGCATGTTTGTTCTCCCACTTTTGGACCACATGGGTCCCACTTTGATTGTTTAAATGCCTTTTGCGTGAATTGTGGTCCGAATTTTTTCCCACTTCCAACATAAAAGTTGTAGAGTTTCCCCTTGGCTTCATGAATATATATATATTATTAATATATTATTATTTAAATTGTGCAAGTTTCTCTCCTCCTTGATAAATGACATGACTTGATAGTGACCCGCCGTGGTGCACTCATGACATGATAACTTGACCTGACAAATTTGACATAATAATTCTTGATAGTGGCCCGCCGTGGCGCACTCTTGACAAGATAAACCTGACATGATATTCCTTGAAATGCTGTTGCGACGGCTAACACGACATGACAAGATTGAATGACCTGGACACCGTGGACGATTGTGCTTGTGCAAATGAACCCGTCTTGTCCTGCATCATGTCTAGGATGGGGATCCCTGAGTACCACGGTCAGGGGTACCCACTGAAATCAACTAAGGCTAACAACTAGAATAAATCCAGTAGTCATGAAGAGATTTCTCAGCTACAGGCAATCCCGTTATCTGGGCGCCCCACTTGGGATCTGTAGCCTGCCGTCGAGTAGGGCACATTTCCAGCACACTGTCATGTGTTGCACCCTCTAAGTCACCTAAGGGTACATGCATTTCCTGGACGATGTACCCACTTGAATTCAATCCCTAATTGCGTCTGGATAGCCTGGATGGTCTGCAGGGCTTGTGGCTGTGGAATAATCTCGCTGCATCTTGCTAGTAATTAGGCCTGTGATAACCCTAGTTAGTTAAAGTATCAAGCCGTACTTATTGCTTGGCCGTGAAATGTTGGATGAAGTTCAATCAGTTTAGTCTTGTCTTGATCCTGTACAAGATTGTTACATGTCCTGATTTCTTACATTTATCCTGCCGATAAATGGTGGGAGAATCCAAGTTCTGTTCAGATGAAGGGTTACAACCCCGGTCCTTGTTTGGTTTACGGGTTGTAACCTGGTTATCTGAATAGTCCTATGGTTATCCCATCGTATATCACCTGTCCTGTTTTCTTTAATTGTTGTCTTTTATTGTATATTATTACTCTTGTGCTGATTGCTGGTTTTAGTTCCTAAGTGAAGCCTCCTTTGTGGCACTTGCTCTTTCTGGGGTCGGACCCAGCTGGTTTTGTATGGCCAGATACCAGAGCAGCTCTAGAGGATCTACCGGTTTTCCAGCCCGATGGTGAACACCAGACGTAACCAGGGCAACGAGTGGGTTATTTTTGGCTCTCCCACTTTATTGTAAAAATTATTCTTTTGAGGCGTTTAGCCGCCGAACAAGTGTTAGCTCGTGTACATTTTTACTTACTGTCTGCCTACGGGCTGTAACATGATTGGCAACCTAGGATTGATCATGTATGACTAAACTCTTGCTAGTCCTCACATTTTGTAACGACTAGCTTCTTGATCAGCTGAATATGTAATGTTTGGGATGCCTTACTATTGTATATTTGGTGATCTTATATCTTGTAACTCTATTTACTTGCTTGTGATTGAGACACTAGGCTTGTTATTGACCTTAAGAGACTGATGGCTTGTAGATAAACCCTCATATATCTAGACAGCCGTGACCGTATAATGGAGTGGATCCCATCTCATTATACGTAGCTGGCTATGTCTGCCCCCGTTCTCCAGTATTCTGGTTCTGGGGTATGACATGGTTTAAGTGGTGGCCCATGCAGGTCTTGTAAATCAAGATATGTGAGGGTTTACCGAATAGATGTCTCAATCAGTACTCGCCCTTGATCTCTGCTCGTATCCTCTTGATTCCTGAAATTCTTGTCCTGATCACATGCTTGTAATCGTTGATCTGTCCTGGTCCTTCCTTATTGTTCCCATGTCGTCTTCTTCAGCGGCATTGAACCTGGACCTGCCGATCAGCAAGGCGGAGCGTCTCCTGTGGACCAGCAGCAACCAGAAGATCAGGTCCAGCACTCAGGAGCAGCCTCTCGAGTCATGCCTACCGGGGATCCAGAGCCACCAGTTCAGCCTGCAGAGCCTGATGATGGCACTTTGGTGGGTCTCATCAGATCATTGTTAGCTTCCCAAGATCGCCGAGGAGATGCCTTGCAACAGGCAGTGGCAGATGCTTTGAACAGAGACGGTCATCCAAGGAACAGTGCAGCGAACAGTTTCAAGCGCCTGAACCCTCCATCCTTCGATGGCAGTGAAGATGCTATTGCTGCTGATGCGTGGCTCCAGGATACTGAAGTCATTCTAGAGGCAGCCAAGACCCCGAAAGATGAGGAGGTGGCTGTGGTGCGTCTACAGTTATTGGATCTTGCCCGCAGCTGGTGGGCAGTACAGGCCGTGGGATTAGTGTCCCCTATTCCATGGACACTATTCAGAGAGAGATTCCAGACTAAGTACTTCGATGCGGTGGCTCGGTACGATCTACAGACCAAGTTCACCAACCTGAAGCAAGGAGGAAGAACGGTCGACGGATATACGGCCGAGTTTTCCAGGCTTAGTCGGTTTGCTCCCACTTTGGTGGCGACCGAGTTCGACAGAGCCCAGCGGTTCCAGCAAGGGCTCCACTTGGAGATTTTGGTAGTAGTCGAGCAGTTTGAGCATCAGACTTTTGATGCAGTGTTGAGAGCAGCTCGGAGGCACGAGTATACCTTCCACAGGATAGTAGACAGGACCGGAGGTTGGAAGCGATCTCACGGTCAGATGACCCAGTCGACAGCACCAGCCCCAGCAGTCAGGGCTTTGATAATTGGAACTCCGAGGCAGGCAGCCTCAGTGACGTCGATCACGTCCCCTCGGCAACAAAAGCAGAAGCAGTCTTCCGCAATGGACTGCACTCATTATGGAAAGCCAGGACACGTTGTTTCAGAGTGTCGCAGAGCACAGGGATTGTGCTTGGCTTGTGGAGCACCGGACCACAAGATAGGGTCCTGTCCGAATAGGGCCAGTTCATCATCGGCCCAGACTAGTCCCTCGGTAAGGGGACCAGCCCCAGTCCAGCAGCAGCAGTAGTATCCATTGCCGAGGCCATTGCCACCTCAGGCCCAAGTGTTTCAGCAGCAGTACCAGCCTCCGAGGCCATTGCCGCCTCAGGCCCTAGCCTTCCAGCTACAAAGACCCCAGCAGTATGCCCAGGTCCGAGCTCAGATCCAGAACCGGCAGAGAGGTTCCTAGCAGGATATCTTTCTTCTTTCTCGTACCTTCGATTTCCTTGCTTACATACATGATTGCATGATTGATTGTTTAGTATAGCTTGCCTGTGATTAGCATAGCTTGTCCTTGCCACTCTAGCCTCTACATTAAATTCCGAGGACGGAATTCTTTTAAGGTGGGTAGAGTTGTGATGCCCGTAGTCCGCATTACGTATTGGAAATACGTATACGTATTTCGGGCTCGTATTTTTTTGGTTTGTCATAATTAGTTAGCCTTGGGTTTTATTTTGCATGTTGCATTAGCATGGTTCATCATGGGATTGCATTGGCTTGGTTTGGTTCGGTTTAGTGGGTTTGGCTTGGTTTGGTTTTGTGGAGAACCACTCCCACCTACCACCACTCCCACCATAAATATCTATCCCTCTCTCTCTCTTCCATTATTACTCATTACTCATTTCTTCTTCTCCATCTTTACTTCTCCACCTACCAGGAGAGAAGGAGAGCTTAGGCAAGTGCATCTTGCTTCATGGAGGAACCCCATTTTTATTGTTCTATTGTCTTCCTCATGTGTTTCTAACCCACTTTAGTACTTGTCATTTTTCATTTCCATGGTTAAATTTTTGTAGATCTAGCTTTGTGGTATTTTTGGTTCCCAGGATTTTGATCCATCAAACTTGCATATTTTGCTAAGTTGATGATTCCATGTTGCAGAGAATATTGTTTGGTCCAAATTTGACCTATAAAATTTTGTTGAGCCGCATGAACATTTTTGCACTCAGCCGCATGGCCTATACATGCAATTGCCAGCATTTATTTTTGTATGCATTATTTAATGCAATGCTAACAAGTCAGCCGCATAGGCATCATTATTTAATGCACTAAGAATGGAATGCATCAGCACCCATGTGAGCCGCATATGCATGCAATATTTTGCTTGCAATATTCCCACGTGCATCTCATACATACAATATTTTATTGTCTATTTTAAATGCATGTATTTAATGCATTGTTCCAATGCATTTTCCTAATGCACCAGAGAGCCGCATAGCTATTCAAATGCTTGAGTGCTTTAATATTTAAATATTAAATGTCTTCAGGATTCAATGTTTTAAAGCTTTGGATCAACCGCATGGCTTGTAAATAAATGCTTTAGTGCTTGATATTTAAATATTATATGTCTTAAGGATTCAATGCCTTAAGCTTTGATTAAAGCTTTTTGGAGCAACAGAGCCGCATATGGCTTGGATGTTGTCTCATTCCAAATGCCTTAACTTAATACAATGTCATTTCATACTTAATGCTTAGGATTAAGCATTTTGTCTTTATATGTTTGACTAAAGACACCATAGCCGCATAAGCTTTTAAAGCTTACATTCTTAATATATTACTTTAGGCTTTTATGCATTTTAAGGCACTAAAGTTTATATTTTAGGCCTTAGTCCCTAGGAATGCAACTAATGCATTGGAGCCGCATAAGCATTCTGGAGACTTAATTTTTATGCAATTAAGTCCTTGACTTTATTGCTTAATGCAATTAAGTCCTTACTATTTTTATGTTTTATGCTTTAATGCTTGGATTAAGCATTCTGGAGATGCAGAGCCGCATGGCCCTTGGCCATTTAATAATATTATTATTTGCATGAAATCTAGGTGAGCCGCATAGGCTCCCTCCCCTCCACTATCTAATATTTTGGCCACGTGAACCATTAATTAAAGGGTTCACGAATACCTTTTCTTATTGCATTAATTGTGGGGGTCCCACATAACTTCTTTTAGTTGACTTGCTTGCTGAAGTGGGAGCTTGCAATTATTGCGGGTCCCACTATCTTTTGTCTTACTTGATTTCATGCCCTCTTTATTATATTGGCCGCATGGGTGGCCTCCCACTCTCTTTGACCGCATGTTTGTTCTCCCACTTTTGGACCACATGGGTCCCACTTTGATTGTTTAAATGTCTTATTTGTGTGAATTGTGGTCCGAATTTCTTTCCACTCCCAACATAAAAGTTATAGAGTTTCCCCTTGGCTTCATGAATATATATATATTATTAATATATTATTATTTAAATTGTGCAAGTTTCTCTCCTCCTTGATAAATGACATGACTTGATAGTGACCCGCCGTGGTGCACTCCTGACATGATAACTTGACCTGACAAATTTGACATGATAACTTGACATGATAATTCTTGATAGTGGCCCGCCGTGGCGTACTCTTGACATGATAAACCTGACATGATATTTCTTGAAATGCTGTTGCGACGGCTAACACGACATGACAAGATTGAATGACCTGGACACCGTGGACGATTGTGCTTGTGCAAATGAACCCGTCTTGTCCTGCATCATGTCTAGGACGGGGATCCCTGAGTACCACGGTCAGGGGTACCCACTGAAATCAACTAAGGCTAATAACTAGAATAAATCCAGTAGTCATGAAGAAATTTTCCAGCTACAGGCAATCCCGTTATCTGGGCGCCCCACTTGGGATCTGTAGCCTGCCGTCGAGTAGGGCACATTTCCAGCACACTGTCATGTGTTGTACCCTCTAAGTCAACTAAGGGTACATGCGTTTCCTGGACGATGTACCCACTTGAATTCAATCCTTAATTGCGTTTGGATAGCCTGGATGGTCTGCAGGGCTTGTGGCTGTGGAATAATCTTGCTGCATCTTGCTAGTAATTAGGCCTGTGATAACCCTAGTTAGTTAAAGTATCAAGCCGTACTTATTGCTTGGCCGTAAAATGTTGGATGAAGTTCAATCAGTCTAGTCTTGTCTTGATCCTGTACAAGATTGTTACATGTCCTGATTTCTTACATTTATCCTGCCGATAAATGGTGGAAGAATCCAAGTTCTGTTCAGATGAAGGGTTACAACCCCGGTCCTTGTTTGGTTTACGGGTTGTAACCTGGTTATCTGAATAGTCCCATGGTTATCCCATCGTATATCACCTGTCCTGTTTTCTTTAATTGTTGTCTTTTATTGTATATTATTACTCTTGTGCTGATTGCTGGTTTTAGTTCCTAAGTGAAGCCTCCTTTGTGGTACTTGCTCTTTCTGGGGTCTGACCCAGCTGGTTTTGTATGGCCAGATACCAGAGCAGCTCCAGAGGATCTACCGGTTTTCCAGCCCGATGGTGAACACCAGGGCAACGAGTGGGTTATTTTTGGCTCTCCCACTTTATTGTAAAAATTATTCTTTTGAGGCGTTTAGCCGCCGAGCAAGTGTTAGCTCGTGTACATTTTTACTTACTGTCTGCCTACGGGCTGTAACATGATTGGCAACCTAGGGTTGATCATGTATGACTAAACTCTTGCTAGTCCTCACATTTTGTAACGACTAGCTTCATGATCAGCTGAATATGTAATATTTGGGATGCCTTACTATTGTATATTTGGTGATCTTACATCTTGTAACTCTATTTACTTGCTTGTGATTGAGACACTTGGCTTGTTATTGACCTTAAGAGACTGATGGCTTGTAGATAAACTCTCATATATCTAGACAGCCGTGACCGTATAATAGAGTGGATCCCATCTCATTATACGTAGCTGGCTATGTCTGCCCCCGCTCTCCAGTATTCTGGTTCTGGGGCGTGACACGACAGGCCGCGCATAGCAAGCCGATGGAGCAGAGCACAGCAGCAGTAGCTGCGAAGGGTCAAATTTACAGGTAATAATCTCCCTAGTTCCTCCATCGATTTTCGAACCAATTGGTTCGATAGAAGAACAACATATAGGTCTTTAGACGCCTCCAATTAGTTCGTAGAGAAATGACCCAGAATCGAAGAGAAATCGACCCCAAAAATCCGAAAAACCTGTTCCAAAATAGGGCACATAACAGTCCATGAACCCACTTTTGAGGATCGTTTTCGATCAATCCAGTCCAATATTAGAAAAACTTTTTAAAGAGACTTTTAGACAACATATAGGTCTTCATCACCCTTTTTGCGGAATTTGAATTCATCGATTGAGCGTCGAGAAATCGAATCCCAAAGTTTTCCAAAAACCTGTTTTAAAAACATTGAAATTGTTCCACACGACGTGCGTCACGTCAATCGGGACAACGTGGTTGCGAATCGAAAGTATCAAAAGCTGCGTAACGGCTTCAGGGTCGTGTGGGCTTTGACGGAATTCAAATTGGTCGCGTGTGCACGACGAATTTGATGCGTATCCGTCGAAATTCGCCGTATCGTGCACTTTGCAAATTTCTCAATTACTTTGTGCACGCTCGTCAGATCGAGACAAAACTTGCGCCAACAGGACCATATCGTTTTTCTGGTCCTGTATGCCAAGTTTGGTCCGATTCTGAGACTGTTGATAAAATCGCCGTTTCGCGGGCCCCACGGTCCGACTCAACGGGTGATTTTGTGCACGGCCTGCCGGAATTCAACTTTGGACATACGGTTGGGCTCGTATTGAAAAACTGGATTCGTAGACATGTAGTTTGATGACTTTAGAGACCATTGACTCTGGCACGTTTTTCGGTGCAAAGCGGGTCCAACGGCGGACATCGTTTTTGCCTGAAATTACCGTTTAGCCCCTGTATCCAGAATTGGACTTAAGGACATGCAATCCTAGCTAATTTGACTATTCTGAGACTGTTGGCATTGTCTGTTTCAGCTTTCGGAGACAGTTGTGATGATTTGGACTTTATGGCTTAGCAGTGGACTAGATTGTTATTGGATTTGCGTGCAACCTCCAGGCAAGTATACCTTGCCTCCCTCTACAGTTTTATTTACGTGCATTTTATTTCAGTTTTCAGCTTTTGGATTATTTATGGACATATGCTTTTCGTGTTATTTTCTGTGGAGTTGTTTTTATTGTTTATAGCCATGTTCATGTTTTGGCCTTCTGTTTCACATTTGGAGTTCTCGTCAGTACCTTGCTTGAGTCGTGTCATAGAACGAGTATGTGTAAGTGAACTGCTAAATCTTTGACATTGTGTCCTTGGCACCAGAGAGTCCACACTCGGGACGAGGGTGTTTTCTTTGATCTGTTTACATCCGTGAGTCCACGCTAGGGACTA
Source organism: Iris pallida (assembly GCA_029216955.1). Taxonomy (NCBI): domain Eukaryota; kingdom Viridiplantae; phylum Streptophyta; class Magnoliopsida; order Asparagales; family Iridaceae; genus Iris; species Iris pallida. Next base: position 23,240,503 of record JANAVB010009598.1, read on the forward strand.
GGATGTCGATTATTTACACCAGAGAGTCCACGCTCGGGACGAGGGTGTAGATTTGACTTGACTTGCACCAGAGAGTCCACGCTCGGGACGAGGGTGTTTACATCAGAGAGTCCACACACGGGACGAGGATGTAGTAATTGCACCAGAAAGTCCACACTCGGGACGAGGGTGCCTTGCCGTGAACTAACCAGAGAGTCCACACTCGGGACGAGGGTTAGTACTAACCAGAGAGTCCACACTCGGGACGAGGGTTACTACTAACTAGAGAGTCCACACTCGGGACGAGGGTTAGTGTTTAGTTCAAACCCGTGAGTCCACACTCGGGATGAGGGTTTGGTTTCTTCCATTGATCTCGTGATTATCGTTCATCCGGCAGTTCATTTATGCGTAGTTGTTCTAGTGTTCGTATTCATGTTCGTGTTGTGTTCGTAGTCATTTGTCTTGTCCTTGTTGTTTCTTGTTTATTTCCTTGCGCATGATAAAATTGTTAGATAGACATGTATATTATGTATCTTGCTATGTCCTCTGAGGACCTGATGATCTCTTCAGGTTTAGCGGTTGCATGGAGTTAGCTAGTAATTCTGGATGGCAGACGTGATGATACATTGCGGGATTTAGGTATCGTTATTGTGTTTATTATCCGCTCATGCTTTCATACCTTATCATGAGATATCATGTTTCCGAATTTCATTTTAGACTCTTGTTATTTCTTTTAGAGTCTTATCGAACATATATGCTAGTGGGCTGCAGACCATGACCCATAGTGTTCATTCATGTTTCATATTCGTATTGTGGATTGAGATATAGATTTGTTTGCCATAAGTTGGCAGTATACCATAGCCTTGACAGCGTTTACGTATTCGAGTCGGGCTGTAGTCCGCTCGATGCGTAGCTGGGCTTGGACACGCTTCGTATCCGAAAAGCGGGTGCGGGTCGTGACAGATGCGTAGAAATTCTGATGCACGGATGTGCTGATGCGCAGGAATTCTGATGCACGGATGTGCTGATGTACAGATGTACATGAATTCTGATGCGCGGATGCGCAAAATTGTATTATTTTGCTATTTTTTTTGCCCGTTTAAGCTGTTTTATAGCTATAATCTCAAAAATCTCAGAACATGAAAGTTGTAGGTCTTTGTCTTAGCTTCAAGAATCTTCATGTCTCACTTTAATTAGAATTCATATGTGACTTATGGTTTCAGTTACACTTGGGTGCTCTCGATCTTCTTTGCATGTTTTCTATACTTAACCTAAATTGCGGCGAGCCGACTTGACACTTGATTGTCTTGAGCTAGTAACATGAATCTGGCTCGAATATAATAACATGAACATGGCATGATAACTCTTGATAGTAACCCGTCGTGGTGCACTCTTGACAAGCAACTTGACATGATAATTCTTGATAGTGGTCCGTCGTGACGCACTCTTGACATGATAAGTAACCTGACATAACATAACAATCTTGAACGCTGTTGCGACAGCTACCTGGACTTGCTAAGTAACTCTTGTTTTGACACCGTGGTTGATTCTCTTGGTTGTGCCTGTACAAGCTACATGTCTCGTCTTGCATCATGCCTAGGATATGGATTTCTGATTACCACGATCAGGGATTTATACTGAATCTGACTAGGATAATAACTAGATTGATCAAGTAGTTCATAAAAAGATTTTCCAGCTACAGGCCGTCCCGTTATCTGGGCACTTTAATTGGACTTGTAGCCTGCCATTGAGTAGGGCATATTTCCAGTACACTGTCATATGTTGTACCCCCAAGTCACCTAATCCAACTTTCTTAACTTGCAACTGGATAACCTGGATTAAGTCTGCAGGGCTTGTGGCTGTTGGAACATTTTATTGCATCTTGTTAGTAATTAGGCTTGTGATAACCCTAGTTAGTTAAAAGTATCAAGCCGTACTTGTTGCTTGGCCGTGATTGGTGGATGGAGTCCAGTCTAGTCTTGTCTAGACAGTGCCACTTCAGGATTACTTTAGCACATTATTGTTATGCTTTACTCTTGTCGATAAATGAGTGGAGACTAAGCTCTGTTCGGGTGAAGGGTTACAACCCCGATCCTTGTTGTGTTTACGGGTTGTAATTTGGTTACCGAAATAGTTCCTTAGTTTTTTTATCGTTTATCATCCTGATTTCCTTAATCCATGTCTTTCATTATCAATTATGTCTTTATGTGCTAATATGCTGGTTTTAGTTCTTAAGTGAAGCCTCCCTTGTGGCACTTGCTCTTTCTGGGGTCTGACCTAGCTGGTTTTGTATGGCCAGATTTTGGAGTAGCACCCGAGGATCTACCTGTCTTCCAGCCAGATGGTGAATACCAGACGCAATCCTGGCAACGAGTGGGTTTCTTATTTTGCTCTCCCACTTTATTATAAATTATTTTTTTGAGGTATTTAGCCGTCGAGCAAGTGTTAGCTCGTGTTGAAACTTTAATTTCTGTCTGCCTACAGGCTGTTACATGATTGACAAATCCTAGGGTTGATCATGTATGACTTAAAGTCTTGCTAGTCTTTGTATTTTGTATGACTAGCTTCATGATCATCTGAATATGTAATATTTGGGACACCTTACTTTGTATGCCTGATAATCTTATATCTTATAACAATTACTTGATTGTTGAGATTGAGACACTAGACTTGTTCATGACCATAAGAGACTGTTGGCTTGTAGATAAACCGTCATACATCTAGACAGTCGTGACCGTATATCGAGGTAGATTATACTTTAATGTATGTAGCAGGCTGTGTCTGTTCCCCGCTCTCCAGTATTCTGGTTCTGGGGCGTGACACGGTTTAAGTGGTGGCCCATGCAGGTCTGGTAAATTAAGATGTGTGAGGGTTTTACTGAATAGATGTCTCAATCAGTACTCACCCTTGATCTCTACTCGTGTCTTCTAATCTTTCTGAAATTTTAACCTGATCACGTGCTTATATCCTCGAACTATCTTGGTCCTTCCTTATTGTTTTTCATGCCATTTCTTCAGTGGCATTGCTCCTGGTCCTACCGATCAGCAAGGTGGAGCACCTCCAGTGAACCAGCAGCAACCTGGAGACCAAACCCAACACTCTGGAGCGTCCTCTCGAGTCATACATTCAGGGGACCCAGATCCCCCGGTTCAGCCAGTCCAACCTATAGATCCTGACAATGGAACCCTGGTAGGACTCATCAGATAATTGCTTTCGTCACAAGATCGTCGAGGCGATGCCCTGCACCAGACAATACAAGATGCCATGGGCAGAGTTGGTTACCAAAAGAATAATGCAGCCAATAGCTTCAAGTGCTTGAACCCTCCTTTCTTTGACGGCAGTGAAGATGCTATCGCTGCTGATGCGTGGCTTTCGGACATAGAAGTTATCCTGGAGGCAGCTAAGATTCCTGAGAAAGAGAAGGTAGCCATTGTGCGCCTGCAGTTATTGGACTTAGCCCGCAGCTGGTGGGCGATGCTAGCAGTTGGATTACCAATGCCTATTTTATGGGCAGTATTCAGCAATAAGTCCCAGGCCAAGCACTTTGATGCAGTGGCTCGATATGATCTACAGATGAGATTCATTAATCTTAAGCATATGGGAAGGACGGTCGATGGATATGCGATCGAGTTTTTTAGACTTAGTCGGTTTGCTTCCACCTTGGTGACAACCGAATTGGACCGAGCCCAGCGATTCCAGCAGGGACTCCACCTAGAGATCATTATATCAGTGGAGAAGTTTGAGCACCATACGTTTGATACCGTCTTGCGAGCAGCAAAGAGACATGAGTATACTTCGCAGAGGATTGTAGATAGAAGCGGAGGACGGAAGAGGTCTCATAGGCAGATGTCCCAGTCATCAGCACCAGTCCCGGCAGCAAGGGCTTTGAATATTGGAGCTCCTAGGAGGACGACCACAGTTTTGTCGGTTCAATACTCGACACCATCGTATCCTCAATAGTAGAAGCAGAAGCAGTCTTCGACAACGGGCTGCTCTTATTGTGGAAAGCCAGGACATGTAGTATCAGAATGTCGCAGAGTACAGGGATTGTGCTTGGCTTGTGGAGTACCGGATCACAAGATAGGGTCCTATCTGAATAGAGCCAGTTCATCATCATCAAACCTAACCAGTCCGTCGGTTAGGGGTCCAGCACCAGTGCAGCAGTAGTACCAGCCTCTGAGGCCATTTATAATGCCTCAGTCCCAAAATACGTAGGACTAGGAACATAGACATGCCAGCCGTATAATAAATATACGTAAGCTGTAAAATGCAGTAGAACCATAACTAATCTCATCCACACAAAATAAAAGAATAAAAGATATCATAAAATGAATATGAATTGTCTTGATACAATATGTTGGGCGGAGACAAATCTACTACCAATAAGTAAGGAAAGAAATACATGGAAATGAAATAAGTTTGGCGAGCGAAGCGAAGACGATCCAAGTGCAATCATCCTCGAAGAAATGGAGATGGTCACGGCTAGAGCTAGAACACCTGCAAAAAATAAGAGCACACACCTGGCGAGATAACCAAGTCCTCAGAGGGACGTAATAAGACACATAATATCATGCCAAGAACTGAATAAATAAGCTCAATAGAAAAGTATATGTGACTACACAAATAAAGGTCCTTAACCATTCTATGTGAAAATGCATTTTGAAGACAACGTTCCACACAAGGGCTCCCGAGACTAGAAACATGGCGCATTAGCGTTTCAACCAAGGCACTAGTGGCGTCTAAAGAAAAGTAAATGCACGGCCCATTAGCACTCGAGTGAGAGCTAAGGGGCATCTAGAGAAAAATAAATGCACGGCCACTAGCTCTTGGGAGAGTTACTAACGGCAGCTAGAGGAAAGTAAATGTACGGCATATTTGTGTTTCAACCGAGGCACTAGTGGCATCTAGAGGAAAATAAAATAAGTGCACGGCGTACTAGCTCTCGGCTGAGTCACAAACGGCAGCTAGAGAAAAGTAAATGTGTGAAAGCCCCTGCGCCTAATAACTGTCTTCACCCTCCCCATGCACTACTCGTACTGAATCCATACCATGATATTCCTAATAACTGCTAAGTCTTCTAGATAACCATAACTATTTAGCAATTATTGCCTATCGCACAGAATGTGCGCACCGATGGCCAGTCGATACGTACGTCCGAGATCTATATGAGACTCGTGACTCGTGATACACAAGTGTCAAGGCCAATAAACGCGGCACAAACAAAGGTAGTCCCTTAACTCTAGGCCAAATGTATAAATAAAACTAAAGTATAATAATTTGCAACTACATATAATTTTTGAAAGAACAACTTATAAAAAATAAAACATGCATGATATTGAGCAAGAAATTAAACAGTAAAGGCAAGGTATCTTGCCTGGTGTGTCGTCTGGTGTGGTGCAACGATCCGACAAGTTTCGGGTAGTCCATTAGCCATGTCTGATGAGAAAGGTCCAAATTTTGCAGAGGAATTAGGAGGAGGTATTAGTCGTGAATAGGATTTAGGTTCGAAAGAATTTGTAGAATAACTATTTTGGAAATATTCATAATACTTTAAAAGTTACACATACTTGGAATTCAAATAAATCCTTTATAATACTTTTGAAAAAAATATATTTATTTTTTAAAATATCTAGGGTTGAAAACTAGCTTTTGTCAAAATAACTACATTTTCTTTTATTCAAAATTTACAAATAAGGGCTTGAAAATTTAGGATTCGTATTTAAAACAAAAATATTTTATAATAAGATATCTCTTTTTTTCCCTTTAAATTTGAAAGTCAAAAATGTTATTTTGTTATAATAAAATTTTAAAAATAATGAATACCATTTTCAAGTATCTAATAATAATAATACAAAATCCTAATAATAATAATAATAATAATAATAATAATAATAATAATAATAATAATAATAATAATAATAATAATAATAATAATGATAATAACTTCCTCCCTCAATTTTAACAGTGAGAGAGAGGGAAGTAATAATAATAATAATAATAATAATAATAATAATAATAATAATAATAATAATAATATAAACGTTAAAGAAACTTACTGCTCATTCATTCCCCTAATTTCCTTCTCAGTAAGAGAGAGAGAGAGAGAGAGAGAGAGAGAGAGATGTGAGAGTTCGAGAGAGCGGGAGAGGGACGGAAGACTCACCGAGGGTTCGTCTCAGCCCAGCGGGCGGCAGCGGTGGCACAGCAACCCGAGGAAGGAGGCGGCACAGCAGATCTGACGGTTCTGGAGGAGTGGCGCGGAGGGGGTTCGCCGAGGCGGCGTGGGGATTCGTCGAGGCGGAGGAGCGACGGCGGCTCGAGGGGATCATCGGGGGCGGCGCGCCCATGGAGGAAGCGGCGGCAGATGTGGACGGCGGCGGTACTCGTCGATTGACCGCGGATTGGTGGCCGGCCGGACACACCTTAGCGGCGCGAGACTCGGCGAGCAGGCGGGGTCCTAGCACGCGGCGACCACCGTGGAAGCTCGGCGGAAGGAGAAACTTCAGCGCATCTGCGCGGCCGGGACGCCGGCGGAGGCCAGAGGCGACCGTACACAGACAGAGGTGACGAGGGAGGTTGCCGGCGTGGTCGAGGAGACTCCACACGGCGGCGCTCGACTCCGGGCATGGCCGGGTTGGGGTTCGACGGTGATTACGGGTTCTGGTTGCGGTGGACGATAACGCGGAGTGGCGGCGTACGGGCTTGATGCGGCCGGGTAAAACGCACACTGAGGTTAGGTTTTATATTTTGGTATTTCTTGATGGCGACGGTGATGAATTCGTGGTGACGGCGGTTGGGATGATGTTGTCAGTGGTGATGGTGGAGGTGGGGATGCTGACGGGGCAGCGGTGGACAGGGAACGAGGAGGATGGGGATGTTGGTGACGACGACGTGGTGGTGGTGTGTGGTGAAGGGGCGGCTTATGGTCGATGTCGGGAGTGGTTGGAGGCAGATGGCTGGAGGTGGCAACGATGGCGGGTCGGACGTGATGGTGGCAGCAATGTGCCACAAGGATGGGGTCGGGGTGGTTCTGTGGTATTGTCGTCGTGTCCGGGGGTGTGTCCCGACACGAGACGGATAACTGTACAAGAGCTGGAATAAGATTGACACTGACACGGTACACAATTTGGTTGCGGAAATATTTGTGGAGGAGTACCTCTCCTTTTATAGAAGGTGGGAATTTTCATTAGGATAAGGATTAGAAATATTAAACTCCGCTTAGATAATTTCCACCGCTAATTTAAATTAATTTAATAAATCCAATCCAATCCCAAATCGTTTTAAATATAATTACATTCCATCTTCTAGTTTAAATCCATATAGAATATTCGAATTTCAAATATAGATATTAAGTAAATTATTTAAACAAATCAATAAAATCAATCAAGGTTTTTTGATTACCACAATAATTTCAAAAACATATTTTCTAAAATTACCAATAATAATAATTTCAAAAATAATAAATATTTAAAAATAAACTAATATATATTTACAAAATATATATTTATTCACAAATAATATTTACATAATTATATTTTTCTAGAATACAATAAAATATTATTTATTATTAGTAGCTGTTAGAAAAGAAAGGCTTAAAATAACAAACTTAGATATTTTGGTATGATAGCAAAATAATTATCATATATATGATTTTGAAAATGGAAAACGTTTTTCTAAAAATATGTATGCTCGCACATATTCGCACTCGTCGAGCAATTACGAAAACAAAATTTCGCGTGCGACGTACAATACGACTATGTGACGTACACATACAGTTTAAAAAATAAATCCATACAATTTTAAATAAAAAAATATAGTAAAAATTTAGGGGTTTTACATCCTACCCAGCTTAAAAGAATTTCATCCTCGAAATTAAGAATTAGTAGGGAGTAAGAAGACGCAAGGGGTATCGATAAGGAAGCACAGTCAATTCGTTGGGCGAGACAAGGAAACGACGTTTAATGAAAACATGCATTAGAGTCGTGATTTCAATAATGGCAAAGATAATCATGGATTAACGCAAGAAGGAAAGTGGTTAAGATAACGCACAATAAAGAACAGTATGGGTTATAGAAATAAATTAGAGACCTTAAAGTTATGGTCTCTTGAGAGTAGGTCGAGGGCACGATTTAGAGAATGAAATAGATTCACTTAAATTAAGCGATTAGAGGGTCTTGATAGGACCGAGTAGTTTAGGATGAAGATATAGCAACATCTAGTGATAATGGTCCTACTCAATAGGAAGGCTAGAGTAATTGTTCTAGTACAACGCCTTCGTCCTTCTAAAATAGGTGGAGGCAAAAGCAATATAGAGTTCGAAGGAGACGTTATCGAATACGAATACGTGGTTCAAAGGCGACCGAATAATTCAAAAGGAGTTGCCAAGGCAGTCGCGGATGGGACCTTAGAGGACAAGTTTAATTATGTTCCATTCACGTAGAATAATAGACAAAAGCGAACCAAAGTGCACTCGGTTGATCAGACCATCATGCACCGGTTCTGATTAGACAATATGTTAGTGAGCGCGCTCAATAGCATAAGTCATGAACAAACTCGATAAACGGATGAGTTTGCAAAACTAGATTATAGTAGCAACATTAGTCAAGGTGGTAAAAATGTTGGCACGGAAGACTAAGATTGGTAGAAAGAACCAATATGAATGGTCTAAGTGTCGTAAAAATCTAAGTCTTGTTTATTCCTATACGATCAGTCTACGGTTTATTGTCCAAGGCTTGGTTGACCAAATGGGTTAAATCCCTCTAGTCCCTATAGTCTAGATAATCCTAATTGTATTCTCCTTAATGGTCAAGGGTGTGTCAAGTCGTGGGATATTCTATCCAACTTAAAGAATTAAGCTAAGGGTGTTTGGAACATCTAATTAGTAGGGTTAATCTTCTAGCAAGTATGAAGTGAAGATAAGAATAACGATAGAAGGAATCAAGCAAGATGCAATCGATGAGTCGGTCGAATGTGGAATCGAGGAAAGAGGTCAAGTATGTGGATGAGATCCTGGACTTCTAATCCTATTCGCAGGCTTGCTTGGTACGGTAAAGTAACCAAACAATTTATCTCGACTTGCATGGGCCACCACAAAAACATGTAACGCCCCAGTCCCAAAATACGTAGGACTAGGAACGTAGACATGCCAGCCGTATAATAAATATACGTAAGCTGTAAAATGCAATAGAACAATAACCAATCTCATCCACACAAAATAAAAGAATAAAAGATATCATAAAATGAATATGAATTGTCTTGATACAATATGTTGGGCGGAGACAAATCCACTACCAATAAGTAAGGAAAGAAATACATGGAAATAAAATGAGTTTGGCGAGCGAAGCGAAGACGATCCAAGTGCAATCATCCTCGAAGAAATGGAGATGGTCACGGCTAGAGCTAGAACACATACGAAAGACAAGAGCACACACCTGGCGAGATAACCAGGTCATCAGAGGGACGTAACAAGACACATAATATCATGCCAAGAACTGAATAAATAAGCTCAACAGAAAAGTATATGTGACTACACAAATAAAGGTCCTTAACCATTCTATATAAAAATGCATTTTGAAGACAATGTTCCACACAAGGGCTCCCGAGACTAGAAACATGGCACGTTAGCATTTCAACCAAGGCACTAGTGGCATCAAGAGAAAATTAAATGCACGACCCATTAGCACTGGAGTGAGAGCTAAGGGGCATCTAGAAAAATAAATGCATGGCCACTAGCTCTTGGGTAAGTTACTAACGGCAGCTAGAGGAAAGTAAATGCACGGCACATTTGTGTTTCAACCGAGGCACTAGTGGCATCTAGAGGAAAATAAAATAAGTGCATGGCGCACTAGCTCTCGGCTGAGTCACAAATGGCAGCAAGAGAAAAGTAAATATGTGAAAGCCCCTGCGCCTAATAACTGTCTTCACCCTCCCCATGCACTACTCGTGCTGAATCCACACCACGATATTCCTAATAACTGCTAAGTCTTCTAGACAACCATAACTATTTAGCAGTTATTGCCTATCGCACAACATGTGCGCACCGATGGCCAGTCGATACGTACGTCCGAGATCTATATGAGACTCGTGACTCGTGATACACAAGTGTCAGGGCCAATGAATGCGGCACAAACAAAGGTAGTTCCTTAACTCTAGGCCAAATGTATAAACAAAACTAAAGTATAATAATTTGCAACTACATATGGTTTTTGAAAGAACAACTTATAAAAAATAAAACATGCATGATATTGAGCAAGAAATTAAACAGTAAAGGCAAGGTGTCTTTCCTGGTGTATCGTCTGGTTTGGTGCAACGATCCGACAAGTTCCAGGTAGTCCATTAGCCATGACTGATGAGAAAGGTCCAAATTTTACAGAGGAATTAGGAGCAGGTATTAGTCGTGAATAGATTTAGGTTCGAAAGAATTTGTAGAATAACTATTTTGGAAATATTCATAATACTTTAAAAGTTACACATACTTGGAATTCAAATAAATCCTTTATAATACTTTTGAAAAAAATATTTGTTTTTTTAAAATATCTAGGGTTGAAACTACCTTTTGTCAAAATAACTACATTTTCTTTTATTCAAAATTTACAAATAAGGGCTTGAAAATTTTGGATTCGTATTTAACACAAAAATATTTTATAATAAGATATCTTTTTTTCCCCCTTTAAATTTGAAAGTCAAAAATGTTATTTTGTTATAATAAAATTTTAAAAATAATGAATACCATTTTCAAGTATCTAATAATAATAATACAAAATCCTAATAATAATAATAATAATAATAATAATAATAATAATAATAATAATAATAATAATAATAATAATGATAATAACTTCCTTCCTTAATTTTAACAGTGAGAGAGAGGGAAGCAATAATGATAATAATAATAATAATAATAATATAAACGTTAAAGAAACTTACTGCTCATTCATTCCCCCAATTTCCTTCTCAGTAAGAGAGAGAGAGAGAGAGAGAGAGAGAGAGAGAGAGAGAGAGAGAGAGGGGTGAGAGTTCGAGAGAGCGGGAGAGGGACGGAAGACTCACCGAGGGTTCGTCTCAGTCCAGCGGGCAGCAGCGGTGGCACAGCCACCCGAGGAAGGAGGCGGCGCGGCAGATCTGACGGTTCTGGAGGAGCGGCGCGGAGGGGGTTCGCCGAGGCGGCGTGGGGATTCGCCGAGGCGGAGGAGCGACGGCGGCTCGAGGGGATCATCGGGGGCGGCGCACCCATAGAGGAAGCTGAGGCAGATGTGGGCGGCGACGGTACTCGTCGGTGGACCGCGGAGTGGTGGCCGTCGGACACACCATGGCGGCGTGAGACTCGACGAGCAGGCGGGGTCCTAGCACGCGGTGACCACCGTAGAAGCTCGACGGGAGGAGAAACTTGTGCGCATCTGCGCGGTGGGGACGCCGGCGGAGGCCAGAGGCGGCCGCGCACAGGCGGAGGTGACGTGGGAGGTTGCCGACGTGGTCGAGGAGACTCCATGCGGCGACGCTCGACTCCGGGCATGGCCGGGTTAGGGTTCGACGGTGATTACGGGTTCTGGTTGCGGTGGATGATGACGCAAAGTGGCGGCGTACGGACTTGGCACGGCCGGAGAAAACGCACACTGAGGTTAGGTTTTATATTTTTGTATTTGTTGATGGCGATGGTGATGAATTCGTGGTGACGGTGGTTGGGATGATGTTGTCAGTGGTGATGGTGGAGGCGGGGATGCTGCCGGGGCAGCGGTGGACAGGGAACGAGGAGGATGGGGATGTTGGTGACGACGACGTGGTGGTGGTGCGTGGTGAAGGGGCGGCTTATGGTCGTTGTCGGGAGTGGTTGGAGGCAGATGGCTGGAGGTGGCAACGATGGCGGGTCGGACGTGATGGTGGCAGCAATGTGCCGCAAGGATGGGGTCGGGGTGGTTCTAGACCTGTCAATGGATAGTCGAAAATTCGAATCCGATCCGATTCCGTATCCGAACTTTCGGATATTTTTCGAAATTTCGGATATCGGATTCGGATATCCGAATATTTTTCGGATATTATCCGTTTTCGAATACGAATTCGAATATTAAGGTATTCAAATCCGTTAATATCCAATCCGACTTTAAATTGCAAATTTCGGATATCGAATTCGGATATCGGATTCGGATATCCAAAATTTTATATATATTATAGTATAATGTATATGTAATATATATTAATTAATAGAGAAGATTAAAGTATTTTATTCTCAACTAACTTTTACATAAAATAATTATAATATAATTTATATATAATAGTAATATATATTAATTACAATTTACAACTTAAGAAGAAAGGACTCAAATATGTAGAGAAATTGAATTTGGTTTTCGGATATTCGGATAATAACTAAATTTCTAATATTTCGGATTTCGGATATTCGGATACCAACATTCGAATTTTTTAGCTAATCGGATCGAATATTATCCGATATCCGTTAAACTAGACGGATACGAATTCGGATTGTCAAAAGAGAGATCCGTTCGGATATCGGATCGAATTCAGATATTATAAAAAAAATTCGGATTCGGATACGGATATTGTCCTGTCCGTACCGATAAGCATCCGTTGACACCCCTAGGTGGTTCTGTGGTACTGTCGTCGTGTCCGGAGGTGTGTTCCGACACGATACGGATAACTGTACAAGAGCTGGAATAAGATTGACACCGACACGGTACACAATTTGGTTGCAGAAATATTTGTGGAGGAGTACCTCTCCTTTTATAGGAGGTGGGAATTTCCATTAGGATAAGGATTAGAAATATTAAACTCCGCTTAGATAATTTTCACCGCTAATTTAAATTAATTTAATAAATCCAATCCAATCCCAAATCGTTTTAAATATAATTACATTCCATCTTCTAATTTAAATCCATATAGAATATTCGAATTTCAAATATAGATATTAAGTACATTATTTAAACAAATCAATAAAATCAATCAAGGTTTTTAGATTACCCCAATAATTTCAAAAACATATTTTCTAAAATTACCCATAATAATAATTTCGAAAATAATAAATTTTTAAAAATAAACTAATATATATTTATGAAATATATATATTTATGCACAAATAATATTTACATAATTATATTTTTCTAGTATACAATAAAATATTATTTATTATTAGTAGCTGTTAGAAAAGAAAGGCTTAAAATAAAAAACTTAGAAATTTTGGTATGATAGCAAAATAATTATCATATATATGATTTTGAAAATGGAAAACATTTTTCTAAAAATATGTATGCTCGCACATATTCGCACTCGTCGAGCAATTACGAAAATAAAATTTCGCGTGCGACGTACAATACGACTATGTGATGTACACATACAGTTTAAAAAATAAATCCGTATAAATTTTAAATAAAAAAAATATATTAGAAATTTAGGGGTTTTATACCATTGTCGCCTCAGGCTCAACAGTATGCCCAAGCTCTGATTCATTACAGGCAGAGAGGTTTCCAGCAGAGGGGACCAGCACCAAGAGGATAAGAAAAGCTATGGTTCTGACCGTAGTAGAAGAATTGGCATCAGGTGAGGTGGTAACAGGTACTATTTTCGTCAACTCTTTTTCAGCATCAATCTTATTTGATTCGGGTGCATCGCATTCATTTATGTCTGCACGATTCGTAACATGGATAGGACTGAAGCTCGAGTCATTATCGGTAAGGCTCAATATACTTACTGGTAACGGTCTTGTGGGAGTAGATAGAGTCTTTTTCTCGTGTCGAATCATAGTTAGCGGTAGAGAGTTTCTCGCTAGATTGATAGAATTTTCGATGGCCGACTATGATGTGGTCCTAGGAATGGATTGGTTGAAGGATCAATATGCAAGGATAGACTGCCATGTTGGCAGGATTATTTTTGGTATTCCCGACGAACCATAGTTTTTATTTTTCAGAGGCGAAGTAGAACCTTCTCTACCAGTATTGCGGATGGCAGTAACAGTAGCAGTTCAGTTTCCCAGAGTAGTAGAAGAGTTTTTTGATGTATTTCCTGAAGTACTTCCAGGCATGCCCCCAGAGAGAGATTTAGAGTTCACCATTGATTTGCTTCCAGGGATGACACCAGTGTCAGAGGAAGTCTACATGATGGCACCTTCAGAATTGGAGATCTTGTACAAGATGATTAAAAAACTCAGAACCAAGGGATTCATTCGTGCTAGTAGATCGTCTTGGGGAGCCCCGATACTTCTTATGAAAAAGAAGGATGGTACGTCAAGATTATGTGTTGATTATTGTACCTTGAACTCTGTAACAATCAAGAATAGATATCCTCTACCAAGGATAGATGATTTATTTGATCAACTCAGTGGAGCGACAGTATTTTCGAAGATTGACTTGCGGTCAGGGTACCATCAGATCAGAGTCAGAGAGCAAGACATTCCGTAGATAACATTCAGAGCTAGATATATACATTGGGAGTTTCTTGTTTTGCCATTTGGAGCGACCAATGTACCAGCCGTATTCATGGACCTCATGAATCGTATCTTCATGCCCTATTTGGACCAGTTCTTGATAGTGTTTATAGACGACATCTTAGTCTATAACAAGAATAAGGCATAGCATGAGCAGCATCCACTACAAAAATTTGTCAGATTAGCTACGTTCCAAAACGTCGCTAATCTCGACCAAAATATTGCTAAACTAAATTAGCGACGTTTAATAAACGACAAAAAAAAGTGTGTCGCTAATCGAGAAAATGTCATAAAACGTCGCTATGGCGACGTTAGGTAGCGACGCTCATAACGTCGCTAAATAGCGACGTTATTTGCGACGTTTTCTTGTGGTCGCCGATTAGCGACACATTAGTGATGTCTTTGCGATGATGTGGTGGCATCAGATTGTTTATCACGTCAACAATTTAGCGGTGAGAGTAGCAACGTTTATATTCGTCGCTAACATTTAGCGACGAAAATAAACGTCGCTAAAAACGTCGCTAAATTAAAAAAATTAAAAAAAAATCCAGAATGCAAATGTACAATTCAAAATACAGAATCCAATCCAATCCAAAATACAGAATCTAATTCCTAGGTTCGCCGACCCCTTCGGTGGAACATTCAACACCGGTACGCACAATACAATCCAGAATAGACCAAAAATAATTGGTCATCTCCTCAAGCCTCTCGGAACATCACAATATACATCACACATCACACATCACACAAACAAATATACATCACAATATGCATCACACATCACACAAACCAATATACTTCACAAAAAAACAAATATCCATCACAATATCCAAAAGGAGATATATCCATGAAAATAAATATCTATCACAATATCCAGAGGAGATATATCTATCAAAACAAATCCAGTCAATATATGTATCTACGGTCGTCTATGCTGGGGCAGATAGAACTCCCTCAGCCAGCGCGCATAAGTAGGATCCGCAGCAGCCAGATCAATATCCAGAGGAGATGGATGACTGGAACTCCCGGTGGAACTGCCCTGTGGTGCCACCTCCTCCTTCACAGCTCCCTCGGCTTTAAGAATTACTTCTGGAGCAGCTCTCTCGGTAGAATTGCCCTATGGAGCTGGAGCCACCTCCTCTTTCACAGCCATCTGTGCCTCCCTCAAGCGAGATCCTCGGGTCTTAGGTGCCATCTGTGAGAACGGGTGCCATCTCGTTTGAGTACATTTTCGAAAGCAGATAAAATACAAAAAAAATTAATTTTTTGCCAAGTGTGAGAACGGATGGCTCAGAACACAACCCAAAATTCATTCTAGCATACATTAGTGTGAATCATCTATGTTCTGTACATATGGTGTAGTATATGTTCTTATCGTATCTAGTATCTGAAGAATGTAACAGAATCAAGATGAACTCACATAATGTAATACTAAGACATCATCTACTACTATATAAGATATAGTGATAGGTTGTCATATCATCATTGCCAAGGGATGAGGGTCGAAGGACAGTCAACTTTATCTACGGCTATATAGTTTCTGTCTCGCCAGTCGAATGGCTGCAGGAACTATGTCTGATCACCATGTCGTACCATAGATTAATGCAAATAGAGCTGGAGCTGGAGCCAAAATACAGAATCCAAAATACAAAATACAGAATCCAATATCTGGGTTCGCCAAAAATACAAAAATAAAGATTGACACACAGTACTAATTCATATGTGTTTTAAGTGTGAGAACGGATGGCTCAGAACACAACCCAAAATTCATTCTAGCATACATTAGTGTGAATCATCTATGTTCTGTACATATGGTGTAGTATATATTCTTATCGAATCTAGTATCTGAAGGATATAACAGAATCAAGATGAACCCACATAATATAATACTAAGACATTATCTACTACTAAAAGATATAGTGATAGGTTGTCGTATCATCATTGCCGAGGGATGAGGGTCGGAGGACAGTCAACTTCATCTACGGCTACATGAGCTAGTCGTCGCAAAACATCGCTATGACGTCGCTAATAGCGACTAATTTAGCGATGTTAGTATGAACGTCGCTAAATTCTAATTATATTCCCCCCAGCAATTCATTTTCCCCTATTTTACTCTCTCACTCTCTCTCCTCCTCCCCTCCGGCGCTCTCACTCTCTCCGGCGCTCTTACAGTACTAATTCATATATGTTTTAAGTGTGAGAACGGATGGCTCAGAACATAACCCAAAATTCATTCTAGCATACATTAGTGTGAATCATCTATGTTCTGTACATATGGTGTAGTATATGTTCTTATCGAATCAAGTATCTGAAGGATATAACAGAATCAAGATGAACCCACATAATGTAATAATAAGACATCATCTACTATAATAACAAAATCAAGATAGGTTGTCGTATCATCATTGCCAAGGGAGGGAGGTTAATTGGAGGAAGTTACTGTAAAAAGTGAAGACCGACATGAACTGACGCACGAAAATGAGAAGCTCTAAGCTGGAACAAGAAAAGTTGTGCTTTGGAAAAAGAACTCTTGTAAACTCTTTGTTCACAAAGCAAGCTATAATTAAAGAATACAGAACAAGTATTGAGTTCGTAACTCAAGTATAGAGCTTACAAGAGTTATAAACTCGATACTTGTTTTGTATTCATTATATCTTGCTTTGTGAACAAAGAGCTTACAAGAGTCGAACATCCAAAACATAACTTTACTTGTTACAGCTTTGATCTCCTCCTTTTCATGCATCATTTCATGTCAGTCTGTACTTTCTGCAGTAACGACCACAAGTTTTATGTTCTTTATCGATATGTTTGACATGCTTAATTTCCAAGTATGGGGACGAATGGCTCAGAACACAACCCAAAATTTATTCTAGCGTACATTAGTGTGAATCATCTATGTTCTGTACATATGGTGTAGTATATGTTCTTATCGTATTTAGTATCTGAAGAATGTAACAGAATCAAGATGAACTCACAAAATATAATACTAAGACATCATCTACTACTATATAAGATATAGTAATAGGTTTTCATATCATCATTGCCGAGGGATGAGGGTCGAAGGACAGTCAACTTTATCTACGGCTACATAGTTTCTGCCTCGCCAGTCGAATGGTTGCAGGGACTATGTCCTGATCACCATGTCGTACCGTAGATTACTGCAAATGGAGCTGGAGCTGGAGCCAAAATACAGAATCCGAAATACAAAATACAAAATCCAATCCCTGGGTTCGCCGAAAATACGAAAACAAAGATTGACACACAGTACTAATTCATATGTATTTTAAGTGTGAGAATGAATGGCTCAGAATACAACCCAAAATTTATTCTAGCATATATTAGTGTGAATCATCTATGTTCTGTACATATGGTGTAGTATATGCTCTTATCGAATATAGTATCTGAAGGATATAACAGAATCAAGATAAACCCACATAATGTAATACTAAGACATTATCTACTACTAAAAGATATAGTGATAGGTTGTCGTATCATCATTGCCGAAGGATGAGGGTCAGAGGACAGTCAACTTTATCTACGACTACATAGTTTCTGCCTCGCTAGTCGAATGGCTGCAGGGACTATATGTCCCGATCACTATGTTACCAATTAACCAACCAACAAAACTACTTGTTACAAATATCGACACTATCGGTGCTTTCGAATCGAAGTATCACATTTTTCGGTGTCGAAAAACAAATAATTATTACTAAATTATCAGATTTTTTGGCACTATCGGTGCCCCTGACCAAGCCCCCCTTCCCCCTATACAACCCCTAACCCTAACCCTAACCCTAACCCTAACCCTCCCCTCCCCACAGCCACCCCCTCCTCACCCCATCCCTAACCCGAACCCTAACCCTCCCCTCCTCCAGCCGCCCCTACCCCCCTGCTCCCCTCCTCTAGCCGCCTCCAACCCCACTGCTCCCCTATCACAGCCGCTCCTACCCCCCTGCTCCCCTCCCCCAGCCGCCTCCACCTCCACTGCTTCCCTCCCCCAGCCGTTCCTACCCCCTGCTCCCCTCCTCCAGCCGTCCCCACCCCCCTGCTCCCCTCCCCCCACCCATACATACCCACCGCTAACCCGAACCCTAACCCTAGCTTCCCTCCCCCAGCCACCCTCCCCTCTGCCCCACCCTCTCCAGCCACCCCCATTCACCCTCCAACCACCCGCATCACCCCTGCCCCTTCCCCCGAGCCATCCGCACCCCCCAACCAACCAACAACCAAAACAGCCGAAGAGAGAGAGAGAGAGAGAGAGAGAGAGAGAGAGAGAGAGAGAGGAGGGAGGGAAATCACGTACCGGAGAGGGAGGAGAGTCGTCGGAGAGAGTGAGAGTTGCCGGAGAGAGTGGGAGCGCCGGAGAGAGTGAGAGTGCAGGAGGGGGAAGGAGAGAGAGTGGGAGAGTAAAATGGAGGGAAATGAATCGTTGGAGGGAATATAATTAAAATTTAGCGACGTTAATACTACCATCGCTAAATTAGTCGCTATTAGCGACGCTTCGCGATGACTAGCTCATGTAATTAATATACGTCGTTGCCACGTCGCTTATTTCGTCGTTAGTAGCGACTATTAGCGACGTTTCAATAAAACGTCACTAATGTACACAATTTAGCGACGTTAATAGAATGTCGCTAAATTTATGTTGCCAATTGAGCAGATTTTAGTAGTGATCTTCATGTAGTTCTTCAGATTCTCAGAGAGCACTAGTTGTACGTAAAGTTCAGTAAGTACAAATTTTGGCTGGATCGCATTTCGTACTTTGGTCACATCATCACCAGAGGTAGAGTGGAAGTTGACCCCCAGAAGATAGTAGCTATAGAGACATGGCCAGTACCCAGTACAATCGCCGAGTTTCGCCGTTTTCTTGGATTGGCCGGCTATTACCGACGATTTGTATCAGACTTTGCTTGAATTTTAGCGCCCATGACGCGGTTGACCCGTAAGGATGTACAGTTTGCTTGGACAGCAGAGGGTAAGAGTTTATTTGAGAAGTTGAAGCAGAGATTGATGACGGCCCCCATTCTCACTCTTTCAGATGGGTCTGAAGGATTTTCAGTTTATTGTGACGCTTCCGGCAGAGGATTGGGATGCGTCTTGATGTAACATAGTAAGGTAGTAGCTTATGCATCACGTCAGCTTCGTGAACATGAGAGGAATTATCCTATCCATGACTTAGAATTAGCAGCAGTGGTTTTCGTACTCAAGTTGTGGAGGTATTATTTGTATGGAGATCGGGTGGAGATTTTTACCGACCACAAGAGTCTTAAGTATGTGTTTACTTAGAATGACCTTAACATGCGTTAGAGGAGATGGCTAGAGGTACTTGTGGATTACGACATCAACCTGCAGTATCATCCCGGGAAGGCCAACGTTGTTGCAGATGTATTAAGCAGAAGAGTCAGAGTTTAGTTTCTAACAGCACAGCCAGAGTTGTTAGCAGATCTTCAGAAGATGGGTATTGAAGTTGCTCTTCCTACCAATGTGGCATTGATGGCCAGTATGCAAGTTCAGTCCAGTATAGTTGAGAGAATTAAGTTAGCTCAGTCAACAAATTCTAAGCTTCAGCGGCTTAGGACAGAATGTGTAGCAGGACGGAGAGCAGAGTTATATATTCTTGAGGACGGTATACTTTGATATAGAAGGCATCTTTGTGGACCTAGTGGTGACATCAGACAAGAGATCATGGCAGAAGCTCACAGTTCACAATATTCAATTCATTTCGGCGGTACAAAGATGTATCGTGATATCCGTCAGCATTTCTGGTGGAATGGCATGAAGAGGGAGATAGCCCGGTTTGTCTCTTGCTGTTTAGTTTGTCAATAAGTTAAAGATGAACATCAGAGACCAGCTGGACTTCTTCAGCCTTTACCGATTCTAGAATAGAAGTGGGAGCAAATCACCATAGATTTTGTAACTGGTTACCTAAATCCCCAGCTGGAAGAGATACTATCTGGGTTATAGTTGACAAACTCACCAAGGTAGCTCATTTTATCCCTTTCTGGATTGGTCAG
The DNA here is from genome assembly GCA_029216955.1 of Iris pallida. Classification (NCBI taxonomy): domain Eukaryota; kingdom Viridiplantae; phylum Streptophyta; class Magnoliopsida; order Asparagales; family Iridaceae; genus Iris; species Iris pallida. The sequence continues at coordinate 23,260,927 of JANAVB010009598.1, forward strand.
TCGATGGATCAGCTGGCAGAGATGTACCTCAGGCAGATAGTCAGGTTGCATGGAGTACCAGTCAGTATTGTATCCAACAGAGATTAAGATTTATATCGCACTTTTGGCAGAGTCTTCAAGAGAGCTTGGAGACTCGTCTCAAGTTTAGTTCAGCTTATCATCCACAGACAGATGGTCAGTCAGAATGCACGATCTAGACTCTTGAAGATATGTTACGATCATGTACACTCGACTTCGGTGGTTCGTGGGAAGATCACCTGCATCTCGTGGAGTTCTCCTATAACAACAGTTTCCAGGCCAGTATCCAGATGGCCCGATTTGAGACCTTGTATGGCAGAAAGTATAGATCCCCGTTAGCATGGGATGATGTCGGCGAGAGACAGATGCTTGGTCTAGAGATGATTATGCAGACTATTGAGGTGGTCAGATAAGTCATAGATCAACTTCGAGTTGCACAAGATCATCAGCATCATTGGGCCGATTCTCATCGGCATCTCCTTGAATTTTCTATCGGCGACCATGTATTCCTTAGGATCTCGCCTATCCGTAGCGTCATTCGATTCGGCGTGCGGGAAAAGCCTAGTCCTAGGTATATAGGGTCGTTCGATATTCTTGAGCGAGTAGGGGATGTGTCCTATCATCTCGCTCTTACACCGTCGTTACGTGAGGTATATGATGTCTTCTATGTATCCCAATTACGACGGTACATTCCAGATCCGAGCTATCCTTGATCATTCGGAATTGGTTGTTGGTACCAACCTTTCGTATGAGGAAAGGCCCGTATCCATATTGGACCAAAGGGAGAAGATACTCAAGAATAAGACTATTAGTTTAATCTGTATTGCTTGGGGTCATCACTCTTTGGGTGAGTCAATATGGGAACATGAGGATGATATCCGATCGCGATATCCACACATGTTTGACTCATAAGGTATAATGTCTTTCTTATGCCTTATGATTTTACTTGCTTGCATAAATGATTGTTTGATTGACTGTTAGTCGTAGATTGCCAGTATTAGTATAACTTGTCCCGACACCTCTAGCCTATTGATTAAATTTTGAGGACGAAATTCTTTTAAGGTGGGTAGAGTTGTCACTCCCATTTTTTATTATACGTATTTTCAGTATACGTGTATAAATTTTTAACGTTTGTCATGTGACCCGTAGTTAGACTTGTCTTGCTTAGCCTAGCTTTGGTTTAATCTTGACTTGGTTTATTTGATTTGGTTCAATTTGACTTGGTTTAGCTTAGTTTGGTTTGAGATGGAGAGAGTTGATATATAACCCAACCCCTTCTCTCTCTCCTCATTCACTTCTTTATTTACTTCTTCATCTTCTTCATTTACTCCTCCCACCTACCAAGTCCTAGGCAAGTGCAACTTGCTTCATGATGGATCTCAAGTTTTATTGTTCCATTGTCTTCTTTACTTGATTCTAAGCCTCTTTAGAACTTGGAGTTTTTAGTTTTCATGGATAGATTCTTGTAGATCTAGACTTAAAGTTTTTTTGTTTTTCTTGGTTTTGATCTCTAAAAAGTTCATATTTCTAAAAACTAATGCTTCTATATTATAGAAAAATTCAATTTCATGCAGTTTTGGCTTTGTTTCGCTTGATTTTGACTTCGGATAAGAAAGTTATGGCCGTGACAAGTTTTTGGAACTTTCATAGCTGAACTTGCTGTTGTGGACGATGACCCCCATGCGCCCGGAAGGCCATGTGCCGTGAAGTCCCGAAAACGCAATCTTTGACTCCGAGCATGTCATGTGCGTAGTCTTCCTACACGCATATACTGAAGATGCAGCGTGAGTTCTGATGCACGGATGCGCAAAAATTCTGATGCTCGGATGTGCTGATGTACGGATGCGCATAAATTCTGAGGTACAAATGCACAAAAATTCTTATGCACAGATGCGCAGGAATTCTGATGCGCGATTGTGCTGATGCACGGATGCGCAGGAATTCTGATGCGCGGATGTGCAGGAATGCTGATGCACGGATGTGCAGGAATTCTGATGCGCGGATTCGCAGAATTGCATTATTTTACTTTTTTTGCCCGTTAAAGCTGTTTTGTAGCTAGAATCTCAAAAAACTCAGAATATGAAAGTTGTAGGTCAGAATCTTCATGTCTCACTTTAATCAGAATTCATATGTGACTTATGGTTTCAGTTACACTTGGGTGCTCTCGATCTTCTTTACATATTTTCTATACATGACCTAACCCGACTTGACACTTGATAGTCTTGAGCTAGTAACTTGAATCTGGCTCGAATATGTTTACAAAAACAAAAGTCTTATTACAATCTTAGAAAAGAATACAAGAGTACAACTGATTTTTGGAGAAGTACAACTATAAGAATCTGATCAGAAGACGATCACTTTATTCCTTGGACGATGTGATATCGAAGACACGAGCCTCTGGAGGATGCAACAGCACTTTAGCAGGAGATTATGATCATTTATGATCCTTTGAGATTAATCTGAAACTCTATTTATAGAGTTCTTGAAATAATTGTTTAGCAGTTATTCTGGATTATGCATGCTTCAGGTTGCGTGCCTCCTGTTCACTTGCACAAACGGTTGCACTAACTGTTATGGACGCGTGGTATCGTTTGATTTGAGATGCACGTGGTCGTGAGAAGTGTAGTGGAAACGTTTTGCTAAGTTATGGCTTGCGCGCCACGTCACTCTGTTTCGAACACTGTTTGATCACATTGTGCGAGCTTCATCAGGTTGCGCGTGGGCGCAATGTAACAACCTGCGCGAGCGGTTTGCACCAATTGTTGTGGACGCGTGGCATCGTTTGATTGAGATGTGCGTGGTCGTGGGCAGTGTAGTGGGCACGCTCTATGAAGTTGGTGGTTTGCGCACCACGTCACCCTGTTTTAAAATAAGTGTATCTTACTCTATTGCATGCTTTATTTTTCCTAACTTGATATGAACTGCGTGAGATGTATTGTGCTCGCTCCTGTCCTGACTGGACCCGTTGAAAATATTACAGAGGATGAGGATGAGGCCCTATGCACCACCTATTACGAAGCAGGCTTAGACGACACCTGCGACCTGGTTCCTCTGGAGGACCTAGCTGCAGTACAAGATGCTACTCCCATAGTCTAGGCTAGATTGCTAGGCTTTATCTTATTTCTTCTAGCATTGTTTATTCGACTTTCAGTTGTTGTTCTGAGATGTTGTATATATTTTGAGACTTGTATTGAGCTGGATGTTTCTTGAGTTGTTATCTTAGACCCTTAGATTCTCTCTCTCTTATTTGTATGACATTGTGGTTTTGATCTATCTATCTACCTTTACTATTCTGTATCTGCCTGAGATGTGATTGAGACTGTTCTGTTATGTCACCTCCATTCAGAGTGTATATACCATTCATGTACCTTATATTGTTAGATATTGTGACCTAGGATAGCGTTCTACCATCGACACTGCAGCGTAGGCTGGGCGTTGTTACGTTCTCGTACCCTCACAGTGGGTGCGGGTCGTGACACGTTTTTAGTGGTGGCCCATGCAGGTCGAGTTTATGTAGTGGTATTCTAACTAGAGTATCACTACAGCCTGCAGTAGGATTAGGATATTTTTGAAGGTACTCAATCACATTAGGAAAAACTTTTATCTAATTCATACCATCTCAGTTCTTGCTGATATTGTTCTCCTTGAAATAAACTGTCCTCCCTTGCTATTTCGACTCATTCTCAGTAATTGTTTCTTTTGATCTGTCTTCAGGATAGTTATGGAGACGCGATCTCATCGTCTCGATCGGGAAGACACTACTGAGGGGTCTACTACTCCTCGTCCTGATCAGTAGGGCCCCGAGACTGCAGCTTCTATTATGCCAGCTCAGACTGGGATATCTGCAGCTTATGGGAGTGCACCTCTTCCTACTCCGAGACTTTCCCCAGTCGTCCCGAACGTTCTTCAGCAGCAGTTGCCATCAGGACCAGAGGACGTGGCGCGATTATTCTCCTTCTTCCAGCAAATAGTAGAAACTCAGCGACAAAAGTTGTTCAAGAGGGGATATGACATTCATAGAGTTAGCAGCAGTGGAGGTCAGGCTAAGAGGTCTCACGTACAGATTCAGTATCAGTATCAGCAGAGGCCTGTTTAGCAGCACCTTCAGGGTCAGGGACGTGCATATTTACACCAGGCATCCAGACAGCAGCAGGACATTAGATACAACTTCTACAAGAAGGTAGGCCATGGGTGGAATGACTACAGGATGAGGCTTGGCAGGTGTTTACTTTATGGTTCAGCGGAGCATCGGTGTAGAGAATGTCCCAAGAGCCAGACAACAATGACTCAGGTAGCAGCATGAGCTAGGGCTCCGACAGTACAGCCGAGGGGACCACCGTTACAGACGCAGCAGGCCCCTAGACAGCAGCAGGTTACCAGTTGCCCTTCATGTAGGAAATTAGGGCACGATTGGAGTAAATGCCGAATGAGGTTGGGCAAGTGCCTACTTTGCGGAGCATCATATCACCAGTTAAGATAGTATGCCAAGTTTCCTAAACGGACAGCTCAGGAAGCAGGAGCAAGGACTCCGGTGAGCCAGCAGGAGGGACTACCCTTTCAGACACAGCAGCAGAGATTTGTGCAGTATCATCATCAGGCTGGAGGAGGCCAGCAGGGACGAGCTTACGCCATGACGGTCGAGGATGCTCAGGCAGTGGGAGAGGTGCTTGCAGGTTCTGTTCTTTTCTATTCCATTCCCACCTTGCCTCATTATATCTATCTTGAAATTTAATTCCATCTGTTCTTATCTGCTTCCTTATTTGTTGATAAGTTTTGATCTGGCATTTCTTTTTTATTTGATTTTCTTCTGAGATAAGTCGTATGGGCTAGTTCGCCTAAGTTATGGGATCTAAATTCTTCTATAGTCATGTTAGCTGGTATAGTGAGGACATATAGTCAGATTTTGGATGTATTTCTCGGGTGTGAGAATTTAAGGTTTTCTCGGCCAAGCATGCGGCAATGCGAAAATTTTAAATACCATAATTCTAGAGGTATGTACCTTAGTCGAGGGCTCTGTGATTATCGTAGCCTTGCTCACTAGCAAGACGAAGATTCTGAGTATCATGATTTTGGACAGACGCATATGATTATCGGACTGTGTGAATTGAGACTTTGATTGTGGGGTGTTTGACCTAGAAGGATTACTACCATTTTAATTTCGAGGACGAAATTTTCTAAGGAGGGTAGACTTGTAACACCCAGTTTTCTAAAATGAGGGTAATTTTGAACTTTTGTGTTTTTAATCATTTAATAATGGTATTTAAAATCATAATATGATTTTTGGTAATTTTTATCATTTAAAAACTATTTTTAAGTCATGACCTATGATTTTGGTGTTGCTAGTGTGACCTTAGAGTCTGTTTGACCTAGAGCCTAAAGTAGAGGTTCAATTTAGTGCATTTAGCCTAGAGGGTATTTGGTCATTTCTGAATTTATTTGAGCTTATTGTGATTTATTAGAATTATTTGGAATTTATGAAAATTTATGTGATTTTTAATATTAATTAATTAGTTGCTATGTGGTATCTTGGTTCTAGACTAGATTGGCCTAACCTAGAAGTGAGACTTAACCTATAGACTAAGTGGGACTTGTTAGTTTTTAAGTCATGGTTAAAAAATTGGTAGATAATTGCTTTTGGGCTTATTAGTTAGAATGAGGTATTTTGAGAATAGGCCTTTAACTAGGAAGCCTAGAAACCCACCAAGAGAGGGAGGCCCATGGCCCAACTAACTAAAACCCTAACCCTAGAGTTTTGGCCAGCCAACATAGGGAATCCCACGCCTATATAATGTCTCTTCCATTAGTTGTAGCCTCCTTAAGAAAGTTTCCAAGTTTACAAGAAGGAGAGGTATAGAAATCTTTCTCAAGCCCTAGTTTCTTCATCTTAATTCCTTTTCCACTCTAGTCTCCTGCATTAGTTCCTAATCCAGCTCTATTTCATGTCCATGGAGGAAAACCTTAGCTTTGGAGCAATTTGGAGCATTGGGCTAGCAAGGAGGAATCCTCATTTTAGGAGTTTTCTTGAGGAAGAAAAACCAATAGGTAACCCTATCTAAACTCATTAGATTTTTGATTTCTTTGCATATTTGCATAGCCCTAGGTATCCTCTAACTGTAGGAATAGGTTTCATGTCATTTCGTGTCCTTTACGTATCCGTATCGGACACGTATCAGTCTAGGTTCCTAGGTATTCGACGAAATGCCACAGTGGGCATTTCAATCCTGTTTTAGGAATGTGTTTGAATAGGAATACTCATTTTAGTGTGGCTTATTGATTTCTACACGACTGAGCTAGTTTCGTGTCGAGTTGCTGTCGAACTGGACTCGTGGACAGTGCTGTCCTGCTACCCGCAGGGTCGTGTGACTCATCCTGGACATGTGGATGCGTGTCCTTTGACACAGGCCTTGGGGCAATGTCTGAAATGACACCTCCAAGACCACGTGTCCTTTGAGTTCGTGTCGAGTGAGGGATTCAACCCGTACTGGACACGGGCACGCAGTCGACTGAACCAGTTCTGTGTGTTTGAGTTTGTGTGTGTTTTGGACACATTCATGTCCTGTTTTTGGACACAATATTAGATGTATATCACGTACACACATCAGTTATTATTTACCAACCAATTATCTAGCCTTTTACTGCTATTTAAATGTTTAGATAGGAAATTCCTATTCGACTGATACTGTGAGTATCAGTGAGTTGATGTGCACTGTTCTTTACTTTCATTTTATTTTAATGTTAAATATCATGTAAAATAACTATGGATTAATGTCTGAATATTTAGATAACATGATTAAGGTTTTAAGGATTCATTTTGTGTTGAGATTGATGAATGAGTGTTCGAATGCATTGAGACTGAATATTGACTGATACACCCCCTGTTCAATTGATTTCTTGATTTTTAAATTGCATTCTCAGATTTAAATATTGATGAATGATGATGAGTTGAACTCACCTACATGTGATTGAATGGTTAATTAGTGTTGTAATTACATTGAGTTGGCTTAGGGATTTGTGGCAACATTCATTTTCGAGTAGGTGCTTTGTTTGAGGATTACAAACCTAAGTATCATATGCACAGACACCATTTCCACTATCCTTGCAAACCTGAGATTGAATGTTATTTAGAACATGAATTGATTTTCTTCCTTTTGTCTAACTGAAAATCTGAGATCCAGTGCCATGTTGCAAACCTGAGTTTATGCTTTCCTGTACACTGTTTTCACACATCCTGTCACCAGTAATCAAATGCACACACACACACACAACTGAGGCATTTAGCATTGTTAAACCTGAGACACTATGATACACTGTTTTCCCTATCATTCCTGTCACCATGTATCACTGTCACTCGAATTTCTGAGACATTCTGAACCTGGGTTTTACTAGGATACTGAGACACTTGACATTTCACCAACCTGAGACACATTTCCTGTACACAGACCACTCACACACTGAAATCAAAATTCCTGAGAAACAAAGGTTGCACACACACTGTTTTGGTAAACCTGGGATACTATTGCCACTGTGAGCCTATAAGCTGAACCTGGTTTAACCCCTACACTCATTCACCACTCATACACATACACTGAAAATTGGATGCTTTATATAAACTGAAACCTGGATTGAGACACACTGGACACTGTACACAAACAGGGACTGATACACACTAAAATCCGGAGAACTAACCACTGTCTAAACCTGAGTTAAACCTGAGATTATGTCCCTATTCCTGAGAATTGAACACTCACACACACTGTTACAATCCTGAGATTAACCTACATTCCTATCACCTGTGCTTCCCTACACACACAGGTTTTCATGTACACAAACACACTCATGTACACACACAGGTTTTCATGTACACAAGCACACTTCCTTTTTTCTCATATACACACTGGGTTTACCTATTATTAAACTGAGAATTTCACATGTATAAACACACAAGAAGCTGGGATTATTTTTCCTGAGTTAAACTATAGTATGCACTGCTTGTTAAACCTGAGATTTGAATCCTGTTTTCACATGTTTAGCACACTGTTTTCAGCTTTATACACACATTGCTATGTACACAAGCCCTTTACACTCACACATTCACATGTTCTTTTCTCTCGCTATCCTCCTCTCTATATATATGTAATATGTATAGCTAGATGTGTGAATGTGTAAATAGAGGTTCCTTGATATATACATATATGTGTATATAGATGTATATATGTGGAGTGTATGTGTGTTGGCCTATTTGTGATTGTAATTCAATATAGGTATAGTCTATGTAGATAATATGTACATAGATGTATGGCCTTGTGTATGGCTAATTGCCTATGTAGTTAGCCTATGGCCTATAACCAAGGTACATAGCCTAAGGTACTCTTGGGTGGTCTTGTGTATATAAAATATACACATGTGTAGAGTCATATAGACTTCTGTATGGTGTGTGCTAGCTAGGGTAGACTGGTTAGGCCTAGTGAGACTTCTTGAGTCTAGGTTGACCTAGTTGACCTAACTTTGACTTTTTAGTTGACTGAAGTTGACCAGGGTTGACTTTGGTCTAGGATTGACCTAATATCATGTAGACTGCATCATAGTATCTTACTTTATTAGCTGGACATATTGTGACTTGTACTGTTCTGATTAGGAGCCAGACACCACTCCTCAGGCAGTATTTCATACAGACGTTCAGGATATCAGACGAGTATATTCTCTGACCGTTTCATACTTGCTAGGATTTATATTCTTGCTCTAGATTACTTTACTTGATGCTGAGACATTGGTAGCACGGATTGGTACTATGTAGATCTTTTCATGAGATGTTATCCCCCTCGGGAGCATCGAATACTGTATGTTTTGTGCGTTGCATGAATCATCACATATCTCTATGCTTTCACTGATTCACGAATCGCTTGTGACACATGTACTCTTATGTTCACAGAGCCATCATGAATCACCTTCACGTATCACTCATTTTATGAGCCATGTGAAGTTTCACGAATCTTAACATAACTTGAACAGATCCTTGTGTATTGATTGGGGATGGGGGAGTAGAAATAGGCATGTGAATAATATCCAAGTAGCTGTAGTCATGAATCACTCTTAGCTGTAGTCATGAATCTCCTATGCCATTCACATGTCTATATTTTACTCTGACTCACTAGTCACTGCTAGTTCTCTATTTATAGTAGATATTTCCTTACTGTTATCTCTTTTACTTAATATATTCTTTTTTCAGCGTTTCATGTATCTTACTCTATTGCATGCTTTATATTTTCTAACTTGATATGAACTGCGTGAGATGTATTGTGCTCGCTCCTGTCCTGACTGGACCCATTGAAAATATTACAGAGGATAAGGATGAGGCCCTATGCACCACCTATTACGGAGCAGGCTTAGACGACACCTGCGACCTGGTTCCTCTGGAGGACGCAGCTGCAGTACAGGATGCTACTCCCATAGTCTAGGCTAGATAGCTAGGCTTTATCTTATTTCTTCTGGCATTGTTTATTCGACTTTCAGTTGTTGTTCTAAGATGTTGTATATATTTTGAGACTTGTATTGAGCTGGATGTTTCTTGAGTTGTTATCTTAGACACTTAGATTCTCTCTCTCTTATTTATATGATATTGTGGTTTTGATCTATCTATCTACCTTTACTATTCTGTATCTGCCTGAGATGTGATTGAGACTGTTCTGTTATGTCACCTCCATTCGGAGTGTATATACCATTCAGGTACCTTATATTGTTAGATGTTATGACCTACGACAGCGTTCTACCACCGATATTACGGCGTAGGCTGGGCGTTGTTACGTTCTTGTACCCTCACAATGGGTTTGGGTCGTGACATGAGTGGTCGAACTCGGTGGTGTTCAGGTGGAAGAGGTTGGATATGAGACCCATGTCAGACCAGCAATTGTTGATCAGGGCTCGGTCTAAGCGGAGTATTGTCGGCGATTACCGTTCTGCATATTGCACTAGGTAAAAGCGTTGCCAGAGAAAGGTAGGGATGTCATATTGGCATTGAAAATAAATGTGTTGAAGTCGGTCATGGCTGATTGGGGGAGGTGGGCGACCCACAGACTTCTCTTCTCTGCACGTGATCGTGTTGAAGTCCCCGATGCAGAGCCACGGGAGATTAATGTGTTGAAGGTGGGTGTCCAATAGGGTGTCCCAAAGAGATTTGCGCTCATGGATGTCGTAGCTACCATGGATAGCGGAGAGAAGGCAGCGAGACGGGAGAGCAGGGTGCTCCACCCAGCAGGACAACGCCTGGTTGGAGTCTTAGATAGCTGCAAACTGAGTCCCAGCGGCGAAAAAGATCCATATGTCATGACACTCGGCGATACCGAACAGGAATCTGAGCTGGAGCTGGATGGCTTTAAGTTTTTGAGGAAGTTTGGGTTCGATAAGAACTAGGATGTCAATACGGTAGATTTTTGTGAGACTTTTTATTCTTCTTAGCGTTGTGTTATTGGTCAGACCTCTCACATTCCACGCGAGGATGTTTATCATTGGGAGGGGGATGGGGGTGGGGGGTTGTGGAGCTTCGTGGCAGACCTTGTGGTCATGGCCGTCGGCTCCTGGTAATGTTTTTACTTCTTACGGGGAGAGTTTTTGGTAGGTCTCCGTGCTGGAGCGGAGGTGTCATCTGTCGCCTCTGTCGCACCTTTAGATGTTTGATCTCTGATTTCTATGTCTACCGGTGTGGGAGGGGCCTCTGCATCAGCTGACTCTGCCAACACACTAAGTAGATTGTTGGGATCCAGGAAGCCTACATCCTTGGCTTGCTGAAGCCTGCTTGTCGCTGCTGAGCCAAGGATAGCTAGGTCGCTAATGAAGGGCCTGCAGGTATCGACGGGAGAGATGAGCGCGCTCGAGGGGTAACCGTAGTCATCTGCAGCTCCTGGGTGTTGCCCGGGGGCTCGACGGTAGTCTGGGACAGAGTGTGCTTCTCACCGGGGGTGACCGTAGTCAGTTGTGGCTCTTGGTAACTGGTCGAGGACTCGATGGCTATCTGGTACTCCGAGATGTTTTTGCAGTCGGTGGTAGGTGGAGGGTTCACCCGGTTGTCTTCAGCAGTGAGTATTGAGAGGGTGTCGAACTGGTTGTTGAGGGGTATAGATGGGGGTTTATAGGGGATAATAGCAGTGCTCGGCTGGTGGAGATTGTCGAATCTGTTCGGGGAGTCGCTGTCTTTGAAATGGGTGTGAGAATTAGGAAGGAGGAGAATTGGGGTCTTGGGGGCGGTTTGTTCCACCCTGGAGCGATGTGACTGTCTGGTAGCTTTTTTCTTGAGTTCCGGGTGGGCTCTGAAGCAGTGTTGTGTGGTATGGCCTCTCATCAGACAATGTTTTTAGAAGATAATGTGGTTGTCGTACACCAACAACTGGTTGTCGTCTGTGCTCCGAGCTCCAGCTGAATTTGGGCGGGCGGGTCGTTGGTCAGATCGAGTTCCATGCATATTTTTGCGTAGTTATATTTGGAAAGATTACGGATTTCTTCGGCAATTGCAACTAGAGTCCCGAAGGACCCGACGATCCTCTTGAGTGCCGCCGGGGCAAAACATACAAGGGAAAGGTTGGGGAGGGTGATCCAAGCTGAGATAATCGACGAATCGACCTTGGAGTTGAAGCAGGGAGACCATTTAGCGATTTTGATGTTCTGGCCGTTAATGGTGGAGGCGCCTTTCGCGTAGACTAAAGTAAAGTCTGAGTCAGACGATAGGTGAAGGAGCATGTGCTTAGGGTCCAAAGGCGCGACCCTGTAAACAGATGATAGGCCCCATCCGGTGATAGCTTCGCGCGCAATAGAAATCTTTGGACACCCCGAGGAGAATTTAAGCACAAAAGTCTTCGCGAAGGTGGAAGAGAGGGATGAGATCTTTATGGGGGAGAAGGGGACGCGAAGCGGGAGGCCGTCTTAAGCGGACGGGAAGTCGATGTCAGGGAGGACAATGCTCTCAGTGGGGAGAGGGCACCGAGCCCCGCGATCCGGGCGAAGGATCCCCACGAAGGTGGGACCTGTGGAGGGTGTCGCCACGCTAGGAGGGCGCATGAGGGGTAGTTGACCCATCTAAGGGGGAGGGGTTGGGTCGTGAGCAGGGAAGGAGAGGATGGGAAGCCCGGCACGCCGCTCGTCGGTGACGACGAAATCGAGCGTAAGGGGGCTGATCGGGGTGTTGTTGGGGTTGAGCAACTAGCCTCAGTGTGAGCACCCTGAATTTTGGGTTGAATTTTTATTTTATTTTATTTTTTGATTGTTTAATTTCATCAAATAATTAATTTTGTTATTTTTCCCTTAAGTGTACTTTCCTGTGCCATAGATATTTGGAGTATCAGGGATGTTCAAATTTGGAAATCTTCTTCACGAGTTTTGGAGTGGACACGATTATCTTCATGACGGTATATGGTGTCCCACCCAAACTGGTTCCCTTGTGCTCTTTTTGCTTCGCTGAACTTCGGGTCGAATTAGACCGTTTGATTATTAATTGATTTTCCCACTCTTTTCCTTGATCATTTTTAGCGCGTTACCATGACTTTTAAATTGGGAGCACAAGACCAGTCAGTTTCTTGAAACCAACTCCTCATTGATGATCTACTCGAGACGCTCGTCACCCATGACCTTCGTGTCCCACTCAGACACGTCATTTTGTGCTCCATTTGATTCGTACAACTTTCCCGACACGTGACCCGATTTTATTTTACTCCACGGCGTCACATTCATCTTCCAACTTGATTTATGGGTCCCCTGTCGACCAAAACCTGTCCGCCCCAATTATGGACATGGCCCACTTTGAGCCTACTATCCGTCCGCTACTTGTGTCCCATTTATTGGAATCCCCATGTGCTACTTATCGTTCATGATCATCAACGTCTAATTTTAATTCGATTTTCGCACAATGCCCAGTTTTGATCCAATCCGGCTCCACCGAGTCCAGTCCAGCTTCGTGCTACCCTCCATCGTAGCACCCTCATATTTTTTTTTCTTGTCCAAAAATATCAAGTACTCTTCTCCCTATTTTTCTATATTTATTGGAAAATTCTCTTTATTAAAACTCCTATGGGAATGATCTATTTTTTTTCCATTTAATCTTAGCCATTGATTTTCCTTAATTAAATCATCACCATCCAATCCCTTCATGTAAAATTTTCCTACAGCCAACCCATGTGGCCGGCCCTAAATTCTAGGGAGGACACCTCTCTCTCTCTCCATCACATTAATGTTTCATTTCACCTCTCTCTCTCTCCCACTCTTTTATTATTTCCCCACACCAACACCAACCAAACCATGCACAGCAACTTCAAACCCGACACCATGGCCGGAGCTCCTCCTCCTAGGCCATGGCCGTCGGCCACTCCATGCCACTCCACATCTCCTTCCTCCTCCACCCGATCCTCCACTCCATTAGATCACCACCACCTTCAATCCCGCGACCAACCGAGCCATCAACTCCGGCGTAGCTCCGCCGCCACCTCCTCCGTTGGCCGACCACGTCGTGCCCACCGCCACTGGCCATGCGAGCCCCCTCTCGTCGCACCTCCGGGCGCAGCCCCGTGCGGCGGAGGAGAGCAACAGCAGCTGCGACAGCAGCATAACGCGCGCGCATGCAGCGCTGGCTGCCGCCGTCGTGGTCGGCCACGCGCTGCCGTGGCCCGGCGAACCCCCCCGTGGGCGCACGAACATCGACGACCTCCCTGGGACCGCCACCCTACTCTTCGGCACGACGTATAGGCGATTCGTGCATTTCGCACGAAATCCCGTCGTGACGCGCGCGGAGTCGAGTCCGTTTTGGCGCCCCGTTGCAGCAACTTCGTGCATATTTTTATGAAGATCCGACCGTTGGATCGGCGATTTCTTTGCTCCGTTGCAATCTTGGTATATCCACATTCATCCCTGTCAAATTTCGTCCGTTAATTTTATCGTTTGATACATGAAAACCGGCCACCAAGTTGACCATTTAAATTGTATTAAATTTGGACAGTTTCGCGAGGCCAACTTCGTCAGCTTGTATCTCCTCCACCGCAGCTCCGTTTGGCGTGCTACTAGTTCCGGTACGAAGCTGGTATAATCCTCTTACTACCCCTCCAGTTTCGTTTCATTGTGAGCTTGTTTGATTGGTTGAATTCGACGCCAAAGTTGGCCGTCCGAATTCGTAATTTCCAACTTGTAAAATTCCATTTTTGAACACGGGACTCCAGATTTCATTTCTGACACCACCATTAGACTTGTGGCGTCGTTCTGGCATGTTTTCATATAAAATTTGTTAGATTTGGAGAATGTGGGCCCGGACACGTTTTTCGGTGCAAAGTGGATCCCACTTTCTGGGTCAACGGAACTTTTTGACACCGGCTCATCAGAATCCAATTCCGGATATACCGTTGAGTTCGTATCATCATTCTGGACTCGTTGACAGGTAGTTTGCTGAGTTTTGAGAACTTTGGCTCCGATACGCATTTCCGTGCAAACCGGAATTCCAAGTTCTGGTCAACGGGTCAAATTGAGATCGGGACAACGGAATCCAATTCTGGAGAAACCGTTGGGTTCGTATCGACATTCTGGTTTCGTAGACATATAATTTTTTATATTTTATAGACTTGTTTTCTTGCACATTTTTTGGTGCAAAACGGCTCCGACACGGACACCGTTTTGACCCGAAATTACCTTTTTGCCCTTGTGTCCAAATTAGACCGTTGGGTAGGCTATCCTAGCTAATTTGACCATTCTGGACACGTTGGCGATGTTCATTTCATCGTCCGACAATGTTTGTTGATAATTTCTCTGAGCTTAACCTTTTTATAATTAATTAATAATTAATTCATATAATGTTCGTATTTCGGGATTAGTACAACGAAACTGAGATCAGCCGATTCCAGTGATCTCACATCGCTGAAATTGACAAGTTGGATACGTGGATCACTATAATAAGATTATCAACCATACCGATAATCTTCTTATCTCGATTTGCGTGCCGTAAGTTTCGACGTACAAATAACGAAGTACACTTTATATTAGACTAGAATTGACCCTGTTTGACCAGAGTTGACCAGTTGACCCAAAGTCAACTATAAGTCAACACTTGACCTAGTTTGACTAGGTTATTGACCGGAGTCGACCTAGAGTTGTTTTGACTTAGAAGAACCTAGAATAATATAGATTGCCTGTAGGGATTTATTTATTTTCAACTTGAACACCTTGTAACCTGTGTTGCTTTAAATAGGACTCTGTAGCTTCAGTGGGACCTCCTATACTTATCAGCTGTTCAGGTTATCGAGGCGAGTACATTTTCTGATCATTTCATATCCTGCTTAGAATTATTACCTGCAGTAGATTATTTTACTTGTACTGTCACGTTGGTCACACGGATTGGTACTATATGGATCTCTACATGCGATGTTATCCCCCTCGGGAGCATCGGGTACATTGTGCTTGTGCATTTCACTTACATCGTGTACTCCTGTGCTTTCATTTACATGTGCACTCCGGTGAACTTTGTACTCTCAGGTTCACGGAGCCCCCATGTATACTATCATGTGCACCCTATATAGGCCCCATGTGATATCTTGTACAATAACATAACCTGTATAGATCCTTGTGTATTGATTGGGGTACGGGAGAGTAGAATTGGGCATGTGAATAATACACCAGTAGTTTCTTATCAGAATCTCATCCTTAGTGTCTTATCAGAATCTCCTATGCCATTTACATGTCCATATTGTACTCTGACTCACTAGTCACTGCTAGTTCTCTATGTATAGTAGATATTTACATTATAGTTCTCTTCCTGTTTACATACCACATTTCTTCAGTACTCGTATCTTACTTTACTGCATGTTTTTACTTTCTAACCTGCTATAATCTGTTGAGATGTACTGTGCTCGCTCCAGTCCTGACTGGACCTGTTGATAAATTTTACAGATAGCCTGGAGGTGCCTGCTAGCCTAGAGGAGACACTTTAGAGGTTATTTAGGTAGTTATTTCATTTTGTCTGAAGTTGTATTTTACTTTGTGGATTAATGTATCTTTATTTGAGTTTTGAGATGTATTTCTGGGTTCATGTATCTTAGACACTTAGACTTCTATCTCCTGTATCTCTTTTAGATTTCATGTTTTATCTATCCTTATCATGCTCTACCTTAGATGTGATTGAATTTGTATCTGCTATGTCACCCCCATTCGGGGAGTATAAACTGCTTAGCTTTATATTGTTAGATGTTGTGACCTAGGACAGCGTTCTACCGCCGACACTGCGGCGTAGGCTGGGCGTCGTTACGTTCTCGTGCCCTAACTCTAGGGTGCGGGTCGTGACACTCAGGTCCAACGGCTGCCGAAGAGCATAGAGCGACTGACTGGATGCCCAACGGGGAGGCATGAGAGCAAGGACGGGAGAGCACATGGCCGAGCACAGGGGCGCATAGCCAGCTGCAGAAGGCGCATGATCCCAAGAGCTGGGCCCCCCAAAGCAGGATTAGGGGCGACGCAAATGCCATGGACTACCGAATGTTGGGAGCATACAGAATCCAAGGGTGCATGTGGACCAAGGGCGGTCAAGCAACTAGCCTTAGCGCCAACAGCTACCGAAGAACATAGAGCGATAGCCTGTAGGGTGGCAAGAGCGCATGCGTGGGTGGGCGTATGGCTGATCACAGGGGGCGCATATCCAGCGGCAGAAGGTGCATGAACCCAAGAGGTGGGTTCCCCATGGCCGACGCATAAGCCCGAGACAACAGCAGATGGGGCGCATACCAAATTCGAGGGCACATGGTGACTAGGGGAGGGCGCATGGAGACCAAGGGAGGGCAGCTTGGGGGTCCGAGGGCGCATTGCCTGCGACGGGGCCACAGCGGGGGGGCGCATACCCTCCACCAAGACAGATGAAGTATGCGCTTGATCTCCCACCACCACGTGGGTGCGTGGGAGATTTGAATTTTGAACGGGGGCACAGGCAAGAAAAAGGGGGGTCGCACTGAAGCTCCATGCGCCGTGGGCGGCGGCGGCCGATCTCGATAGAAGCTCGTCAGGCCGTCGCTGGCGGGAGCCACCGCCGATGTCGACCGCCGGGGAGCGCAGCCAACAGAGCGGGGGGGGATGAAGCACGGGGGGCGATAGCTGGGCGCGGCGACTGGTCTCCGCTATGCCAGGACAGGCGGCAGCGCTCGGTCCGAGGGGTGGGGGGCCAGGAGGCCAACGGAGCTTGGGAGCTAGCCTGGGGATGACGAGTCCGACCAGGGCGAGTTGGTCGTGCGACTAGTCGGACCTCGCGCGGGCGGAAGGCGGCTCGCCGCGGAGGGCGAGAGTGAGGGGGGGCGGCCGCGGGAGGAGGGACTGAGAGGCAGGCGGCGAGCGGCGGGGGTGGCACGGCTGCACCGCCTAAGGCGAGCACGGGGAGGGGGGGTCATGGAACCATCGGGGGAGAGCAGCCGAGATTCAATCTTAGCCCCGTCCGCGGATCGGGAGCCCCGCCCGAGGAGCCCCGCCGAAGCCCCCGTGATCCTTAGCCGTTGGATCGCGCGGGCCCCACGCGAGCCCCGCGCGATCCGATGGTGCAGGGGGGCGGGGCTTCGACGGGGCTTCGCGGGCGGGGCCATTGATCTGGTTCCTATATATATATATATATATATTATACACACACACACACACACACACACACACACACACACACACACACACACACACACACACACACATATATATATATATATATATATATATATCACACACACACACATATATATATATATATATATATATATATATATATATATATATATATATATATATATATATATATATAAGATATTCGTTCGTGAGAGACTCATCTTCTATCTTCTCTTCTTATGTTTTCATATTCAAGAATCAAGACAAAGGAAATCCGAGGAGAGGAGGCGCTAGACTGGACTGGCGATCATTGGGGTTGGGAAACTTCATACTCAATGTTCTTTCTGTGAGACCCGTCTCACTGTATCGGTATTTTATATGGATACGTATTTATTTGAGCCGTATTTCGTATTTCTCGATTTGCGTAATATTTTAAAATTTTCCTAAGTGTAGGATTTTTATGACTTGGTTTAACTTAGACTTGGTTTTATTTGGTTCGGTTCCACTTTGACTTGGTTTGGTTTAGTTTGGTTCTTTATGAGAGGAGGTGTATGGCTTAGATTGAGTGGAGAGGAATGAATGGTGGAGATCACTTGAGCTTGTTATATAAGCCACTTTTTCTCTCTCCCTCCTCATTCACCATCATTCATTTTCTTTTTCCACCAAACCCTAGCCATTAGAGAGAGGCAATTACACCTTGCCGAATGTTGGCCTATTTCAATTTCGTTTGTTCCATTCTCTTCCTTGTTATATTCTAAGCATGTTTAGAACTTGGAGTTTTCGGTTTTACCGAGTGGATTATTGTAGATCTAGCTTTGTGGTATTTTCAGTTTTTATGGGTCTGTTAGACTTGCGTATTTTTGCTAGTTGATGGTTCCATGTTGTAGAGAATTTCGTTCTACCCCATTTTGACCTATGAAAGTTTAGATTAGGACTCTGGATGATGGAATTATGGAACTTGGAAGTATGACTTCATGGTGTTTTTCTTCTCGGAATTGGAGGAGAAGAACAGTACTTGACCGCATGACTATTTCATACGGCAAGAGTTCTTCCCTGCCGCATGGATAAATCCAGCCGCATGAGCATTTATTTATTGCCTTGGCCGCATGGCCATTTTTTATCATTTGTTGGCATGCGTTAATTGCATAGCCATTTAATTAATTGTCTTGCATTGGCTAGCCGCATAGGCCAATGCCATGTATATTTTAATGCATAGCCTTAGCATTCACGTGCATGGCCCTTTTCTTTCTTTTATTGTTTATTGCATGCTTTAAAAAGGCAAGTTGCATGCATTCATGCATTAGTGAGCCGCATGTAAGCTGGCATGCTATATTGAAGGCCAGCCGCATAGCATTCTAGAGTGCATTAAAGAATGCATAGAATGACATTAATGTATTTTAGGCATTGTCCATGCATCAGCCGCATGGCACAACAAAAATTGCATTTAATGCATTTGCATTAGGATGCTTGCATTTAATGCATTTGGAGCCGCATAGTCTTTAGGGAATGCAATGGGTTGCATTCTTTAATGCATTATAAGCATTAATTAATGCTTTTGGAGCCGCATAAGGTTTCTAAAGACTTAATATTTTATTGCAAATAAGTCCTTGTCTTTATTACTTAATGCAATTTAGTCTTTACCTTTATGACTTAATGCTTTATTGCATTTAAGTCCTTATACTTTATATTTTTGCCTTTAATGCATTCCAATGCATTATTAAAATGAGTCAACCGCATAAGTACTCCAGGAAGGCACTTGTGCATTCTTAAATGCACTTTATGTATTATAACCCTTAATAAATGCACTTTTGCATTATAGCCCATATTCAATGTATATATATATTCTAATCTATATTTAATGCATTATAATCTATATTTTAATGCATATCTTCAATGCATTGTATTTAATGCATGCATGCTTTTGCTTGCATGCTTGTTTATAGCTCAGCAGCATATGCCTGTTTGCCTGGCCATTTTGTCAGCCGCATGCAAGTAATTAATTGCCTAGTCGCATAAGCAAATGTTTGTTGGATGCATGGCCTTCCACCCATTCTTGGCCGCATGGCCATTGTACTTTTGGACTTTGAATTTAATATTGGTCGTATGGCTTTTATTGAGCTGCATGTACTTGCAGGATAAATTTTATTATATGTCATCATTGCTTAGCCACGTGAACCAATATTCAAATGGTCACGTGAACTTTCCTTATTGCATTGATTGTGGGGGGTCCCACATAGCTTCTTTTAGTGACTTGCTTGCTGAAGTGGGAGTTTGCATTTAATGGGGGTCCCACTATCTTTTGTCTTATTTGATTTCATGACCTATTTATTGTTTTCTGGCCGCATGGGTGGTCTCCCACTCTCTTTGACCGCATGTTTGTTCTTCCATTTTGGACCGCATGGGTCCCACTTTGATTGTTTAAATGTTTTATTTGTCTAAATTATGGTCAGAATTTCTTTCCACTCCCAACATGAAAGTTATAGAGTTTCTCCCTGGCTTCAAGAATATATATATTATTAATATATTATTATTATTCAATTGTGCAAGTTTTTCTTCTCCTTGATAAATGACATGACTTGATAGTGACCCGTCGTGGTGCACTCCTGACATGATAACTTGACCTGACAACTTGACATGATATTCTTGACACGATAACTTGACATGATAATGACATGATAGTGGCCCGCCGTGGCACACTCTTGACATGATAAACCTGACATGATAGCTCTCGAAATGCTGTTGCGACGGCTAACACGACTTGACAAGATTGAATAACTTAGACACCGTGGACGATTGTGCTTGTACAAATGAACCCGTCTAGTCTTGCATCATGTCTAGGACATGAATTCCTGATTTCCCACGGTCAGGGATTTATATTGAATCTGGCTAGGTTAATGACTAGATTGATCAAGTAGTTCATGGAGAGACTTTCCCAGTTACTTGTTGCCCCTTTGACCCCGGCCTTATATATATATACATGGGATTTGTTGCTATCCGTCGAGATGAGCATACTTCCAGCCCGCCGTCGAGTGTGGTACCTTAGGACACATGTATCTTACTACAGTGTGTCTGCTATATCATGCTATCTTTTCCTATTCTTTGCTGGGGTCACTCAGGTAGTAACAAACGGGTAATTGGACTTGGAAGAATCTCGCTGCATCTTGCTAGTAACTAGGCTTGTGATAACCCTAGTTAGTTAATGTAGAAAGCCGTAGGCAATGATTGGCCGTGATTGATTGGATGGAGTCTACTCAGTGCAAGTCTTGTCTTGATCCTGTACCTGAATGTTACATGTCCAGATTTCTTATATTTATCTTGCCGATAAATGGTGGGAAAAACCAAGTTCTGTTCAGACGAAGGGTTACAACCCCGGTCCTTGTTTGGTTTACGGGTTGTAACCTGGTTATCTGAATAGTCCCATGGCTATCTCATCATATATCACCTTTCCAGTTTTATTTATTTAACATGTTCTCCAGTTTACTTTATGCTCAATGATGATTTACTTACTGTCTTCCTATGTTTGGGACAAGTACATTGGTACTGCACAAATCTCGATCCTCCTTTACTTACTTGCTTATTGTTTGCTAATGATTGCTGGTTTTAAGTTCATAGTTCGGCCTCCTTTGTGGTACTTGCTATTTGGGGTCTGACCCCACTGGTTTTGCATGGCCAGGTTCTAATAGAAGAGCCCGAAGGATCTACCGCATCATCTACTCGACGGTGACCAGCCGGAGCACCAGAGTGCCTCAATAGGTTTCTTCTTCATTCTTCCACTGATATGTAAATTCTCCTCTTATAACGTTTAGCCCCGAGCACGTGTTTAGCTCGTGTTTGGTATTTTCCTTGATATTGTAGCCTACGGGCATAAACATGATATGTGTATTCTAGACTATAGCTAGTCCTTATCATGTACGACTAATACTCTAGCTAGTCATCAGCTTTGTGGTACTGGCTTCATGATCATTCTTGTATATATGGTTCGGGACGCCTTACTATTGTATGTATGATGATCGTACTCTTTGCTCTTGTATAATTGCCTGTGATTGAGATACCTGGGATTGTTAAACCATAGGATTGACTGATGGCTTGTAGAGTAACCCCCATGTCTTGACAGCTTATACGTGATTTCAGAGTATTAACGTACTTTGGGATTACGTAGCTGGCTATGTCTGCCCCCGCTCTCCAGTATTCTGGTTCTGGGACGTGACATGGTTTTAGTGGTGGCCCATACAGGTCTGAATCTCGATTTTTAGATTTGTGGGAGTTACCATGTTTAGATATCTCAATCACGATTATCCTTATTGATCTCCTTCGGATTATTCTCTATCTCTGATACTTGACTTGATATCTGTTTTGATCGTTGATCATTCCTGTTCCCATGATTTGATCTTGTGTCCTTCAACTTTCACGGGCACTGTTCTTGATCCTTCTGATTATCTTGTTCGTGTTTTGCCGAGGGCAGCCCAGCATTCTTCAGCCAGGCCAGTTATGGAGGATCAGTCTCAGCATACAGGCAGAGATGTTAGTCCATCCCGATCAGCCAGTCGCTTCTGTCTTCGTATCTTGAGACAGGTGATAAAGTTCATGCATCTGTTTCAACTACGATGATACGTCCTGGGTAGAGTCATGTCTTGAACTAAGTCCTTGGTACCGACTTACCTTGAGGCTCGACTTTTATCTATTTTTGGGAGTCAGCTTAGGCCAGCGAGGACGTTGGTCTCTACACAACTGTCTCATGAGACATATTGATCCATATGCCTCCAGCCCTTCTTGATCATGATTGTATTTATTCTTGTGCATTTATTTACCGCTTACGCATTTATTTACATTACTGATTGTTTTACTTTACTTATATGCCATGCTTGATTTATTGAGATTGTTGAGTTTTCTGGAGCTTTTGTTTTGTTATCGTGCTCGACTAGCCTCAGGAAATTCCGAGGACGAAATTTTTCTAAGGTGTGGAGAGTTGTGAGACCCGTCTCACTGTATCGATATTTTATATGGATACGTATTTATTTGAGCCGTATTTCGTATTTTTCGATTTGCGTGATATTTTAAAATTTTCCTAAGTGTAGGATTTTCATGACTTGGTTTAACTTAGACTTGGTTTTATTTGGTTCGGTTCCACTTTGATTTGGTTTGGTTTAGTTTGGTTCTTTATGAGAGGAGGTGTATGGCTTAGATTGAGTGGAGAGGAATGAATGGTGGAGATCACTTGAGCTTGTTATATAAGCCACTTTTTCTCTCTCCCTCCTCATTCACCATCATTCATTTTCTTTTTCCACCAAACCCTAGCCATTAGAGAGAGGCAAGTACACCTTGCCGAATGTTGGACTATTTCAATTTCGTTTGTTCCATTCTCTTCCTTGTTACATTCTAAGTATGTTTAGAACTTGGAGTTTTCGATTTTACCGAGTGGATTGTTGTAGATCTAGCTTTGTGGTATTTTCAGTTTTTATGGGTTTTGATCTGTTAGACTTGCATATTTTTGCTAGTTGATGGTTCCATGTTGTAGAGAATTTCGTTCTACCCTATTTTGACCTATGAAAGTTTAGATTAGGACTCTGGATGATGGAATTATGGAACTTGGAAGTATGACTTCATGGTATTTTTTTCTCGAAATTGGAGGAGAAGAACAGTACTTGACCGCATGACTATTTCATACGGCAAGAGTTCTTCCCTGCCGTATGGATAAATCCAGCCGCATGAGCATTTATTTATTGCCTTGGCCGCATGGCCATTTTTTATCATTTGTTGGCATGCGTTAATTGCATGGCCATTTAATTAATTGTCTTGCATTGGCTAGCCGCATAGGCCAATGCCATGTATATTTTAATGCATAGCCTTAGCATTCACGTGCATGGCCTTTTTCTTTCTTTTATTGTTTATTGCATGCTTTAAAAAGGCAAGTTGCATGCATTCATGCATTAGTGAGCCGCATGTAAGCTGGCATGCTATATTGAAGGCCAGCCGCATAGCATTCTAGAATGCATTAAAGAATGCATAGAATGACATTAATGTATTTTAGGCATTGTCCATGCATCAGCCGCATGGCACAACAAAAATTGTATTTAATGCATTTGCATTAGGATGCTTGCATTTAATGCATTTGGAGCCGCATAGCCTTTAGGGAATGCAATGGGTTGCATTCTTTAATGCATTATAAGCATTAATTAATGCTTTTGGAGCCGCATAAGGTTTCTAAAGACTTAATATTTTATTGCAAATAAGTCCTTGTCTTTATTACTTAATGCAATTTAGTCTTTACCTTTATGACTTAATGCTTTATTGCATTTAAGTCCTTATACTTTATATTTTTGCCTTTAATGCATTCCAATGCATTATTAAAATGAGTCAACCGCATAAGTACTCCAAGAAGGCACTTGTGCATTCTTAAATGCACTTTATGCATTATAACCCTTAATAAATGCACTTTTGCATTATAGCCCATATTCAATGTATATATATATTCTAATCTATATTTAATGCATTATAATCTATATTTTAATGCATATCTTCAATACATTGTATTTAATGCATGCATGCTTTTGCTTGCATGCTTGTTTATAGCTCAGCCGTATATGCCTGTTTGCCTGGCCATTTTGTCAGCCGCATGCAAGTAATTAATTATCTAGTCGCATAAGCAAATGTTTGTTGGACGCATGGCCTTCCACCCATTCTTGGCCGCATGGCCATTGTACTTTTGGACTTTGAATTTAATATTGGTCGCATGGCTTTTATTGAGCTGCATGTACTTGCAGGATAAATTTTATTATATGTCATCATTGCTTAGCCACGTGAACCAATATTCAAATGGTCACGTGAACTTTCCTTATTGCATTGATTGTGGGGGGTCCCACATAGCTTCTTTTAGTGACTTGCTTGCTGAAGTGGGAGTTTGCATTTAATGGGGGTCCTACTATCTTTTGTCTTATTTGATTTCATGACCTATTTATTGTTTCCTGGCCGCATGGGTGGCCTCCCACTCTCTTTGACCGCATGTTTGTTCTCCCACTTTTTGACCGCATGGGTCCCACTTTGATTGTTTAAATATTTTATTTATCTAAATTATGGTCAGAATTTCTTCCCACTTCCAACATGAAAGTTGTAGAGTTTCTTCCCGGCTTCAAGAATATATATATTATTAATATATTATTATTATTTAATTGTGCAAATTTCTCTTCTCCTTGATAAATAGCATGACTTGATAGTGACCCGCCGTGGTGCACTCCTGACATGATAACTTGACCTGACAACTTGACATGATATTCTTGACACGATAACTTGACATGATAATGACATGATAGTGGCCCGTCGTGGCGCACTCTTCACATGATAAACCTGACATGATAGCTCTCGAAATGCTGTTGCGACAGCTAACACGACTTGACAAGATTGAATAACTTGGACACCGTGGACGATTGTGCTTGTACAAATGAACCCGTCTAGTCTTGCATCATGTCTAGGACATAAATTCCTGATTTCCCACGGTCAGGGATTTATATTGAATCTGGCTAGGTTAATGACTAGATTGATCAAGTAGTTCATGGAGAGACTTTCCCAGTTACCTGTTGCCCCTTTGACCCCGACCTTATATATATATACATGGGATTTGTTGCTATCCGTCGAGATGAGCGCACTTCCAGTCCGCCGTCGAGTGTGGTACCATAGGACACATATATCTTACTACAGTGTGTCTGCTATATCATGCTATCTTTTCCTTTTCTTTGCTGGGGTCACTCAGGTAGTAACAAACGGGTAATTGGACTTGGAAGAATCTCGCTGCATCTTGCTAGTAACTAGGCTTGTGATAACCCTAGTTAGTTAATGTAGAAAGCCGTAGGCAATGATTGGCCGTGATTGATTGGATGGAGTCTACTCAGTGCAAGTCTTGTCTTGATCATGTACCTGAATGTTACATGTCCAGATTTCTTATATTTATCTTGCCGATAAATGGTGGGAGAAACCAAGTTCTGTTCAGACGAAGGGTTACAACCCCGGTCCTTGTTTAGTTTACGGGTTGTAACCTGGTTATCTGAATAGTCCCATGGCTATCTCATCGTATATCACCTTTCCAGTTCTATTTATTTAACATGTTCTCCAGTTTACTTTATGCTCAATGATGATTTACTTACTGTCTTCCTATGTTCGGGACAAGTGCATTGGTACTGCACAAATCTCGATCCTCCTTTACTTACTTGCTTGTTGTTTGCTAATGATTGCTGGTTTTAAGTTCATAGTTCGGCCTCCTTTGTGGTACTTGATATTTGGGGTCTGACCCCACTGGTTTTGCATGGCCAGGTTCTAATAGAAGAGCCCGAAGGATCTACCGCATCATCTACTCGACGGTGACCAGCTGGAGCACCAGAGTGCCTCAGTGGGTTTCTTCTTCATTCTTCCACTGATATGTAAATTCTCCTCTTGTAACGTTTAGCCCCGAGCACGTGTTTAGCTCGTGTTTGGTATTTTCCTTGATATTATAGCCTACGGGCATAAACATGATATGTATATTCTAGACTATAGCTAGTCCTTATCATGTACGACTAATACTCTAGCTAGTCATCAGCTTTGTGGTACTGGCTTCATGATCATTCATGTATATATGGTTCGGGGCGCCTTACTATTGTATGTATGATGATCGTACTCTTTGCTCTTGTATAATTGCCTGTGATTGAGATACCTAGGATTGTTAAACCATAGGATTGACTGATGGCTTGTAGAGTAACCCCCATGTCTTGACAGCTTATACGTGATTTTAGAGTATTAACGTACTTTGGGATTACATAGCTGGCTATGTCTGCCCCCGCTCTCCAGTATTCTGGTTCTGGGGCGTGACACTTTCTTTATCTACTTCGTTCTGAAAACCATTGTACTTCATCTGTTTGATGGAATGCTATAGAGATTGGGTTCATAATAGAGATTGGATTCCCAACAAATGGTCTGTGAATATTTACTTGATCAACATCTAACCTTCTAATTAAATGGCACATATATATATATATAATTTCCTAGTCCTAGCTAGCTTCATACCACAGTAAGGTATCATTGGTTTCAAGGTGTGTAATCGAGTGAGTTATAAGTTTTCTCGAGTTTTTTTGGGAAGTTATAAATGCTGGTTTGGTTGGTTTCATTGGGAAGTTATAAGCTTTCTTGAGTTTTTGTTGTTGTTGTTGATCGAGTGAGTCTTTTGTGAGATATGGGAAGTTTGGGTCTTTAACAATGAAGTCTCCATTCCATCATCTCCATGAACAGTAAGTTTCTATTTTAAACTATTAAAATTAGTAAATTATTATCTTAAAGTACTATAGACAGTTAGCAAGCAGGTTTTTCAATATGTTATATCTCCACTCCATGGACCATGACAGTTAATAAATTGTTCTTAAAGTACTATAAGAATATTTATTAGAACTCGAAAATGTGAAGAAACTAGTTTAACTTTTTTATCGTTATATTAATTATGTGACTACGTCATGATCGGACCAGTTATATATATATATATATATATATATATATATATATATATATATATATATATATATATATATATATATATATAAATATATATATATATATATATATATATATATATATATATATTCATGTACCTTAGGAGTTCCATTGTTATTAATAATATTTATTTATGAAAAAATTGACGTTTGTGAAAAAAGGACACAATTTTTTTTTCTGTCCTGGACCTACTAAATCTCAGGACCGGCCCTAGCATGATCCAGGCCAGACCGGACAACCATCCATGGCCCAAAATTTTAAGAGACACAATTTTTTAATATTTTATACGTAACATTTGTAGTACTTTAAATATTAGTATTCATATAATATAACATAATGACTTAACAAAGTTGATTTTTGCTTATACCTTCGACACCTATGTAAAAATGTATAGGTTCAAAGCATTATGGCCTTGTTTTAATTTTTTATCCTAAAACTTTTCAAGTTTTTATATATATAGTTTTAGGAGGGATACCATTTTAATTTTTGTACTGAGAATCCAAAAACTATGGATCGGCCATGATTATCGAGCATACAAGCCATTAGTGTGAACAAGAAATCACAAGGGATGTTGTAAGTGTCTTGCACGTATTTTATACTATTTGAAAAAAACAAACAACTTTCTTATTTTATTTTCATACATAATTACATAATTTTATATATTAAATATAATGAATTAAATATAGATGAGGATATTCTTTTAAATAAAAACTTGTACGATAAAGCCTGTTTTTTTCTCGATATATGTAGTAGATTACTGACTAAAACAATTGAAGGTTGTTAATTTAAAATGTTTTTTTTCCAACGTAATTCATGGATCCATTGGCATCATGCCAGCGTCATGAATGTTGTTTCCTTTTATTAATGGTTTCACACATTCCTTGTTACAAAGAAAATGACGCTTTACATTACAATTTTATTTTATTTTATTTTCCGCCCCCATTAATTTGGTGACGGTTCTTCCACGTGCAGATATTTTAGTTAGAGCTGGAAAATACTGTCACTAAAAGTCCTATGTCTTTTTTTTTTCCTTCCAATTTTGGAGTGACAGCTGCAACAGAGCAGAGATAGCAGTGAAGCATTTATGGGAGGAAAAAAACATTTATGGAATTTTGCATAAAAACTTTTCATATTGGTCCATTCACTAATTCAAATTTGCACCAGGGTTCTAAATACCCGTCATGAGCCGTACTCTGCTCGCCCAAACCTAAAATTAGAGAAATTATTAAGTGAACCAGCTCCACCATTTACTATATTATACCAATATGCTCAGTCAAATCTGACATATAGATATATGGGTCTTATCCTAATTTTATACTTACACAAACAATTTCTATGTAAATTATTCTAAGTACGAAAAAAAAAATATTATATACTCAAAAAAATTAAAAATTACATTAATCATTTAGGATTTAATTGTACAATGAAAGTGTTTATATAAAGTTCTATAGAAAATTTTCATATTTGCGTACGTATGGACTTCTTCTAAATATCAGACTATTACTTTCACAGATATATGTTATATTCATGTCATAACATATGAACAATATAAACTATAATTCTTAAACTACCACAAAAAAAAATTTGTGGATGGAATAAAATATAGTTATATTTATAAAAATTTATAATTGGTTAAATTGCCGGTCTAATACTAGAATTGTCTCATATGAGGGTCATAGTGTAACACACAAGAATATTGTAATATTAAAATTAGCATACAAATTTGATAGTGATTAGTGTAACACAAGAATATTGTAATATTAAAATTAGCATACAAAATTGGTAGTGATTTCCTGACGGCAATGTCGTGTAAGGATGGGACGAGGAAAATTTGTTAGGGAGTGCTTGGACGATAGCCTAAATGAACTTAGAAACCGAGGAATAAGAAACATTACAACATTGCTAGTATGCAAAAATAATAATTAAAATTGTTAACTCCAACAACATTGTTATTGTCATCGTCCAACCTTTTTTTAGTTAAAAAAATATAGACAAAATGGTAAGATGATACAATTTGCTGTATAAAATTACGAACAAATGTCTTGTGTTTAACTCGGTTACATGCTCCAAATCGGGTTGGCCAAAACTTCGATTTTAATTTGTTTGATCGTGATTTTGTTTTGGTTAGGCTTTGACAAAACCGAGCAAATTTTTTCTCCAAATAGGAAAGAAAAAACTTTGTTCACCAAGATTGAAGTGCAAAGCTGGACAAAATTATTCCTACTTTTTTTAATCTCTATCTCCATACTATTTCTCTTCTAATTTCTTTTCAATTTAAAATAAATATTCTAAATTATAGATTAAATTAAATCGAAACAAGATATTTTTTAGTTAAATTAAAATTTATGTTTTATAATATTCTAACTTTTAAATTGGATTTGTGATCAGATTTTATTCTATATGTTATATACTAGCTGATGACCAGTAGGCGCTATGGCTTGTGTCTCTTGACATTTTTTCAAATATTTTTTTTTATCTAAAAAATAACTATAAATAAAATTCAAAATAAAGTACATTTCAAATAAATTAAAACTACAAATTATAATAAGAAACATATATAATGAAATATATGTAAGATTTTCTTAGAAACATCATTACAACAAAAATACATTTTTATGACGGCTAAAAATCGTCATAAATGATATTTTATAATATTTTTTTGTTAGCCCTCAGACGTTATAAAAATTAGTGTTATAAATGTTTTCTAAAAACATTATAGATATTCTCATTGTATATAACATTTTTTGTTCTTCTGACAACGTTATAAATAAGACGAACATATATAACACTTAATTTTCAAAGTGTTATAAATAAATTTATATATATAACACTTATTTTCAAAGCGTTATAAATAAGAAATCTATATATAACACTTCTTCAATGTAATGCACACACACATATATATATCACCTGTGAAAGCGTTATAAAAAGCAATAATCAATATTGACCGATTCCAAATATCCATTTCGAACGAGACAACATAAATAATTAAATTTAACAAACATTTGAAACATTCTTTTCGAATTAAATATTCTAAAAATACAAAATATCACCATCTTAATTATATTTTTTTTCAAAAATATATCCAAATACGAGTATATATACATCTTAATTACATTTTTTAGGACACCCTGATCAAAACTGTTAGTATATAGCTTCCTTTGTCTTGAACTATATATCAACACCAGTACCATAACATTTCTTCAAAACTGTCAACACGTACTGCCACCCTCAAAAAAGGGTCAACGATAACCCTGAAAATTATTACACAAGTATCAACTCCTAATCTAAGAAATGAGCTGACAAAAGATATATAATCACAATGGTTTTCCTAAAACATTTTTGCATTAATAAAGATCCAGAAAAAGTACATTAGTTTATAATATACAGAAAACATGCTAGATAGCATACCAAAAAATCGTTTTTCAGAGCATCTACTGACAATGCTAATTAATCATAACTAGTTCCATCTTCTACAAGAATACGATATGACATGATACACAAAAGTTGACTTGAACCCGACATCATTTTTAAAGTCTCCTAGCTAGTGTAGTCTGGAGTGTCCATGTCATGAAAATAATGCAATATGGACAAGACATCTACTTTTTGTGCATTGTAACCAAGCATGAGCTCTAATGCCGTGCTGAAATTCCCTACTCTCAATCTTGACAACTAAAATTGCAGTCATGAAATTCTCTACTTTTTGTGCATTATAACCAAGCATGAGCTCTAACTTTGTGTTGGAGTGGGTGGGGTTCTCAACCTATGTGAAGAAGATTCCGGAGTGCGACGAGCGCCGTCCGATGTCGAAGAAGTTCGGGAAGTAGGCGACGAAGTTGCTGCTGTTGCTGCTGGAGCTGCTAGAAGCAGGGGATCCGAGTTCGGCCCGAACTCGGTCCCAGGCCGAGTTCTGGCCGAACTCGGTCTGGCCGTTCCAAGGTTTGGCCAGTAGGTGCTGGTTGCCCCACACAGAGTTCTGGCCGAACTCTGTGTCGTCGGGGGCTGAAGCGAATTTCAGGATGAGTTTTCATCATTGGATCTAATCCAACGATTCAGGTTGGTTGCGGGATTAGGGAGTTAAGTTGAGTTTTCTCAACCCTAATTCATTATCGTATGATCGCAACGCATTGGACAACACAAGTTTGAGAGAGGAAGGAGGCAAGAGTGCCATTACAACTTCGGAGAAGAAGACGGAGGATTGAAGGTCGCCATTCGAAGGAGATCGTGTTCGGATAATCTCTACTCGTCGTTCTCGCTCTTCGTAGCCTTGTAATCATTGTTCTTATCTCTGAGTGTTGTGGGGATCCGATTTGGATCGGGAGGAGTTTGTAGAGGGTGTAATTCTTCTATTCCATTAGTGGAGGCTTCTCAGGGTTGGACTCCGATCGTCCCGTGGTTTTTCCCGCAAGGGTTTCCACGTCAAAAATTCTCTGTGTCTGCATGGATTGTTTTTGTGTGATTGTTTTTGGGTTCGTGCGTTGTATTGCTCGGTCCTCTCGCAGGTACTCTCCGGTTTGGGGAAAGGTTTCCGCGTTTCTTTCCCAACAGAGTGGTATCAGAGCTTTGGGTTCAAAGGGTGTCAGGAGTTGACAGAGGAACCAGAGAGGAGAGATGGACGCGAAGCCGGTGCGCATGGTGAATCTGAACGGCACAAACTATCATTATTGGCGGAGCAAGATGAAGGATTTGCTGTTCGTCAAGAAGCTGCATCTGTCCGTATTTGCATCCGAGAAGCCCAGTGATAAATTCGAGGAGGACTGGAAATTCGAGCATATACAGGTATGCGGATACATCAGGCAGTTCATTGACGAGAACGTGTACAACCACGTTGCCAATATTGAGCACGCGAAGACGTTATGGGATAAGCTGGAATCTTTGTACGCGAAGAAGACCGGGGTAAACAAGTTGTTCCTGATCCGGACGATGATGGGTCTGCGGTACAAAGATGGGGCGTCTATTACGGATCACTTGAGTGATTTCCAGGGCGTGGTTGACCAGCTATCTTCTATGGGAGTCAAGTTCGACGACGAAGTTCAGGGACTGTGGCTGCTGTGTATATTGCCAGACTCGTGGGAGACCGTACGAGTATCTATGATCGCTTCTGCTCCAGAGGGCGTGGTCAGTCTGGAGTTTGCCAAGAGCGGGGTGTTGAATGAAGAGATGCGGAGACGTTCTCAGGGCACTTCATCCACATCCCACCACTCAAAGGCACTTGTTTCAGAGAGCCGCGGAAGGGGCAAAAGCAGGGGTCCAGGTGGTGGCAGAGACAAGAGCATGCGGAAGTCCAAGGGTCGTTACGAGGACTCGGAGTGTTACCATTGCGGTAAGAAGGGCCATATCAAGCGGAATTGTTTTGCTTGGAAGAGAGAGAAGAAGGGCGACAAGGGGAAGCAAGAAGAGAACACTACAGCGGCGGCCTCGGTGCATGGAGGCGATGTGATCGTCGTAGGTGATGAGGTCATTACTAACCTCGCCTGCGATGACAATTCTTGGCTGGTGGACTCAGGGGCTTCAGCACATGTATCTCACAATAGGGCACTGTTTGCCACTTACACGACAGGCGACTGCGGCGTGTTGAAGATGGGCAACGGAGATGTGTCGAAGGCGGTTGCCGTTGGAGATGTGCATTTGAGAACGAAGACGGGTGCGGTTCTTGTTCTCAAGGATGTTCGTCGTGTCCCTGATATCCGTTTCAACCTGGTGTCGGTTGGAAGGTTGGATGACGAGGGATTCTTCAGTCTCTTCGGGAACAGTCAGTGGAAGCTTTCCAGAGGTTCGATGGTGATTGCCAGAGGAAGCAAGAAGTCCGGTCTCTATTATATGGAGGGGAGCGCAGAGGGGGCACAGGAGGTGAACGCAGTCAGTGATGCGTCTACCGAGTTGTGGCACAGGCGGCTCGGCCATATCAGCGAGAAGGGGATGAGCTACTTGGTGAACAGGAAAGTGATTCCGGGGCTCAAGTCTACAAAGTTGGAGAACTGCACGCACTGTTTAGCTGGAAAGCAAAATAGGGTGTCTTTCCAAAGTCACCCAAGTTCGAGGAAGCCGGCGTTGCTCGAGTTGATTCACTCGGATGTCTGCGGTCCTATGAAGGTAAAATCTCTTGATGGTGCTTCTTACTTTGTGACTTTTATTGATGACTGTTCCAGGAAGGTTTGGGTCTATACCTTAAAGACCAAGGATCAGGTGCTGCCTACTTTCAAGGAGTTTCAGGTCTCTGTTGAAAGGGAGACGGGCAAGAAGTTGTTGTGTGTTCGGTCCGACAATGACGGCGAATACATCGGTCCCTTTGATGCGTATTGCAGAGAGCAAGGGATACGACACCAGAAGACTCCGCCAAAGACACATCAGCTCAATGGTGTAGCGGAGCGCATGAACAGGACACTGATGGAGAGGGTGCGGTGTTTGCTGTCAGAAGCAAACTTGTTGGGCAGTTATTAGGGTGAGGCTCTTCTCACAGCTGTTTATATTATTAATTTGTCTCCTAGTGCTCCTTTGCAGGGTGATGTGCCTGATA
Organism: Iris pallida; assembly: GCA_029216955.1. Lineage (NCBI taxonomy): Eukaryota > Viridiplantae > Streptophyta > Magnoliopsida > Asparagales > Iridaceae > Iris > Iris pallida. The sequence continues at coordinate 23,294,555 of JANAVB010009598.1, forward strand.
AAGTATGGTACGACAAAGAGCCGTCATACAATCACCTGCGGGCGTTTGGTTGTAAAGCCTTCGTGCATGTACCGAAGGACGAGAGGACCAAACTTGAGCCGAAGACGAGACGATGCGTCTTTGTCGGCTACGGTCGGGATGAGTTTGGCTATAGACTCTACGACCCAGTGGAAGGAAAGCTCTACAGAAGCAGGGACGTGGTGTTCGTCGAGGATCAGACCATGACCAACACTCAGGATTCCGAGACGCCTTCTGAGGCTGAGGAATTGCCTGAGTTAGAGTCATTTCGCTTCGAGCAGTTTCCAGAGGACATCGCAGAGGATCCAGTTAGGGGGAGCCGGTACATGGAGTTCCTCCCAACTTTGATCATCAGCCTGCTGATGGTGGTCAGGGTGTCCCTCAGGAGGATGAGCATGCCGGAGAGGTAGTTACTGAAGGGGCGGAGGCTGTCGGTATACAGCCAGCACCAGTAGCTCCACTGAGAAGGAGTGACAGGGATCGTCGACCATCTACGAGATACTCACCGGATGAGTATGTGCTATTGACTGACGGGGGGGAGCCCGAAAGTTTCGCAGAAGCTATGGAAGACGAACACAGGCAGGAGTGGATGGTGGCTATGCAGGAGGAGATGAGTTCCTTGCACACCAATTCCACTTATGATCTGGTACGGTTGCCAAAGGGCAAGAAGGCTTTGAAGAATCGATGGATGTTCAGAGTGAAGCAGACGGATGATGCTACTCGCCCTCGATACAAAGCGAGGCTGGTAGTCAAAGGCTACGGTCAGCGGAAAGGCGTGGATTATGATGAGATCTTTTCGTCTGTCGTCAAGCATTCGTCTATCCGGGTGGTGCTAGCATTAGCAGCCAGTTTCGACTTGGAGGTCGAGCAGATGGACGTGAAGACGGCATTCCTCCACGGTGATCTTGAGGAGGAGTTATACATGGAGCAGCCGGAGGGATTCTGTGAGAAGGGCAAGTCACATTTGGTCTGCCGGTTGAGGAAGAGCTTGTATGGTCTGAAGCAGGCTCCGAGCCAGTGGTACAGGAAGTTCGAGTCGTTTATGGGGGAGCATGGTTATGCACGGACGACGTCGGATCATTGTACATTTGTGAGGTATTTTGCCGATGATAATTTCATCATTTTGTTGCTCTATGTTGATGATATGCTATTAGTGGGTCGGAATGCCACTAGGATAGCGGAGTTGAAGCGCCAACTGGGCGTGGCCTTCTCTATGAAGGATTTGGGCACATCGAAGACTATTCTTGGGATGGAGATCAGCCGAGAGAGAGAGTCCAAGCTGCTACACTTGTCCCAAAAGAAGTACATTCATCGGGTACTTCAGCGTTTCGGGATGGACGGGTCGAAGAAAGTGAGTTCCCCCCTCGCGGCTCACTTTAAGCTCACTGAGGAACAGTGTCCATCTACCGAGGACGAAAAGGAAGATATGGACCGGGTTCTATATGCCTCAGCTGTGGGAAGCCTGATGTATGCTATGGTGTGTACGAGGCCAGATATTGCTCATGCAGTTGGTACGGTTAGCAGGTATCTTTCAAATCCTGGAAGGGTACATTGGAGTGCGGTCAAGTGGATTCTACGTTATCTTCAGGGCACTGCTGGTTGGAGACTTTCCTTTGGTGGTGACGAGCCGAAGCTGGTTGGGTATACCGACGCTGATATGGCTGGAGATGTAGACACGAGGCGATCGACTTCGGGCTATGTGATGATGTTTGCGGAAGGAGCAGTATCGTGGCAGTCGCGGTTGCAGAAGTGTGTTGCCTTGTCGACGACAGAGGCAGAGTACATTGCGGCGACGGAGGCTTGCAAGGAGCTGTTGTGGATGAAGAAGCTGCTGCAGGAAATGGGACTGAAGCAAGAGCAGTATACTTTGCTTTGCGACAGTCAGAGTGCGATCCACCTTGTGAAGAATCAGACGTTTCATAGCCGGTCCAAGCACATCGAGACCCGGTATCATTGGATACAGGATGTGGTTGAGAAGAAGGACGCGGAGCTTGAGAAGGTGCATACAGATGACAACGGAGCTGATATGTTCACGAAGATTCTACCAAGGGAGAAGTTTGAGTACTGCAGGCAGGTCGTCGGGATGACGACATCCTCCCCATAGTTGTGAAGGGGGAGATTTGTTGGAGTGGGTGGGGTTCCCAACCTATGTGGAGAAGATCCCGGAGTGCGACGAGCGCCGTCCGATGTCGAAAAAGCTCGGAAAGTAGGCGACGAAGTTGCTGCTGTTGCTGCTGGAGCTGCTGGAAGCAGGGGATCCGAGTTCGGCCCGAACTCGGTCCCAGGCCGAGTTCTGGCCGAACTCGGTCTGGCCGTTCCAGGGTTTGGCCAGTAGGTGCTGGTTGCCCCACACAGAGTTCTGGCCGAACTCTGTGTCGACGGGGGCTGAAGCGAATTTCAGGATGAGTTTTCATCATTGGATCTAATCCAACGATTCAGGTTGGTTGCGGGATTAGGGAGTTAAGTTGAGTTTTCTCAACCCTAATTCATTATCGTATGATCGCAACGCATTGGACAACACAAGTTTGAGAGAGGAAGGAGGCAAGAGTGCCATTACAACTTCGGAGAAGAAGACGGGGGATTGAAGGTCGCCATTCGAAGGAGATCATGTTCGGGCAATCTCTACTCGTCGTTCTCGCTCTTCGTAGCCTTGTAATCATTGTTCTTATCTCTGAGTGTTGTGGGGATCCGATTTGGATCGGGAGGAGTTTGTAGAGGGTGTAATTCTTCTATTCCATTAGTGGAGGCTTCTCAGGGTTGGACTCCGATCGTCCCGTGGTTTTTCCCGCAAGGGTTTTCACGTCAAAAATTCTCTGTGTCTGCGTGGATTGTTTTTGTGTGATTGTTTTTGGGTTCGTGCGTTGTATTGCTCGGTCCTCTCGCAGGTACTCTCCGGTTTGGGAAAAGGTTTTCGCGTTTCTTTCCCAACACTTTGAGCATCTAATAATGAGTCCATGTCAGATAAATTGGTAGTTAAACAGTAGGCCTAAATAAAAAAAACAATTCAAATGAATTACAGCAAGTTGGAAAACTTAAGTTATTATCTATAAATTGGTAGTTAACACTTTGAAAATTAAGTGTTATATATGTTCATCTTATTTATAACGTTTTCAGAAGAAAAAAATGTTATATACACTGAGAAATTTTTTAGAAATTATTTATAACACTGATTTTTATAACGTCTAAGGACTTACAAAAAAGCATTATAAAATGTCATTTATGACGATTTTTAGCCATCATAAAAAGATAGTTTTGTTGTAGTGAATGCAACTAAATATATTTAAGCATGAATAACAATAAACGACTACCTAAAAAATAAAATTTTAATTATTTAAAAAATAAATTTAAAAAAATAAACAACTACCTAAATACTCTATTAATTATTTAAAAAATATACAACTAATTTTTTTTTTTTTTTTTTGAAATCCCACTCACCCACACAACTGGGGGCTCGAACCTTGCCGGCCCCTCCGGATGTCCGCTCTAATACCATTAGGCTAAAGAGCTCGGACATATACAACTAAATAACTATCTAATATGATTTATCTTTAACTAAATAATTCTAAATACAACTAAATAACTATCTAATATGATTTATCTATAACTAAATACTTATAACTTAATGGTCTGCTTGGCAATGGTAGGAGTTGCAGTTATGAGGGTTCCGGTTGGTTGTGAGCGATTATGAGGGGTCCGATTTTGTGTGATTTTAAGTAACAATTTTTTAATCAGTCCAATCCATGCTTGGTAATTCACTAACGGGTGATTTTGAAAGTTTTTTTACATCAATAAAATTAAATAGAAAATGGTATGAGTAGTTATAATTATATATTTTTGGTGAGGATATAAATGAAATAAAATAATAAAACTCCTCAAAATTCGACTTGGGGTGTTTATAAAACCACCCAAAACATTTACCGGTTTTGGGAGATTTTTTTAGCCGACCAAAACTAGTGTCTCAAACAAATTAACAAGCAGGGGTTTTCATGAACGATAGGTTCAGAAATGCCCTAGAACCAATGAAAACACCTTTACCAAGCTAGAATTCAATTCCTAGAAATGGCAATTTTTTATAACAAATTTATTTTATTTTTAAATATTTTTTCACATTTGCAATGCACGTGCACATTATTAGTATATTTAAGACCTGTGTGTCTCCGCCTCTTTGGACGCTCTTTAGAGTATATTATTTTACCTGATAAATAACAAAAAAAATGAAATTTTAAAGTAAAGTAAATTCTAAACGAACTAAATCTACAAATGATAGTAAGAACAAAAATTTAAGTACATGGCTATACAATTTAGGGTATTTACATAGAAGAGTAAAAATTTGCGATATTTATGAAGGAAGGGATGGGATTTTTACGAATGAGGGGATAGGAGATTATTTACGAACGAGGGGACGCCATTAGTAATGTTCCATAAAAAGGCTAAGTAGTGGGACCCATTAGCAATGACGTAAAAAGAATAAATTGGACGCGTATATTAGTTCCCTAAATTTAACTCATTAGATACAAATTTTGATTATAATTATATCTTTTAATTTAGTTTTTAAATCTTAGATTTTTTTTATTAGAAACATATCTTAGAGATAAGTTTAAAAATATAATTTAATTACTTAAATTTTTTTCTCAAATATTAGATATAATTTGAGTAATAGGTAATTTTCAATTATAAATTAAAATGGAGAAATTTTAGCAAATGTCTCCATTACAAATATAAAAATTAGCATATACCCTCACTTATTTTAAAAACTAGTAAATGCCACCATTCATTTGTATGCAACATTTAAAAATTTAAGATATATTTAGCACTATTTAAACCTAAATTTTGATTATTCTACATATAATGGGAACATTTACTAGTTTTTAAAATAAGTGATGGTATAGGCTAGTTTTCATATTTGTAATAGGACATTTGCTAAAATATTCCTTTAACATATCTTTAGAGATAAGTTCTTAGATATTTAGAAAAATATCTAATATTAGAAAAAAAAATATCTTAGATATAAATATGAAAACTAATTTCAAATTAGTATTAGAGAATATATGATAGAGATAAAGTTAGGCAAGATTAAAAAAAATTAATTAACATAAATTATTATCTGAATTGTATCTAATAATTGGGAGTAACTAATATATGTTAAAATATATAATTTGAATCTTGTTAAACTTTATCATTTTTTAAAGTAAATTTGAATTGTATCCAAATTATTCTTTGGCATGATTCAATTTATATAAATAATAATTTATTATTAGAAAATATATTATTTTTTCTCATGGGATGCCGTTATAGATGGCATGCCACTCATTTCTCACATGAGACATCATCTCTAATGACGTCCCACTTTTTTTTTCCACCATAGAACGCTATATTTAATGACGTCCCATCCCCTCCTTTATAAATATTCAATTTTTTTTTTATCTCCTATGTAAATATCCTAAATTGTATCCAAGTGTACATAATTTTATTTAGTAAGAAACATATATAATGAAATATATCTTAGATTTAATTAAGAACATACAATGCATAATATATTTAAGACTGTATACCTCTTCACTCATCTTTAGAATATTTTATTCTACCGATAATAAAAAAAAATGTCAAAGTTAATTGCATTTCAAATAAATTTAAAGAGCTAATTACTCATTAATTTTCAGATTAACGAGAATTAAAGAGAGAGTTAATGAGTCAAATTATTAATTAATTGACAGAATAATTAAGAGGTTTGTCCTTTCTTCCTGTTAATCTCTAAATTCTTAGGGTGTGTTTGGAAAGAAAAGTTTGAGGAAAAAAAAATAAAAATAAAAGAGAGTGAAAAGAAGGTAAAATTTATTTTTCCTTCTCTTATTTGGATGACAAAAAAGTAGAGGGAGGAAAATAATTAATAAATTTTTGTTTGTTTGTGGGATGAAGATATAATTACTATTCAGTCCTTTTTTTTTCAAATCATAATTTATGCTTAGTTTTTTTAGGATAATTGGCTAAATTGTCACAAAAAAAAAATTTTACTGGGTCCCACCTAATTTTTCCCTTTATATCCATCTCCTCTATTTCCCTCCCTCTTCCCAAACACCATAACTTTATATTTTTTCCCTCCATTTTTTCCTCAACTTTTTCTTTCCCTATTTTACTCCCTTCCCAAACAGTATGCCTGTTTAATAACTCTTACTTGGATGAAAGGTTTTGAGTGAGAAAAAAATTTAATAAAAATATAATAGTTTCCAAAATACTCTTATTACATATGTCATAAAGTTAAATTTTATTGGAATTTAAATTAAAACTTGTCAAATGAGGAAGATACGGAGTAGCATGTTTAAACCAAGAAAAAGCGAAAATGTATATAATATTTTATAGGACAAATACAGATATTTATGACTTTTTAAACAAAATCCTTCAGCCCCTCTCGTTAATCCTCGATTTGGGAGGTTAAAAAAATTAATAAAAGAGAGTTAATCAAGCTCCCACATAGTCCTCTATAACTCTTCTTTCTAAACCCCCACCCTCAAACCAAGCATATATATATATATATATATATATATATATATATATATATATATATATATATATATATATATATATATATATATATATACAATTCCCATTGATTTTTCTTTCCGATGTTTGAAAATGTCAAAAAATTTGGAAAGGAAATCGATTCCTTGACATTTCCTTTACTTTGGAAAATTACAATTCTCATTGATTTTTCTTTCCGATGTTTAGAAATGTCAAAAAATTTGGAAAGGAAAGTGAATACTTCAATACGGGAAAGCGATTCCTTGCTTGGATTGATGGAATCATTTTTTCCCATAATTTCTCTTCCATTTGGAATCACTTTTCTTTCTTCTCAATTCCTTTGGCACCCAAACATAGGAAAGTATTTACTTTCCTTTTCCAACCCGACGATTCCGCGAACCAAACGAGGCCTTAATCCTCATTTCCAAAACCAAATATGATTTTTAGGGTTGGTAGATGAATCGTGGATGAGGGAACCATTTTCTACCTTTACTAGTTACATACCCACAAGATTTGCGGATTTGTTTTTAATTTGTTTTTTATTCCAAAAATAAAAAGTTTATACACTACTAAAAAAAGTAATGAAGCATATTTCATTCACTTCAATTAATTATTATAAGTTTTGAAATACTTCCTTGTACACAACATTTTGAGTAGTATTACACGGTTTGTCTTCGTTGTGGCAAATAAGAATCTTCGGTCAGTCTTTTCTTATTACCCTTAAAATAGCAGCATACATTTGACAATGACAAAAAACATGACGTGAGAGATATAGTCCGACATGTGAAAGTGATTGGCCTTGGCTTTTGTTAATAGTCATGGCAAAACAAATAACTAATGGGTACTGCCTTCGTTGAAATTTGAAGGGTAATTTGATTAGATTTCAAATTACTAAGTATGTAACAGAAAGTCTAAAAAAAATAACAAAAACTCTTACAGATCCGTGTTACATCGATACTTTTGGTACATGCTTCAATCAAGACAGAATCAGAAGACATTTTGATGACACTATAAGTAGAGAATTCTTCCTTTAGGTTATATTCAGAAACTTTAACCTTGAAAGTGTATTTGTTATTAACAAATACATTCAATGCATCGAGAAATTTCTCTATATCTCCATTCTACAAATTAACAAAAACATAAAACTTACCAGCATATGAATAATACAAATAAAAAGTCACAAAATACCGTATGTTTAAAAATCAAACCTTGATAAGTTCAGATCTGATTTGCGAAGAACTTTTTCCAATTATGCTAGATGCATCTTTTTCAAAGACAACAAATGAAGCAGAAGATGTTTCATCCATTACACGAAGCTGAACCTTGTAACTACAAAAAATTACAAACTTAAATTGCTATGACAATCATAAAAAATATATACAAAAATTAAACTAATATTATTTAATTTTAATTCAACCAACCTTGGATTTGTCATGCCCCAATTTCGTAAAATCGATAATCGTCCCCCGGGCGTGATGTCGTACGAACCTAAGTTACGTTCGCACAAGGCATAGTCATAAGGTTATCCGAAACACAACATCAAGTAGAGTACGTAGAGAAATTGAACAAACATATTTAAAAATAGAAGGAACTTTTGTTTAATTTATAATAAACATCATTTACATGACTCTGCTACATTCATTTACCTCGCGGGCTACAACATCACTTGATTACAAAATGAACGCTGATGAGATAGTCGTTCCATATATTACATCCCCATTTACAACAAAATATTTCCAAAGACCTAGAATCGTAGGGAGTCGAGACGTCATTTCTTCTGGACTGAATGTGGAGTCTTCGAAAGGATCAAAACAAGCCTTCAACACACGGACGAGGCTTCAAATGTTCTTGCGTCGCCTTGAGCTTAAGTGGCACGCCCTTCTTGGTTCGGGGTACCTGTGGAGAGCGAGGATCAGTACATTACACTTTGTACTAGTGTGTGGCAAATTAAGTTCCACGCTCTCATTTGGTTGAAGAGTTCATATGACTTAGTTTGTGAATATTTCTAACCATCCTAATAAATTTCATGCAAACAAATGACAAGCATAATGTAAATTACACTAGAACTTACCCACGGCAGATCGTGCCATGCAATAAGAGACTTACCATGTTCTTCCCTGTCAAACGTTATCCCAAGCATAGCATGTATAATTTATGTATGTTTGGTCACTGACACCACAAGCCATCTTAGACTTATAGCTTTATTAGTCAGGGCCTTTCAACGCAAGTAGCGAGCCCTACTGAAAGTCTCTGCCTAACCCGTGCTATCATCCAACACAGGTATACCGCGTTTTCTTCTAGTCCGAAACGGTCCCGTGGCCCCGGATGCCGCTCGAGGAAACTTTTACATTGTCGACAAGTTATCCATGACCGTGTTAGAACAATTTAGTTACTAAAGCATGGTCTACATTTTTGAGAACTTAATCACTTCATCGTGTCCCGCCTTCTCGTGGCATCAATATGTTCAATGAGTCAATCTTTTGTTCAACACAGTTTTATAAGATAAGTAGACGAGCCCGTGCCCTTGCATCTATCATTTCATTCGCAATAATGTTATCGATTGAACTAAGAAGGGGGTCGAGAAGAGAAGGGTTAGCAACTCACCTTGATTTTTGTTCGAGATGAGAGACTTGTTGGTCGTGCTAGTCGTCGCCTACGCGATTACCTAAAATCACACAAGCAACTGATTAAAATACTGTATTATTCAAGGAGTTCGATATGTAAATACGAGTTCGAAAACACAAGCCATGAAAACCATCAAAATCATTCACAAAAATACATTCAGAAAACCAAAGCCAAAGAAGCAAGTGTGACATAAAAAGTAGAGCAACGAGAGGTCTCTTCCGACTCAGCCGCAGAGTTTATCCTCGAGGCACAACCCGCTGAATATGGGACTTAATTTCGAAGAAGTCTTTTCATAACGAAAAAATGATCTTAATTCAATCGTTCCCGTTCGACCGTTTCAATCGATCCCGATCTATCGGTTCCGACTGAATCGGTAGCGACATTGTTCCTTTAATACACACCCCGTAGACAAAAATGGGGCACAACGTAGGAACGGAGCACTATACCATAACCAACTAAGAAAAAGTTTCTTCATTAAAACTTAAGAATAGAACCTACCTCTAAGAGAACAATGAAGAAAATTTCTCTTTTATCACCGATTCTTACTCCCAAGTCGATTCCTCGACCGAATGGTTTCTCCAAATAATGCAGACGAAAAGGATAACACGATTTCGAACCTGTTTATCCTTGCACTCTAAGATTTACACAGGCTCTTCTACATATGACAAGTCTGCCTGCAGATTCAATTGACCAAAATCAACTATATGGCTTGGATCGTGCATATACTTCCGCAACTGAGAGACATAGAAGACATCATACACAGCCGATAGTGTTAGCTGCAATGTGATCTGGTAAGCTACTGGGGCGACTCGCTTCAATATCTCGAAAGGAATGACAAATCTTGGAATCAACTTTCCTTTAGCTCCAAATCTCGTGGCTCCATGCATCGGTGTGACTTTCAGAAACACGTGAACGCCCTCCAGGAATTCAAGGGGCCGTCGGTGGGTGTCGGCATAGCTCTTCTGTTGACTTTGTGTAATCTTCAGTCTTTTCCAAATGAGCTTGACCTTCTCCACGGTCTGTTTTACCAGCTCCGGGTCGAGTATCTGCCGTTCTCCGACTTCATTCCAGCAAATGGGCGATCTACACTTCCGACCGTACAAGGCTTCATACAGTGCCATTTGGATGTTGGACTGATAGCTATTGTTATATACAAATTCGGCCAATGGTAGATGAACGTTTCAGCTTGACTTCAAGTCGATTGCACAGAGGCGTAACATATCTTCGAGAATATGGTTCACCCGTTCTGTTTGGCCATCGGTCTGAGGATGGTAAGCTGAGCTAAACTTCAACTTGGTCCCCATTGCTGACTGAAGACTACACCAGAAGCGTAACATGAACCATCTATCCTGTCACGACCCGCACCCTAGAGTAAGGATACGAGACGTGGGTACGTCCAGCCTACGCCGCAGTGTCAGCGGTAGAACGCTGTCCTAGGTCACAACATCGAACAGTTGAAGGTAATAACAGTTATACTCCCCGAATAGGGGTGACATAACAGAATATATCTCAATCACAGCTAAGGTAGAACATGAAAGGAAGATAGATAGATAATAAGATGCAAGATCCAAATCCACAAGAATACAGATAAAGAGAGAGAGCTAAGTGTCTATAATGAACTCCACAACATCCAGACATAAAACAGATCCCAAATATATATACAACTCAACTCCAAAACTATGAAATAAGATAAGCTAACTATGGAGCAACTGTCTCTACTGCTAAGGGATCCGACTGGAAGTCCAGATCGCAAGTGTCCTCTAAGGCTGCCCTATAATAAGTGTCTAAGCAGGCCTCCTCCTCGTCCTCTGTAAAATTTTCAACAGGTCCAGTCAGGACGGGAACGAGCACATATCTTTCAAACAGTTCATAGCAGGTTAGGAGTATAAATCATGCAATAGAGTAAAATACAGGAAGTGCTGAATGGAAGTACAGGTAAACATGAGATATTTTGTAACTGAAAGTAAATACATGATAGTAGAGACTGTAAGTGACTACGTGATTTAGAGTACAATATAGTTATGTAAACGGCTTAGGGGCACATGAATACAAATAAGGAGCACTTGAATACCTACTGGGGATTGTGTCCACGTAACCAATTCTACTCACCCCGCCCCAATCAATACACAAGGATCCATTCAAGTTACGTTATAAGCACATGAATACAACTAAGATACGTGAACTCATGTAATGAGTAGTACATGAGGCACGTGATAAAGCACATGAGAACATGTAATAACATGAACTAGTACGAGTACAAGGAGTACCTGATGCACATGATAAAGTACATGAACATGAAATACCCGATGCACCCGTAGAGGGATAACATCTCAGGAAAGGATCCATATAGTACTAATCCGTGAAGATACGTGTCAGCATCATGTAGAGTAATCTAGAGCAAGAATATAGTCCAGACAGCTATGAAAAAATTAGAGAATGTACTCGCCTGCTAACTGAATGTCCGAGATGAAAGTACTGTCCAAGGAGTGGTGTCTGGCTCCTATTTAGAATAGTACAAGTCACAACAAGTCCAGAATAGAAATAAAATGCACTACAATGTGTTCTACATGAATCTAGGTCAATCTAGACCAAAGTCAACTCTTGGTCAACTCTGGTCAACCCTAGAAGTCAAACTAGGTCAACCAGTCAAACCTAAGTCAACTAGTCTAATCTAGGTCTAACAAGCCATTCTAGGTTCTAACGAGCCTAAACAGTCTATCTAGATTCTAACTAGGCATACCATGTTTAACAAATACCATAATCACATAACCACAAGACATTGAATATATCTAATAATACACAAAATACTATATTAATATAATCTATTAAGAATACATATAACCTATAGCCACTATACAATTTCACCCATATATCATATCATATCATATCATATCACATAATATCATATGTATATATACATTTACACACATTCATATATATATATAACTAATATATATATAAGTACAACACTATGTAATATAGGAACTTATATATCACAATGCATTTGTTATATATACATAGGAAAGGAGAGATGGGACACATGAATCTACAATGTGTGTGACAAAGAAACCTGGTGTGTGTTTGTGAAAGAGGGTGATAGGGTGTGTGACTTGTGTATTCAGATGGTTAAGAAACAGTGTGACAATTAAACATTAGTGTGTGTGTGTGTGAAAGTGAGGGTAGTGAATTAGTGAAACAGGAAAAACCTGAAAACAGTGAATGCCCAACTCAGTCCCAGGTTTGCAGAAAACAACATTGCAAATCAATGTAAAGGTAAACTCAGGTTTTGAATTTCATTTCAGTTAACAGGAAAACATCCCAGGTTTTTAAAGGAAGAACAATATTGAAATAAATGAAAAGGAAACTCAATGTCAAATCTCAAGAAATCAGTCCAGACTTATAAACTCAGGTATAACCTTCCATTCTCAGTTTAAGAAACAATCTCAGGAACAATAATTTAAGAGTTCAACTAACCTTCATCTCACAGTACAATAAAAAGGAGAAATCTCAGATTACAAATGAAAATAGTCTTAGAAAGAAGAACCAACCTAATCATCTCAGTTATTATTTCGAAAGGAATGAACAATCAGTTTAAGAAGAAGGGAAATGGAAACAATTCAGCATTCAATAAATAGAAGAGGGAACTCAGGTTTTAAAATCTCAGAATATGACAGTTAAAGAAAACCAAAATCCTCATCAATCCCAGTTTTCACAACAGTTCGAAACCAACCCAACTCAGTTCAGAAATTTAGAAATTAACTAACATTCATACACTAGTTATTAGTATTTGAAATGAAAGGAAACAGTAGGCTATTCTAACAGTGAATCAACAATCTCAGATATACATTCTCAGGTTCATAACTGGAAACACAATCCCAGTTCAACAATTCGAAAATGAATCCACATACTAATATTCCCTTCCCAACCCAAAAGCCTATATTTGAATTCAATACTTCCATAATATGAACCAACAAATGTGTGAGGGTAGTATACAGTGAAATATCAACAATGAACATGCTTAAAAGTTTGGAAAACATTACTGAAAATAGCAGTATCAGGAAGTATCAGAAAAGCTATTCGAAAACCCATTTGAAACCAATACTCCCACATTAAACCCAATCCAAACATGTAACTAATCTAATATAGTTAAAATATCATAATTAGGATCTAAACAATAATTAATAACATGATTTAAAAGCTTTAAAAATAATTAAACACAAGAACACAATCTCTAAACACTGGTATACACAGTGCACGACACGTGCACAGGCCAAAGCGTGTCCGACACGATACGAGAGTTCCTGAAACTCTAGGGATCTCGTGTCAGTCATGGACACGACACACGTGTCAAGTTTCGTGGGTTGAAACATTGTGTGCACTGAGAAAATGCACACGAGCAGCAGGGGAAAAACCTGTCAGCGTGCGCACGCGCGCGACCGCGTGTCCACATGCTCGTGCCGACTCAACCCGACACGAAATCATGCTCAGTGTCCAAGGAATACATAAGCGAGGTGAATATTGATTTTTCTATTCAAACACAAATGACAAAATCGAACGAAATGCCCTTTGAGGCATTTCGTCGAACACATTCCTATACACGCACTACAAAAAAAGTGTCTTTCTGGGACGCCAAAAATTCGTCTTAAAAAGGCTCAAATCAGTCCCAAATTGTAATTTGGGACGAATTTTAGGACGGTAAGTGACAGTGCTATTAGGGTGGCGTGGCAAAAAGTTTTAGGACAGAAAATACCGTCCTAATTTGGTTTTAGGGTCGAAAAATCTAACCGTACCAAAAGAGTTTGAATTATTATATGTTTACGACGGTTTACTAAACTGTCCCAAAATAAAAGAGTTTGTGACGAATATCATCCGTCCTAGAAATATTTGCCAGCGTCACAAAAGGATGTCATTTATATCTAGGACAATTACATAACCGTCCCAAAAGTAATACTTATGAAATTATCGTTTGTATCTTCCAGCTATAAAACATACCATTTAAATACACACATAACATATTCATATGATGATTGTCCTCAGATGTATCTCCATGTGTCGGAGTTCCAATACAAAAAAAAGCTTAACAACATCAAGCATTCTTTACCATTAAGTAGAAGACAACAAAATCCATATATAACTATATATGTTCAATTGATAAACAACGAAAAAGCTTAACAGTAAGCATCATTTACCATCATTTCCAAAATAAATTCAAAACACAACATCACCCACACCATCAGTTACAAAGAACCCCTTGTCTCCACCATTACAAAATGAACCCATTGTCTCCACCATTACAAAATGGACCCATTGTCTCCACCATTACGTATATACAAAATTCTGAACCCAAAACATTAAGCACTACACTATGTTTTTGAACATTCAAGTATATCCAACATGAACTAAAAAAATGAACCCAAATTTTTTTCCCATCACAAGATAGTCGCCCACCATTTTAGCATATCCAGAATGCTTTTGAAGGACCTGCAAATGAAATAAGATATGCCAATATATTAGCAACCTGCTAACTGTATACAAACCACCAGAAAAGAAAGACAAGTTCTTCCAAACTATACAGACTAGACTACATTAGTTTGTGAATGTTTAAAACAGAACAAAATGATCAATCCATCTGTACAGACCTGCTAACAGTTCTTCCAAACTGTACAGACCTGCTTAGAAAAAAATGGGAACTACAAATAACAAGCTTCAGTCCAAAAATTGGGAAGCTTCAAGTCCAAAAATGGGAAAAAATCGATATGGTTCTTTCAATTCCAAGGACTTTATTAGCTTGTAGTCTGAGTTCTTTTTTGTACTTTCTTGTGATATCTGCTTAACTCTCTTTTAGCAAAGCCGTGATGGACTGGCACAATAGCTAAAGGAAGTTCTTTTTCGATACTAGCAAAATTAAAATTTGTCAAATAGCAGGCTTAATAAATTAAAAGGCGGACATTTTTTTTATCTAATGATGAGTCATAAAACAAGATATGCATTTGACTGGAAGTATTGTAATGATTAGCATAAAACAAGACAGTTCATTCATGCACAATGTCAAGAAAGACTAGCATCGTATTCTCTAGCTCTCCTTTTGGGCAATATGTTCAAGGCAACTAGCAGATTTTCATTTATAATCTTTCAAATAGAGTGTTGGAACTAAAGTGACCGATAGAATAATAAAACAATAACTAGTTAAGAAGTGTAAGATATTAATTACATGACCTATAGTTAAGCCAGAAAACATCATGTAAGTTATTCAATTTAAATCTTAAAAATAAAAAGGTAAATTTAGCAAACTTAAATGTAAAGGAAAAAAAATAGACAAAGAGGCAAGGGGAAGTACTTGAACTGATTGATTGCATCACGCACAACTGAGCCCCCAAGCACCAAGTAGTTATCTGGTATGCCAAACTGAGTACTTGATCGGGATACCAAAAGGATATCCAGAAGCTTTACGACGGCAAGACCTATGTGTGCGAACCTGTGGATGCCAAGTCAAACAAAAAGTTCATATGCAATTCTAACAGGCAGCAATGTGCACTAGGTGTACCACAATCTACTTCTCCTAACTTCAAATCTGAATCAAATGACTGGGCACATAATATAAGCTTATTGTTCCCAGTGAGATGATGTCTTGATGAATAAACTAAAAAAATAGTTGAATGCTGATACTTCCCAAGTTTGAACCTGGGAGGATCAAAATGATATTCCTATCCACAAAGGAAGCTGATATTTCATATACTCATTGAATCAATTCAATCTTGCATGTTTACAGCTTATAAGAGACTTGATTTACAATCCATAAACAAGAAAAACTCTAAAAACTTAGAAAGGCAAAATATTATTTACAAGGTCAAGCAAAACTTTTAGATTATGAGCTAAAGAATAGCGAGCACAGCAAGAGAACAAGTAGTCGATAACATATGCATTTTTAAATAATTGGAAGTGAATAATTCACCTAATAGTGGATTAATGCTTCTAAACAGAAGCTTTTGCTGCGAAATACACATGATGTCTTTCATGAATCTGGGCAACTGTGTCTCCATTTTACCTGCTACTTGCAATATTCCTGGAGATTATTCAAGTACTGTCACAATATGCCTTAAAGTAGTAGACTGCCTTGCAGGGTACCAAGCGCAGGTGGCTGTTGTGAGAAGCCAAAACTAGCACACACATGTATTATATCAAATGGAAGAGGCACAATGAGCTAATATTGTTGAGTGTTGACCAAAAATTGCAAAGTTATATTAGATCCCATCTTGTATCTGAGCTAATATTGTTGTGAGAGGCCACCTTGTACGTTAAACTTGACTTCATTATGTATCTGAAGCTTACCTATACTAAAAAATTGTTATCAACAATATGAGATATGGTATTACTTGTGTAAAAGCTATGTGGATAGTTCTCAATTTTTTTTATTAAATGAATAATTGATCAGATTTGTCATTTTCTTTTTCTTTTTCTTGGCAAGTACAACTTCTTACTTATTGATGGAAGCTTGTTGACACCTTCTTACTTTTCTATTCATTCATATTATATGAATTTATTCGTATAATATCATGTATCAACTTTTAATGTGACATTAGAGTTGCATAGGAGGTTGGAAGTAAAGTCAATTGAACTTTAATGTGGTATCAAGTCTTCTCATTAAGCTATAGCTTTGTAAATCCCTGGCTGGTTCTTAAATCACAATAATAAAGCCCTTATCCCAAATTAAAAATTATATTTGTTGGACACTTGTCACTTCTAAAATTTGTTGTCTACATCCAATTGATTGATTCATCTTCACCATTGGTAGAATATTAGAGGGGCAGACTATGTCAGAAGTAAATTGATTACATAGATGAAGAGCAGGGTATAACAATCAGCTATAGAGGGGCAGACTATGTCAGAAGAGTGATTACTTACATATTGGCTATAATATGGATAACTTGAAAATTTAGAAAGCTAACTTGCCACAAAGAAACATCTATGCATCTATGATGCATAACATAAATGCGTGGAAAACTCCAGTTCATAGCATGTAACCAAAATTGTATATGTAAGAAAATAGCATGTAGAATTATTATTGACCACTCCATGCAATCAAATGCCATAACAGCATACATTATAGGACAGGCTGGTTTTGAGAAGGTGTATTCCTTCGTGGGTTTTGGTATTTGATTGATACCGGGTAGGAAGAGGTCAGAGATAGGTATCAGAGGAGGTATATCCAGGGTCATTGCCTATAACAGCATACATTATAGGACAGTTGCATAACCCCTTATCTTGAGTCTCCTGCATTCATGTGAGGTATCGAGTGTCCACACTATGAACAGAGTCTTTCAGGTTGTAGTACTCGCTACTCCACATACCAGGCTATGTTGTACGATTGGTTAAATTAGCAATTATCCCTATTGATTACTAGAGCTCTGGTTCCATCAATTTAGAATAGAAATGTGCATTTATATCTCTGAAGTCTGCCCTATTTTCACATGTTTTCCAAAATACTGAACCAGTGCGTGTATGGCTAAAGACTGAGTTATATAAATTGCTCTCCATAAGTTCACTACTTGATCATTGTTTAAATTCAGTTAGATAACCATACCTGCTTCTTCTTTTCAACTCCTGAGTTGCAAACAGAGGAATCAAATGTGAATGCTAGTCTGGAATCACTATAGTTTGGTAAGTGCTGATGTTAGGAAAGGAAACTGACATGAAGGGACCTGAAATACCAAACCATAGGAAGAGTATCAGGATATAACGAAGGGGTTCACCACTGAGGCCATATCCATATGGCCTTACAGTCTGTGTAGCCAGTTGAGATAATTAGGATTTCAAATATCTGTGTATTACTCCTATACTATATATATGGTTGTGCACAGGTAGGCTCTATGCCAGACATGGGGTAGATACATGTACAGGGCAGGTACCCATATAAGGAGCAAGCATGATACCCGACTGAACATAGGTAATCGATAGCCTCATTGTACCTACAGTGTAACCCTGGCATCATGTACCCGACTGAACATAGGATTATACCACACCAGTTTAGCCTACCTAGGTGTAAATTCCAACCAAATGCATTAGCTGCAGTACCTAAAAGGTCTGGATGATAAAACTTGACTTGTGTGTATGTTAGTACTCTAGGTATATAGACTATAGGTCTGTATCAGAAATTTAGAAGAAGTATCAGCATTATGGTAAGTTTAGAGAGTTGGAAAAGGAAGGCACTTGACCATTGTGTACAAACATAACACAGGGACAACCACTTTTCAGAATGATAGGTTCTGGCATTTTGGGTAATATGTACCTGGAAATGCATGTGTAGGATGTTAGGAGACCCAAGATTGTACAGGAAGGTTAGAAGGTGAAACCAGGTGAGTGTGATGGCCTGCACTCGCCTTGGCAAGTCTGTGCAATGGCAGTAGCATAGATGCAAGTGTAAATACAATTGCATTGACAACCATTATAATGGTTGGCTTCCTGGACACTAAAGACCTGAGTATCCAATATCAAGACAGTTAAGACCATATAGATATTCATCCAAATTGAGATTTCATGGCAAGACAGGAGCTTGTCAATAAGCCCCATTGAATATCAGAAATGTTAGGCTCGAGTATGTAGGTTAGAGGGGACTGCCTGTTGTGGCCAATGATTTGACCATGAAACTGGAACCATAGTGTAACCCTCTATAACACCTTACAACCCATAAACATGGCTGCCCAGGTCTCTTTAGGTTCCTACAACAAATTGGATTACTAATCAGTCACCCTACCTACCATATAGCCATTTCATGTTCAATTCCTTGCGGTTCAGTTCAGTTGGGATGAATCCCTGGTACCCCATATATTGCCCCATATTAACTGCAATACATCAATGGATATGTCAGGTAGAAACAGTCATAATACAAGCCCTTTAGAACCTGTATTCAAACACAGAAATCCTAGATATGAGGATACAACCTGGGAATGAGTTAAGTTAATGTAAGTTGGCAAGGGCCAAGCATAGGAGATAAGGAAGAGTATTAGTATCCATAGCTACTAAGTGCCCAAATTGTAGTCCAAAGAAGAGTAAGAATTCTCAACTTTTTTCTGATACTTGGGACTATATTTCTCCCACGTTCTTCTTGGGTATTCACCATTCAGATAAATTTAAGTATGCATAGAATGTCTCATCCTAAATGCTATTTGTTTAATATTGGATGTATTAGTTTCATTTGAAACAAATTTAATATATTATATACCTATCCTTTAAATGTTTGTCTAGTGTTGCATCCTGATTGCCTTTGTAAAGGAAAGATCATCCATGATTTTCACATGTTCATCCTTGTTAGGTACTCTTTTGGAGATAAAACCTTCACATTTCTTAACTTACAAAATTTGCATAAGGTGAATTGTTACTGTTATGCCCCTATTAGCAAAGTGCTATAGTATTTCAATTCTTCTTCCTATTTTTAATTCATTATATTCTTCAATATACAAATAAGAAACTAGACCACATAAATATCCATGCCAGATAAATGTATAGTTAGAAAGATATGCAATGCAGTGTCCTCATCCCCAACTTTTGAAGAGTTACCTTATCAGATACCCAGTGTCCATGCAAAAGTGTGAAACTTACGTATGTGTCCATAAATCATAGCTCCCATTCTTGGTGTCAATGATATTTTTCACAGGCCAGGCGAGTTGAATCAACATGAAATGTCCCAGTATGTTCCATATTCTCATGCTAATCTGCCCAAGTGTGGGAATTTGCTAGCTAACATCCTTGATGGCAGATGATGCTTCAGAGTCGAATGCAGGTTTCTTCGACGGAAATAGAAAGTATCTTCAGGTGCAAGCTTTAATGTCACAGTAGGAAGTAGATTCCACTTAGGATTTGGATTCAACAAGAAACTAGTATAAAGAAACAGTTTATATGTAGGTAAGTTGTGTTCGATTCTGCCTGTTTATCCTTCAGTTGCACTAAATCAAAATACACTAGTTAAATTCAGTTAGTATGAATGCGAAACTCTTCTGCGAAGGTTTCCAATGCAATTCTGATAGGCCAAACATGCCTGTGTTTAGTGACATGTAAGATCCACATCCTGCCATTTGACGATTAGTCCATGGGATGGTTGTTGTATACCATTTCTCCCATTCATTTCTTCTTTTCCAGGTTTGTTGCTATTCTTTAAGCTAATATTAGAGTATGCATAGCCAACATAGAGTATGGGTTCCTATTTAGACACAGAACACATGCCATTCCCTAACTAATACCATACTAGTTTACAGATGCTCGTGTCAGATTGGATTGGGATTAGGCTGACATAACTAATACCCCAAAGTCAAGCTAAAAAAATAACAATGAGCTTATTGATTTGATAAATGTGATAATGTAAATGATTTACATAGTTAGCAGAAATTAAAAGCATAGTCTCATCAATATGACCAACGCTCATAGCATATGCTATCTCTTAGGCTGGAATATGATCATGAATTAGTATAGCACCTGAACCTAAAGTTATGTTTGGGCCCCTGTTATGACCCTGATAAATATGGCAGCCACTGGAAGGCTCACACACAACGACACTAAAACTGATATCTACAAAATCAGAGAACTCGGATGAAGAAGCAAAAACAACATGATCACAAAGGAACATGAAAATAAATTGGCCAATTATACTTTGTCAAAGTGGAATGTATAAAAAATTGAAAAATTCAGTAAAGTGTCTAAATTGAAAAAATAGACAAAGAAATACCAACTAACATTTAACAACTTGAACAAATTTTTAATCTATTTATTCTAATATTTTAATCATGATATGGTAAATCTAGTACATAATACACAGTATGTTTGTACAATAGTGTCGAATATATGATTCTGGTATCATGGAAAAGTCAAAAAAATTAAGGGAGGCAGTTTTGTGTTTAATTTTAAAGGGTAAAAAACCTAATCTAAGACTTTAAAGGGTAAAAAACCACTAGTTTAGAAATCTGAATTCAGCTTAAAGCTAGTCCCATGTTAAGTCAGTGAATAGATACTATAGCATGTTAAGTTAGTGAATAGATACTAGTATTTGGTTCACAAAGTATCAACCAGTAGTATGTGGAATAAATATAGAATGCTTCCCATTTACCACACCAATATAATCTGATAGTGAAATATCACCTACCTAAGCATAATAGATTATTCAATTAATTTTAATCCACGATAATAGGAATGGGATTATATAAATATTTAGTAATTGAAACATGCAAACTGGACAGGTTAAATAAATTCAAAATATTTCATACAACTTGGAAGCTACAAAAATATAGGAAAACCACACTATAAAAGTCTATGCCACTCGTGTGTGTATGGTGTCATTATCTTAATTTTTCCATTGTAGCATAGCTTGTAAGCCTTCATGTTAAACATTTTAAAACATCAAGCATAGCTTTCTAGTGAGTTATTTTCCTAAGGAGCCAAGAAACTCGTAATCAACAACCAAATTTCAAAATTAACGTTGTACGGCACTATAATTTCTCAATAATTTAGACTAATTTTTACGTTAACATCGATAAAGTAGGAGCCCAAACCTCATGTTGAATTTTCTATAGACACATAAAGAAATTAGAGGTTAAAATGAGCAATACTTAGAGGAAAAACCCACAAAATCAATATAGGAGCCCAAACCTGGACCATTGACCTATGATGCTGAGCTTTCTTGGTCGGGGGCCTGTGCCACCTACTGGCGAAGGCCGTCTTGAGGAGGACGCGGCACCGGGGGAGGTGGCGATCAGAGAGGATGGCCCGGCTCCATCGTGACTTCCCGTGGGCCGTCAGCGCCAGCGTCGAATCGGCGTCCTGCTTCATGGAGTGGGTACTGGAGCACCTAGGTCAGAGAGAGAGAAAGCAGCAGCATCCAGTTTTTGATCGAAAAGAGAGAGAGAGATTTAGGTTATTTTGATATTGAGTTCTGAAAGTTTTGATCTACTAAGTTCTGAAAGTTTTGGGATGGACGGTCTAGATTAAGCCATCCGATCGAACGGTTAAGATGAAAACATATGGAGGTAAACTTTCCCCCCATAAAATTTGGCAATTAGCCGCCAAATGTGTGGTATTCCCGCCGACCTATTTGGGACGGAAATGTGTATTATTTGGAACAAAATTTTTTATTAGTCCCAAATAGTGATCCATTTTCACAATCTGTCCCAAAAAAATACAACTTTTTGTTACTAAAAATATAGCCGTCCCTAGAACTATACTTTTAGGACGTTTTAGACTTGTGTTCCTTATAGTGTCGTCCCAAAAAGATACTTTTTTTGTAGTGACGTTGATACGTGTCCGATACGGACACGAAATGGGTTCAAATTCTAGGGTTAGCCTATCCTACTATTAGGTTAGGGTTAGGGCA
Source organism: Iris pallida (assembly GCA_029216955.1). NCBI lineage: Eukaryota > Viridiplantae > Streptophyta > Magnoliopsida > Asparagales > Iridaceae > Iris > Iris pallida. The sequence continues at coordinate 23,317,068 of JANAVB010009598.1, forward strand.
TCCTAGAAATGAAATTTAACAGAAATTATATGGAGTAGAAAGGATTATACCTATTGATGAACCAAGGGTTAAAATCTCCAAATGGAAAGAGTTCCTCAAGCCACCAAACTCCCTCAAATTGTGTCTTTCCTGAAAATACTCAACACCAACAGCAAATAGACTAATATTAGGTCCTATTGCAATTTGTTTGGAGGAATTTGGAGTAAAAATGGATTTTCTAAGGATTTACAAAGATGGAGACTCACCTCTTCCAAATGGCAATGATTCCTAAAGAGGCAAGCCTTAATTTCAAGGTGATATAAATAGGGGGGAACACTAGTTGGTCGGCCAGATTTTTAGGGTTAGGGTTTGGTTCAAAGGGTGTGGTCCTATGGGCCATTAAGCCTTAAGTCATAAAATGACTTGTGATTTCATAAGCCATTCATTAATCAATCTAGCTCCTAATTTCTCCAAACTAATTCCAATGAGTTAATCCTCACTAACTTAAGTCAACCAAGGGTTCCATATCCTAATCACTTAGTCATGACCTAGGTTAGCCACTAGGTTAGTCTCCAAAGTCAACATAAGTCAAGGTCCACTAGAACACCAAAATCAATTATACTAAAATCACTTAAAAATCACATTAATTATAAATAATAATAATAATTCCAAATTAAATTCCAAAATTTTAAAAATGACCAAAATACCCTCAAGCTAGAAAAGTGGTAGTGACACATCCCGATCTGAGATGATGGATACCGGTATCCCGTACAGTCGAACTATTTCATCAAGATAGATCTGAGCGAAATGATCGACGCTCCAAGTGACTTTAACGGCAATGAAGTGTGCTGACTTGGTTAACCGATCGACGATAACCCAGACGGCATCGTTCCTCCGTAACGTCTTCGACATGCCAACAATAAAGTCCATAGTGATGTGATCCCATTTCTATTCTGGAATGATAAGGTTCTGCATCTCCCCGTCCGGTCTCTAATGCTCAGCTTTCAGCTGCTGACAGGCCATGCCTTGGGACACGAAGAGCGCCACATCTCTATTTATTCCGTGCCACCAGAAGGTCGTACGGAGGTTCTTATACATCTTAGTGCTGCAGGGATGCAAGATATATTTCGCATAATGGGCCTCTGTCAATATCTACTTTCTATGTTCTAAGTCGTCCAGAACGCACAGTCGGCCTTTCAATCGTATCACGTCGGTGTCATATTCCGTAAAGTCGGTCGCCTTCCCTGTTGAAATCAGCTCTCGCATCTTTTTCAAGTACGGATCTTTCTTGTGAGCGGCCTTGATCTTTTCTCGCAAGCTCGGCTCTAACTGTAATTGCGCTAACTGTACATCTCTGAATCGAACTCGAAGGTCGATGCCCATCTCTTCAAGGTCCCTTAGTAGTCTGCTGTTGATGCACAATAAGGCAAGATATTTACGACTCAGAGCATCTACCACAACATTTCCCTTACCCGGCGTATAGTCGATCGTCAAGTCATAGTCTTTGATCAGTTCTAGCCAACGCCGTTGTCGTAGGTTCAACTCATTCTGAGTGAAAAGATACTTGAGGCTCTTATGATCGGTATAGATCGCGCATACCATGCCATAAAGGTAGTGATGCCACAATTTTAATGCGAATATAATCGCCGCTAACTCCAAGTCGTGCATAGGATAGTTCTTCTCGCGCGGCTTCAACTGTCTGGAGGCAATAGAGATTACCTTATCTCGCTGCATGAGCACACATCCCAAGCCCTGGCCTGAAGCATCACTGAATATTTAAAAACCCTCTACCCTGTCCGAAAGTACGAGTATAGAGGCCAAAATGAGCCGTTGCTTCAGCTCCTAAATGGAAGCTTCAAAGTTGTCCGACCACTCATATATGACTTCCTTTTGAGTGAGGCGAGTCAATGGCGATGTAATCTTTGCAAAATCTTTCACGAAGTGTCTGTAGTATCCTGCTAAACCAAGAAAACTTCGAATCTCACTAGTCGACGCAGGTCGCCTCTAATCAGCAACGGGTTCAACTTATTTTGAATCGACTGCGATACCTTCGAATGAAATGATGTGTCCAAGGAAGGATACGCTGCTCAACCAAAATTCGTACTTGCTTCTCTTCACAAACAACTGATTATCTCGGAGGGACTGGAGTACTGTCTGCAGATATTGTAGTGCCCCGACCCGCAAGATGCCTTATGATGGATGGTTGGTTCGATGAAGCCTTATTGGACTTGGGATTATGTGAAGGATTGCTTGGAAGGCTATACGATTGTGGCAGAAATCGTCCTATGAATGTGAGTAGTGTTGAACCCTTCAAAGATCCTTTAGCTTTACGCTTAAAATAAGGATAGTATGCTATGTTTCTTGTAGAATTGCTCAATAACACCTTGCATGGAATTTGGAAAGATAATGAAAGATAATAATCACATGAACGTAAACTGTTGTGGCTAAATGAATTGTATGCTTGTACGCTGTTGCGATGAATTACATGACAGGTGAAGGCAAAGTCCCAAATACTTGGGTAATGAGTATATCGAGCTTTGGCTCAATGAATAGATGGCAAAACAGATGTTAAAACCCAAGAACTGGGCAGTGAGTATGCTTAATTTGCATTCGAATGAATGTATGCTAAACAGATGCTAAGTCCCAAGATTGGACGGTAAGTATATTGAGTTGGTTGGAAAGATATGGCAAAAGAGATTTGGAAAACAACATTCTATTATCCTGTACCGATGTAGAATGTTGGTTTCACTAAGATCCTGGATGGGCAGATGATAATGTGAGCATTGGCTCAAGGCAAGATGGCTAGATGGCAAGATGGATGAGAATGATGGTTTTGCTTAGTTTTTCTTATCATGCATTATATGTTTTCTTCTTAGATAAGTTGCATATAGTTGCATGGTCATGGACAACTTGTCGACAAGGTTTCGTTCCTCGAACGGTATTCCTGGGCCATGGAACCCGGTTCGTCCTAGGGGGAACAAGGATGGTGTCGATGTACTGACATCGGGATTGCAGGACTTGCAGTGGGGGCTTGCTACCGCCCACTGAAAGGACGTTGAAATCCCAGGGTGCTGAAGTAGTAGCACGGTGTTTCGGAAACCTCCCATGGATTCACACCTCATTTGGAGTTAGCCGTTCACCAGAAGATGATCCAAGATGGCGTGTCGCCAGTGACCTTCATATAGATAGGTCAGGTGCTAATGATGTCTTATGCAGGCAGAGTAAGTTATTACTCAAATACAGGAAAGGATGTCAGCTGTTGGTAAGAATCACCTGAACGGTGATATTCATATTGAATCATGATATTGTTCCTAACAATGTCTTGTGCAGGCAGAGTAAGTACTATAAATATACATGGATGGCTACACGATCGTAGGTAAGAATCACGAAAGGGTGATAACTGCATGCTTTAAAATTATGTTAGCTATGAGATTTGCATGCTTTACTTCTTGTTGGCTATAACATGAAATTGACCCTAAGGCAACGAGAAAGACCACTGTTAATAATGTTCTGTAACATGATTACTTAGTATTGTCTTCTTAGGTGAGTTGGGCCAGCACCGCTCGCCAGTACATTGATGATGTACTGACCCACGTTGTGGGCAATATTACAGGTATTTGCTTGGGGAAATCCTGTGAATCAGTGCTTGGCATCGATGAATCGGATGGGTGTGCAGAAGCTCTTCTTACAAGACGATGTCTTCTGCTATACGGGACATAATGTATGGAACAGTGGAATTCAGATATACTAGTGAGATTGTAGCCTAATTGGCAAGTCATTGTAAAGAAGTCGGTATATTCATTTGTAGCCTAAAGGGCAAGTGTATACATTCAGTTGGCTATTCAAAGAGTCTTGTAATCAATTGTAAACTCTGTATTCCGCTGTAAGTCTTGTAATCCATTTGATTATTAATAAAGAGATACATTCTTCAATATCTTGTGTGACTTCAATTTATCTGCTTGGTTCCGCTGTGTTGTCGATATTTTTTGAGAATTACCAGGAACTGTAATGGTTTGCCTTGTACAAGTGCAATATAGACTTGTACGACATCACGCCCAGTGGCTAGTTTTCGATCCTCTGGGATCGGGGCGTGACAGATGTTCTGCATGTTACGCTCGATCCTTTGAATAGACGAGGATACTGTCTATGAAGACTACCATGAACTTGTCGAGGAACGGATGAAACACCCGATTCATTAGATCCATAAAGGCGGCATGAGCATTTGTTAAGCTGAATGGCATTACCAAGAAATTATAATGGCCATAACGAGTGCGGAAGGTTGACTTTGGCACGTCGTCTGACTTGAACTTGAGTTGATGATAGCCTAAGCGGAGGTCAATTTTCGAAAATACCGAGGCACCTTGCAACTGATCGAATAAATTGTCTATACGGGGTAATAATACTTGTTCTGGAAGGTGGCTTTGTTCAGCTCGTGGTAGTCGACGCACAGATATATTGACCCATCCTTTTTCTTCACAAACAACACGGGCGCTCTTCATAGCGAGACGCTAGGACGAATGAATCCCATGTCGAGCAACTCTTGCAATTAGACGTTGAGCTCTTTTAGTTCTGCCGGTGTCATTCTGTACGAAGCTTTAGAAATTGGTCGGGTATCAGAGAACGTGTTAATGCTGAAATCGATTTCTCGGTCGGGTGGCATTCCGGATAGCTCGTCTGGGAACATGTTGGGGAATTCTGCCACAATGTCGATCTGATCCATATTTGCACCATCCTGTCGCGAGTCTCGAACGAATGCCAAGTAGCCTTCGTATCTTGAATGCAGCATCCTCCGAGCAGAAATTGTCGAGATCACCATACTGGTCGACGATGCTTCACCACATGAGTAGCAAAATTCGGGCACTCCAGGTATGCGGAAGGTTACCTTCTTTCCTGCACAGTCAATGGTGGCGTTGTAAGGGCCGAGCCAATCTATTTCTAGAATGATGTCGTAGTCCATAATGTCTAGAACTATCGCATCGAGATAGACCTTTTTCTTTCCTATACAGATGATTTCGTCTTTGCAAGCTAAGTTTGTGAGTAGTGACGTGCCCGACGGCATGTGAAGATTAAGATCAAGGCCTAACGGTGTTACAAAAATTTTGTGCTCGACGGTAAAGTTCGTCGATATCAAACTATGTGTGGCACCTGAATCAAACAGTACACGAGTAGGTTTACTATTGAAAAGTAGTATACCTGTCACGACCGTATCTGAGGAGAACGCCTCGTCTCGAGTCATGGCGTAGACGCACCCTTGAGCATTAGGACGACGGTCTTGGCCATTGGGTTGCGTGGCTTGAGGAGGGCGGGGCGCTTGTCCTTGATTTTTTTGACGGTTTTGATGTTTTCGGGTCATGCATTCTCGTGATTGGTGACCCCTTTTTCGTAAAAAAGCTTTCCCTTCGAGGATAAAGCAGTTGTTGGCGTCGTGTCCGACGTGGTTGTACCTGGTACAATGAGGCAATGGATTTCGTCCCTGATAGCCGCCATGGTTTGGACGCTTTGACACGTGATTGTTGCCTCCCGTATAGCTAGGATGTTTATGGTTGGAATAGTGCACAACGTCGGCAGCAACGGGAGGGTACTGGCTCTCAAGGCGGAGAGCATGATTTAGAGCATCGCCCGTGGTCTTGTACTCCGGAACCGCAACATGAGCAGCAATAGAAGGCCGCAGACCCACTTCGAACCGTCGCACACGACACTCCTCTGTATGAAAAAATGTTGTAAGCCCCTTGAATTTCAGGGATTTATTTTTATTTTTCTAAAAGAATTATTTTCGATAATAATTCTTATTTGATTATTTTTCATCATTAAATGCTCTTTTCCATGACTTTAATTTCTGGAGCATCAGAGATGTTAGTCTCTGGAAACTCTCTTTATGAGTTTGTAGTAGACAAGATTATCTTCACTTTGATATATCATGTCCCACTCAAACTTGTTCCCTTGTACTCTGTTTGTATCGCGCAACTTTCGAGTCAATTTAGGCAAAATGATTATCTACCGTAAAACCTGATCCAACTTCCAATTTAATTTTGGGGCCCGACGTCGGTCCAATCTGATCGACCCAATATATGGTTCTGACCTGTTTTGAGTCTACTATGCATGTACCACTTGTGTGCCACCCAATTGATCTCCCTCGTGCTTCTATTTCATCTATGGCTTAAATTTGTATTATGGCTAAATTTTAGCCCAAATTTGTCCAAACTTGTTCCAACACCCAATCCAATTTTATGTGACCCCTATCATGACTATCCAAACATCCCATATACAATTTTTCTCTCATCTCTGCTCAAAAATATCTCTTTCCCTCTCTACTTTACATAATATATTATTTTCCCTTTCTTTCTAAATAATATATAATATATATATATATAAATCTCTCTCTCTTTACCCATCACTATCACACACACACCCCCTTTCCCATCAGCAGACCCCCCTAGTCGACCACTCCTTCTCTCCTTCTTCTTCTCTACTTCTTCTTTATTTCTTCTTCCTCATGGTCTCACCACACCATAACCATCATATTCATCACCATTATCATCATCAACACCACCACCATCACCATAACCTTCTTCTCCTTCTCTTCCTTCATTCCCCCGCCGGGCAGCTACCATCGTCGTCTTGTGACTGCACGCAACCCCGGCGAGCCACCTCGCGTAGCAGCAGCTGCAACAGCAGCTCGGGCAGCAACAGCAGCGGGCGGCCACACGTGGCCACCCCGGCCGGTCCTACAATACCTACTCGGCCGGGCAAGCTCCGACGAATACCCTGGCACACGCGAGAGGCTGCAACGCAGCAGCAGCAACGCTGTAGGAGCAGCAGCAGTGTAGCAGCACCACCGCGTGCCACCGTGCGGCAACCACGACCAGTTGTCGACCTCGCCCTCGGCCGGGCGAGCTCCGGCGAACCCCCTTAGCGCGTGTCTCATTCCCCGACGTGCCGCCTAGGCGATTCGTGTGTTTCGCACGAAATCCCGCTGTGGCGTGCGATTTCGAATTCCAGAATGTACGCCTCGTTGCAGCAACTTCGTACGTATTTTTTGGACAATCCGATCGTTGGATCGTCGATTCGTTTCTTCTGTCTCAATTTTGGTATATACCCCTTCATCCTTATCAAGTTTCAGCCATTAATTATGCCGTTTGATATGTCAAAATTGGCCACTAAGTTGACCCTTTAAATTGTGTATATTTTAGACAGTTTTGTGGAGCCAACTTCGTGGACTCGTATCTCCGTCATCGTAACTCCATTTGGCGTGCCACCAGTTCCTGTGCACATCTGCTATAGCCCTCTTCCTGTCCCTTAAGTTTCATTTCATTGTGAGCTTGTTTGGTTGGTTGAATTTGACGTCAAAGTTGGCCGTCCTAATTCAAAATTTCTAACTTGTAAAATCCTAATTTTGAATCCGAGACTCCGGATTCAATTTCTGACACCACCAGTAGACTCGTGGCGTCATTTTATCATGAATTCATATAAAGTTTGCTTGATTTGGAGGACGTGGGGCCCAACATACATTTCGGTGCAAGGCGGGCCTAGTCCGAGTCAACGAAACTTTTTGACTTCGGCTCATCGGAATCCAATTCTGGATATACTGTTGAGTTTGTATCGTCATTCTGGGCTCGTTGACAAATACTTGTTAGATTTAGTGGACATTGACTCTGGCATGCATTTTCGTACAAATTGGATTCCAATATCCTAGTTAACGGACCAATTTGAGATCGGGCCATCGCAATCCAATTCCGGATATACCGTTGAGTTCGTATCGTCATTCTAGATTCTTGGACATATATTTTTCTAGGTTTTGAGGACTTTTATTCTGGCATATTTTTTGGTACAAAGTGGGTCCATACGGACACCATTTTGACCCGAAATTACCTTTTTGCCTCTGTGTCCAAATTGGACTTATGGATAGGCTATTCTAGCTATTTTGACCATTCTGGACACGTTGGTGATGGTTGTTTCATCGTCTGACAACATCTGTAGACTTTTTCCTTTATCTATCACCATTTTTTATATTCCTTCTCTTTTAGGTTCGTAAATTGAGATTCGTCGATTTCAGTGATTTTACATCATTAAAATGGATAGGTTGACCATACAGATGATTATAGAGACTAGCTTTGACCTAGTTTAACCTAGAGTGGACTAGGAGTTGACCAGTTGAGCAAAGTCAACTATAAGTCAACCTTTGACCCAGTTTGACTGAGTTTGACCTAGAATAGGCCTAGAAGCATAGAATTAATGTATATATATATTATTTACTCTAGAACACTAAGTAACCCTCTAAATTTATGTTAGGTCTCTGCGACGTCGGTTCAGGCATAGACCCCCACTTATTGCTCAGGACAGAAGGCGAGTACATTCTCTGATAGTTTTTATTATCTTGATATATACTATATCCGATTCAGTTGTAATGTTTTACTTGATATCCGACATGATGGTACACGAACTAGCATATGTCGAATCCTGTCCTGAGATGTCTTTCCTGGGTTACCACGGTATATTGGTACATTGTTTGATCTTGTTTTCTTGTATTGGTATAGACGCCGATTCCTAAGGGGATTTGCTACCCTCTTAGAGAATCCCGCATCATAATGTGACATGTCCGAATCCATTATACTACTCGGGGATGGAGAGTTATTAGAGGTTATGTGATCATACCCAACTGGTTATTACTTGCATCGTAGCTGTCATCTCCCTATTTTTCCAAAATACGTATATGACTGTATTTCTGTATTTGGAGGATTTTGAATTTTGGGTATTCTTAAAATTTTATTGTTTATTTATTGAAGGAGAGTGTTATCCCATTATTAATATTGCTACTACTATTATTATTATTAATATCATTGTTATTATTATTATCATTATTATTATTATTAATTTCCTTGATCCTAAATCTACCCCTCCAAAATATCTAAAACCCCTACCTAACCCCTCACATCACTCCCCCTCACCCCTCTCACTACTCATTCACTCCCTTTTTCATTCTCTCTCCCTCTCACTCTCAGCTTGGAGAGCAGCCCCCTCACCCGAGCTTCCTCTCCCCCTCACCACGATCGGCCTCCTCCACCGCGACCACCACCACCCGTGGTCGTCGCCTCCACTCCCAGCACCACCCTCGCCGTCATCTCCTCTGGCCCCCTCCGTCGGCCTCCACTTTCAATGCCACTGCCACTTCAGCCGCCACCACCGTCGTCGTCGCCCGCCGCCGACACCACCACTTTTCCCTCTTCCTTTCTCCTCCGCCTGGCCGAGCCCCCATGGCCGCCACCGGCACCGACGTCGCCATGACCGAGCTCCACCGCCAACTCCCATCTCTTTCTGTGTCCTCCCTCTGCCGCCGGGAGCCCCCGACCCGACTTGGCCGAGCTCCCCGACGACCTTCGTCTCCTCCGCCCCTCTTCTCCGGCCAGCAGCGTCGCCCCGACCTGGCTGCTGCTGCTGACCACCCTCCCTCGCTGGTGGCCCGACCCGACCCGACCCGACCTGGCCGTGTCCCCCTCTGGTGAGCTCCGCCACCCTCCTCTTTCCCTCATTGGGCTGTGAGCTCCTCGGGAAGGGAGCCCCTCGATCGGCGTGCCTCGGGATGCATGCTGTCTCGAGTAGCGTTTTGCCTTGTACAGCGTGTTGCCTCGGGCAGCGTACCCTCGGTTGGTGTGCCCCTTGTTCTTTGTGCCGTCTAGGGACGAATGCACCTTGGTCTACGTGCTACCTTGGGCAGCAAGACGCCTCGAGTCCCGTGCTGCCTTGGGTACCGTGCCCTATTGGTTTGCGTTGCCTCGTTTCTCGTGTCTTGGCCTTTGTGCCTCTCAATTTTTGTACCATATCAGTTTGTGTGTCCGTATCGATTTGCGTGCACATATTAATTTGTGTGTCGTATCGATTTACTTGCTCCTTGGACCTTAGGTCGTCTCGATTTACGTGCACATCTCGATTTATGTGCACATTTATGTTTTTTGTTCGCCTTAATATTCGTGTTCCCTTGATTCTCGTGTACGTCTCGATATACGTGTATGTCTCGATTTGTATGCCCGTGTCGATCCGCGTGTCTCGGTTTCCGTGCCAGATCCCTGCACTACTTGTGGGACCCACACGGTATAGCCTCCTGCCATCCACGTGATTTCTCCTATTATTTTATTAGTTGATGCTAATGATTGTTCATTGTGTGTTCTGAGGACCTCGATGGACGTGCTAGCTTGGATCCAGATCGCCGAAGATTTGCTTACCTAGCCGAGCCCTCTAGGCAAGTATCCCTTGCTCATCGACGGCTCTTGCCCTCTCTTCTGGATTTTATTGTATTTAATTAATCGTAAATGTATAACCCTGATTAGTGTAGCTTAGAAGTAGAACTGCCATGATAACCTAGAATAGCTTGGTTCGATATCGGGATAGACCGTATCGGACATTCGGATGGGTCATCCACACCTCCGAGGACACGAGCACGACTCACATGTATGGATTATCCCTGTATGCCTCGTGTCCGACTCGCGATAGGGTAACGGCTTGGCGAACTATTCTTGTGGCTATGATTGCGCTTGGGTCGAATTATGAACGTGTGCTGTGATGCGCCCTGCGAGGCGGTTATTTTATTATATTATGCATGTTGGCTTGGCGCCCAGTACGTATCGTAGTGCTGCTGGAGGCCGAGACTTAGTGGTCTTGGGTTCGATTGGTTTCCAGTACGCATCGTAGTGCTGTTGAAGGCCGAGATTTAGTGTTATCGGCTATCGATTTGTTTCCAGTACGCATCGTAGTGCTGCTGGTAGTTGAGACTTAGTATTCTCAGCATGCGATTCTGTGATTTTGTGATGGGTTGCGCCGAGTAGATTTAGCCCCAATTCGTAGGGTGCTCCCATCCAGATTACAAAGGAGACTCTGCCGAATTTTTCCAGAATTCCCAGTTAGGAATTTGGTTCGAAGGATTAGGCATAACCATTCCTTTGGTTTGCTAGACTGGATTCTTGCATGTTCATTTTGGTATAGTATACCTGATCCCATTGCCTGCTAGGTAGACTCTATACTAGATTAGTCGCCTAGCTTCTGACCTGTCTCGTCCGTCGGATAGCGTAAGGAGAGCGGTTCCACTCGGGAGACGGTCTGCAACCCTCGTCCTTGTTTGGTTCACGGGTTGTGGATTTGCTCCAGAGCGGTCCATGTAATCCTTGCCGCTTCCGGCAACATTTATTACCGGACTCTTGTCCCCTGACCCTTCATCCTAGGAGTTATCCTAGTCTAACCAGATAGGGCTGACAGTTGTCCTATGTATCGGGATTGTGACCTTGGATATGTATGAGGATTGAGTATTATATGGAGTATGATCTCAGGATCTTCAGTTGGTAGACTCACGTGGACTCTTGGATAGTATTGCTATTCCTTTTGAGGATGTTCTAATTCGACCGGGTATGACTGTGAATTCTTGGATTTTGATGATCACGAATATTTTGCGGAACGAGAAGAATATCGAGGGTATTATTATATGATTTTTACTCGACTTCCCAAGCGCCCAAAACCTAGTACCTTTGTGTATTTCGGTAGTTAGGGAACCTAGTTTGATTGCTATGTCTTGGTAGTTGAGGGGCTCGTTTTCTAGTGGCTTGTGATCATTGACTTGGAGGATTCTTGTGAGCCAGAGGGCCTAGCATTGCTTATAGTGATTAGCTTGGTATTTGGTTATTGACCTTCCTGACATGATATTGATTCCATCGTAGAGGGGTGACTCTTGATAGATTGATCTGGTGGATAGACCGACTGGATGATTGGAGCTCTAGGCTCCCATATATGCTTGAGATGTTATTATAGCAGAGGTCATGATCTTGTAACAGACTTGATATCCATGCCACGATGTGCGTAGATGACCTCCTGTGACTGATAGAATTGTCCCTATTCTGACACTACTTATATCCGTTCCCTGATTCCAGTTTACCCTTTGAGGTACTGGTCCTGACCTTGCACTTGAGCTCCTTATCTACTGGCACTTTGAGGTTCTACCTGATTTTATGGTACTGTAGTGCCATCCTGATATCCCAGTCATATTACACGATAACCTGGACCTGTCTTGATTCTTGATAGTGGCCCGTCGAGGTACATTCCTGACTAGCACTCTGGACATGACGAGTAAACCTGACATATATATCTTGATTCCTGATAGTGGCCCGTTGAGGCACACTCCTGACTAGTACTCTCGACATGATATATTTACTCTTGATCGCTGTTGCGACAGCCCATCATGACTTGCTAGGTATAACCTTATCTTGACACCGTGGTTGACTTTTTTGATTGTGCTTGTACAAACTACCTATCTCGTCTTGCATTATGTCTAGGACATGGATTCCTGGTTACCACGGTCAGGAATCCGTAATGAATCTGACTAGGCTAACAACTAGATTGATTAAGTAGCTTATATAGATAGAGGTATTTTGGCTACAGACAATCCCGTTATCTGGGCGCTCATGTGGACTTGTAGCCTGACGTCGAGTAGGGCACATTTCCAGTCCACTGTCATATAGGGTACCCCTCCAGCTGGCTATTAGGGTACATTTGTCTTCCGGGCGATGTACCAACTATATATATTCGTCCTGGATAACCTGGATAGTCTGCAGGGCTTGTGGCCGTATGAATACCCCAATTGCATCTTGCTAGTAATTAGGTCTGTGATAACCCTAGTTAGTTAATGATAGCAAGCCATAGGCAATGAGTGGCCGCTTATTCTTCTAAGTTGTTTGGCTTGTTTCTTGCAAAGCTGGCTGATATTGATGTCCAGCTGGCGATGCATGTATTATTGGAGCTAGGGAGATTGTGATTGTATTAGCTACATTAGTTGTGGTTTACTACCGTGCGTTGGTACCGCACGATCCTACCCTCATTTACTGTTCTTATATGTTGTTCCTGTCTTATTTTATCCTGCTGGTTTTTTCTTCGTCCGTCTTTGAGTCTTCCTTTCTGGTACTTGCTACGGTTGGCATGACTAACCCTGGATTGTTTCCAGATTGCCTGAGACCGACCCTGTGGATCTTCCAGACTTGACTTGGGGGTTGTGCTTCAGTTCCAGACCATGCTATGGACTGTGGGGAGGTATACTTGTCTACATTATTATTCTATACTGTAAATTTTTTGATTATCATATGTGTATTCCCTGCTTTCCATATGATTATCTCTCTTGATATTGTTTCATTGTGATTTGCCTGTGGACATGAGATCAGATTTAGGCTATAGATTGATTGCATGCTAGGATATCCAGCAAGACTTGATAGCCGTCATCGTCGTATAGCATATTCGTACCTTATACGGTGTAGCTGGCCGACGTCTGTTCCCGTATTTCGGTACTGGGGCGTGACAATAGCTTTACTCTCGTCTCACATAAGGTAAAGCCTGACATGATACTACTTGCACCATAGCTTTCCATTTTGGTCGGCCTGATCTCCAGGTTTACCTGCGCTTGTTTTTGCACCATAGCCGGTCAAATGGAAGAGCCTGATCTTGACCCAAGCCAATTATATAATGCTCTAATATCTCAAGGCACTGTTTATATTTATATTATACATCATATATTACTGTACTGTTCTACATTCAAGTATTTTATACCCTGACATGATATCCAGTTTTACATATCTAGTTTATATTCCAGTTTTAATATTTCATCTTGTATTTTATTATAATTGTCTCTTATAGAATTTATTAATTCATATGGAACTGCTATTAGTTTATGTACTCATTTCCATTCTGACTAGATACGTTGACAATATTTTTAGGAGTTGTTATGCCCTCATTATTAGACTACAGGATGTTGCTAGCTGAGGCAGATTCGATATTCTTTCACCGTGAGTTGTCTCCCAGGAGTGCTAGGCCTGGTAGTTATTTAGTTTTGCTATTGTTTTTCTTCCGTTTCATTCTTGCCTCATATGATCCTTTGTAGATTCTAGTTGTTCTAGTGATATTGTTATTATTTCTTGTCTTATCTTCCTTAGCTTTTGTGATGTGATATGAATACCTTTATAGTGATGGATCTTTTAGATGTTGTAGTTAGTATCGGGTACTTGACAACGCTCTACCACCGATACTGCGGTGTAAGCTGGACGTGGCCCACGTATTCGTACCCGTATATATAGATGCAGGTTGTGACACGTTTTTGTGGTGGCCCATGCAGGTCAGTCTTTGCTATTAATACAAAGTTGTAGTAGTACTTGAGCTTATCTGTACTACTGCGAGCCTGCCGTAGGATTAAGATTGAGTCATGGAATATTTTAGGATTTTGGTACTCAGTCACATATTAGGAACTCTTGATAGATTCCAGGGGAAGACCCCTGGGAGTCTTATTTCAAAAGTTTTTTGAATCTGTTTCCACTTGCTTCCATTCGTCCTAATTTTGAAATATCTTTCCGTTATCGTTACCCTATTCTTGCATTGGGATGTGTTCATGGACCCCAGAGGGAACTAGAATGTAGAAGTTGAACTTATATATTATCTAGGTTGAGAAGAGAATATGATTAGTCAATCTTATATGAAGGTTAAGATTTGTTTTAGATTATATTCCAAGAATCCGACCTAGATAGTACCTTTGGGACATCCCCTGAGAACCTTCCACTAAACCCTACCTCGAAATCTGTTTTTGCTTGTTTCCATTTATTTATCCTTGATTCATTGATAAAATTTTTGAATCTTGATGTTCGTTGTTGACTTTGATTTTGTTTCTAGATAAGTTTGTATGAATTGAGTTAAGATATATTCTGATGACACATTTGATGATTACGATGAGAAGGGTAAATGTCTACTTTATTTATGGAGTTTAGAATTTATTGCAGTCATACAAGCTAGCATGACGAGGACATGGAGCCTGATTTTGGGTATACTATCCTAGTTATAGAATTTAGATTTTTTTACAGCCATACCGATTGGCATGGTAAGGAATCTAGATAACATGATTATATGTGTATATCTTAGTTATGGACTCTATCGTTTTATTGCAGCTATGCTTACTGGCGTGACAAAAATTCTGGCAACATGATTTCGGATAGACGTATATGGTTATCAAATCATATCTTAAATTGATTCACTTCTTTGACCAAATGAGCAAGAATAATTTCTACCATTATTTCTCGATTTATCATTCCTTTTCTTTTTCTCTCATCGCATGATGATTTTCTCATCTTACCATTATTTCCTTGTCTTAATTATCAACTATCTCGTATCTACATCTGTCATCTACACTTTGAAAATTTTAAATTTTTTATATCTATGTACCTTAGGAAAAAGTCGAGGAAGTATCGTAATCATCTATCATGTGGAAGACGAATTTGTAATCAAGTGGTATCTTTGTAGGAATGTGAGATATTGGACCTTATAATAGAATTTTGAGATAAAGATATGATTGACAAATGATGATCAGATAAACTTGATGGTATCAGAGAGAGAGAGAGATAGATGATTAACTTGGCTTCCCTATGAAACCTTGTCTTTTGATTTCTCTATCAAAAGAGAATTTGACTTATTCCATATCCTATAATCATCCTTTGAGTTTTCAATATTGTTGAATCCCAACTCCCTTGATCGCGGCCAATCGACTTTGTTCATATCTCTGATCATATCTATATCCTGGATCGTACTCAATTGGATTAAATTCAATTGTGACCTGGATTTCCATCATTGGATGCTCGTGTCCAGACTTCGATGACCTTGTTATTCATCTTGCCTAAATCCTGTTTTGATGAGACTTAAATTTTAATCGTGATTGGATTTCAATATTGTACCACTCGTGCTTTAACTTTCGATTTAATTCTTACTAATGACTAAGTTCTATTCCAATCACGGTTAAGCTTCATACTATCCTTGATCATACCAAAATTTTATGTTTGGTCATGCCTATGCTGCTATCATACTCTTCATCATATCTAATACTGTCGACCAAGGTTAGACTGGCCGTATCTACGATCGTATTGAAATTCAATTTTGATCATGTTTGGATTTTAAACACTCGTGCCTAAACTCTTTTCGACCTTGATTTGATATTCTGATTATATTTGAATTTCCTTGTGATTAGTCGTGCCCAGATGACCTGGCATGACCAAGACGACTTTGAATCCCTTGATCGTGATTTTAACGATCATAACTATACATATTACCTTGCCTCTAAATCGTGCCTAAAATTTTTGACTTTCGATCACGACTAACTAGTATGACTACGAAATTAGTTGTGTTAGAATTGAAAATTGATCAAGTCTGAATAATTTCTATTGTGCCTAAATGACTTGGATTTCTTCCTAAATCATGCTTATAAGACATTGATTTCGAAATCATGATTTTATCGTCATTCACAACTAAACTTGGATCTTGATCGTGCTTATGCGACCTAGAGTCTGATTTTCTATCAAATCTAACTACCGATCGTTCTATACTCGAATTTTGTTCTCCGTTCGCTTCTCTTAGCCTTGATTCAGAAAATGATTATATGACTTTGATTTTCATGATCATGATAATCTTAACCCACAAATCGTGCTACAAATCTTGATCTCTAATCATGACTGTGTCGAAATAGATTTTCTATCGTACCTAAATTTTGATTCTTTAGTCACTCGTGCTCAGGTTTCATTCCTGATGATGACTAGGTTTAAAATTTTTGTCGCTTTATTCTAAATCGTGCCTAAGTGGTTAGTCATTCCAAATATTTTGAACGCATCTGAGTCTTGATTTCACTCATGACCAGATGGTTAATCCTTGATCAATGTTTGTGCTAAACATCTGATTATTCCTAACAATGCCCAATCATATCTTTTTCATTTATGATCGTGTCTATGTATAACCCAAAATCTTATTTCATCAAGCTGGATTATATTAATCGATATTTTGGGCTGATTATGATTTGATCGTAACCGAACGATTCCTGATTTTCCTAGTTATGTTTTCGTACTATGTGTAGGAACCCTAGAGGGGGGGTGAATAGGGTCAAGCTAACTAATCAAGCACTTAGCACAAGCTAATGGGCAATTTAAAAATATAAGTGCAAGAGAAGAAGCAATAACAATACCGACACACGATATATCCTGGTATCCTCCCAAGAGGCACTCCAGTCCCGGAACTCTCTCCGGCTTTAATCCACTATTTGAGTAAATAGTTACACACGAGTTTGGATCCGAAGAACTCGCCAACTTCTTATAAGAGAGCTTTAATCCGAAGGCCTCTCCGACTTCAACCGAGAGTTTGGATACGAAGACTCTCCAACTTCAACCGAGAGTTTGGATACGAAGACTCTCCAACTTTAACCTTTCACAATAGGTTTGATCTCCTTAAACAATAAGATGAAGATCTTACTATTTAACTCAATAACTCTAACACAATTTGTAGATGGCAAATGAAAGCTTTGTAGAGTTGTTTGTGGATAGGCTTTGGTAGTTTAGAAATTTTTAGGCTCAAAGCATCAACCTTGAATAAAGGGGTTCAAGGCTATTTATAACCAGAGCATTGAAAAGAGCCAAATGCAACTTTTCCGTCAGCGACCGACATACCGCCGGTATGAGTCGGCATACCGTCGGTATACCGGTCTGGGATTGCAACGGCTAGAAATATAGTCGTTGAGATCATTTAATACTGGAAATCCGACCGTTGGACTTTCAACGTTATTGAATCGGTATACCGTCGGTATGATCCGGTATACCGTCGGTATGCTGATTTTGTAGACAGAAACTTTCTGTAAAAAAAATCGGTATACCGTCGGTATGCACCGGTATGCCGTTGGTATGCCGGTTTTCAGCCGAAAATGATCCTGGGCTAGTTTCTACCCTAGCTTTCGATTTTGCCATCCATTTCTTGTGTTTACAATTATTCCTAAGACTCATTACAGACTCCAGATATACTGTAGCAGGTGCAGGCTTCTTCAGAGTCTTGAAATGATGATGGCATGGCTTGGCTTCTTCCTTTGATAGGTGCTGGCTTTTTTCCTTGGCGGCAACTGTCCAAAGATATCCAGTTTACGATAACTGAATACCTCTCGGGGGCTTCACCCCCGAACCCTCAACGAGGGGCGCTGCCCCCTCGACCCCGTCCGCTGACCGGAGATGTCGTCGGGTGGTTCAGAAAAATCTTGTGGGATCCGTCGTCTTTGGCCCACCATGATTTCTTCATTACATATGTCCACATTGATCTTGTTTATTACTTTTCTGCATGTACATGTTAGACGAACAAAGCAATATACATAGTAGCAAGTATGATAAGTTTAATGCACATTAGGACAATGCTGAGTTTAAGTATAAGTGCTAAGGTGATAGCATAAATGTTAGTGATATCATAATGATTAAACTTAATTGAATAACCACAATCAAAAACATAGTTTTGATTTTGGCAACTCGATTAAATTTAAGATAGAAAGCTCATATCACTAATATGTAAACCAATAGACATATATCACCAAAGGTATAAGTATAAGTAGAAATGCTATAGTGATAGTATAAAGATTAGTGATAATAAAATGCTAAACTAAACATATTAACCATATTCAAAAACATGATACAATCATTGTGCCAACAATATGTGCCTACAAAGCTATGGCTTTAAATCTCAAATCATGCCAAACGTTGTTTTGGTCTTGGTTAGCTTTTATCTTGATTGGGCCCATGCGACTTTCGGGTTGATTTTCATCAAACCCAAATGCTATAGATCACCCCGTACTTGAACTTCATTTATATCTTTTATTCTCCTAATCGTCACCAAGATCGTGCCCCTATGACTTAACTTACATTTAATTTGTGCATATATAATTTTGTTCATATCACGATTCTATCATGCCAAAATCCCTAGTCGAGTCTGAATAATTTTAAATTAATTTTCTTGATCGTGCAAAACTTGTCGTTCTTTGATCGTGCCTAACATATTGCTTAAACCTTCCATCTTGTTTTAACCCCACTACCAACCATTAATTTCGAGGACAAAATTCTTATAAGGTGGGTATGATGCAAGCCCCCTGAATTTCAGGGATTTATTTTTAATTTTTCTAAAAGAATTATTTTCGATAATAATTCTTATTTGATTATTTTTGATCATTAAATGCTCTTTTCCATGACTTTGATTTCTGGAGCGTCAAAGATGTTAGTCTCTAGAAACTCTCTTCATGAGTTTGTAGTAGACAAGATTATCTTCATCTTGATATATCATGTCCCATTCAAACTTGTTCCCTTGTACTCTGTTTGCTTGCATCGTGCAACTTTCGGATCAATTTAGGCCAATTGATCATCTACCGTAAAACTTGATCTAACTTCCAATTTAATTTTGGGACCCGACATCAGTCCAATCTGATCGACCCAATATATGGTTCTGACATATTTTGAGTCTACTATGCACGTGCCACTTGCGTGCCACCCAATAGATCTCCCTCGTGCTTCTATTTCATCCATGATTTAAAATTGATTAAATTTGTATTATGGCTAAATTTTAGCCCAAACTTGTCCAAACATGACCCAACGCACAACCCAATTTTATGTGACCCCTTTCAGACTATCCAAACATACTACATACAATTTCTCTCTCATCTCTACTAAAAAATATCTCTTTTTCCCTCTCTACTTTACATAATATCTTATTTTCTCTCTCTTTCTAAATTTTATATATATATATATATATATATATATATATATATATATATTTATATATATATATATATATATATATATATATATATATATATATATATATATATATATATATATATATATATATAATCTCTCTCTCTTTCTTCACCCATCACTATGACACACACACCCTCTCCCATCAGCAGACCCCCCTAGCCGACCACTCTTCTTCTTCTTCTTCTTCTTCTTCTTATTCTTCACTTCTTCTTCTTCATGGTCTCACCACACCATAACCATCATCTTCATCACCATTATCATCATCAACACCACCACCATTACCATAACCTTCTTCTCCTTCTCCTCCTTCTTTCCCCCATCGGGCAGCTATCGTCGCCGCCTCGCGACTGCGTGCGACCCCGATGAGCCCCTCCGGTGAGCCACCTCGTGCAGCAGCAGCCGCAGCGTAGCAGCTACAACAGCAGCTTGGGCAGCAATATCAGCGGCTGTAGCAGCACGGCGGCGGCCACGCGTGGCCACCCTGGCCGGCCCCACGATCCCCACTTGGCCGGGCGAGCTCCGACAAACCACCTGACGCGCACGAGAGGCTGTAACACAGCTACGAGCAGCAGCAGCAACGCTGCAGGAGCAGCTGCGGTGCAGCAGCACCACCGCGTGCCACTGTGCGGCCACCATGGCCAGCCGTCGACCTCGCCCTCGGTCGAGTGAGCTTCGACGAACCCCCCTGGCGCGCATCTCCTTCCCCGACGTGCCGCCTAGGCGATTCGTGCGTTTCGTACGAAATCCCGCCGTGACGCGCGATTTCGAATTCCAGAATGTATTCTTCGTCGCAGCAACTTCGTACGTATTTTCTGGACAATCCGACCGTTGGATCATCTATCCGTTTCTTCCGTCTCAATCTTAATATATACCCCTTCAATCCTGCAATTTTTAGTTGTTAATTCTGTCGTTTGATATGTCAAAATAGGCCACCAAGTTGACCCTTTAAATTATGTATATTTTGGACAGTTTTGTGGAGCCAACTTCGTGGACTCGTATCTCCGTCGTTGCAGCTCCGTTTGACGTGCCACCAGTTCCTGTGCACAGCTGGTATAACCCTATTCCTGTCTCTTAAGTTTTATTTCATTGTGAGCTTGTTTGGTTGGTTGAATTTGATGCCAAAGTTGGCCATCCGAATTCGTAATTTCCAACTTGTAAAATCTTAATTTTGAATTCGGGACTCCGGATTCAATTTATGACACCACCAATAGACTCGTGGCGTCGTTCTGGCACAAATTTGAATAAAATTTGCTTGATTTGGATGACGTGGGCCCCGGCACGTATTTCGGTACATGGTGGATCCTAGTCCGAGTCAACGGAACTTTTTGACTTCAGCTCATCAGAATTCAATTCCGGATATACCGTTGACTTCGTATCGTCATTCTGGACTCGTTGACATATACTTGTTAGATTTAATGGACATTGGCTTCGGCACGTATTTCTGTACAAATCGAATTCCAATATCCGGGTTAACGGACCAATTTGAGATCGGGCCATCGAAATCCAATTTTGGATATACCGTTGAGTTCATATCGTCATTCTGGATTCGTAGACATATATTTTGCTAGGTTTTGAGGACTTTTATTCTGACACATTTTTTTGGTATAAAGTGGGTCCACACGGATATCATTTTGACCCGAAATTACCTTTTTGCCCTTTGTCGAAATTGGACTTATGGGTAGGTTATTCTAGCTATTTTTACCATTCTGTACACGTTGGTGATGGTTGTTTCATCATCCGACAATATCTGTAGACTTTCTCCCTTATCTATCACCATTTATTACAATCATTCTCTTTTTGGTTCGTAAATTGAGATTCGTCGATTCTAGTGATTTCACATCACTGAATTTGATAGGTTGACCATGTGGATGATTATAGAGACTAGCTTTGATCTAGTTTAACCTAGAGTGGACTAGGAGTTGACCAGTTGACCAAAGTCAACTATAAGTGAACCTTTGACCCAGTTTGACTGAGTTTGACCTAGAATAAGCCTAGAAGTTAATGTATTTAAATATATTATTTACTCTAGAACATTAAGTAATCCTGTAAATTCATGTTAGGTCTCTGTGATGTCGGTTCAGGCATAGACCCTCACTTATTCCTCAGGACAGCAAGCGAGTACATTCTCTGATAGTTTTCATTGTCTTGATATCTACTATATCCGATTTAGTTGTAATGTTTTACTTGATTCCCGACATGATGGTACACGGACTAGTATACGTCGGATCCTGTCATGAGATGTCATTCCTGGGTTACCATGGTATATTGGTACATTGTTCGATCTTATTTTCTTGTACTTGTATAGACGCCGATTCCTAAGGGGATTTTCTACCCTCTTAGAGAATCCCGCATCATGACGTGACATGTCCGGATCCATTATACTACTCGGGGATGGAGAGTTATTAGAGGTTATGTGATCATACCCCACTGGTTACTACTTGCATCATAGCTTTACCCTCGCCTCACGTAGGGTAAAGCCTGACCTGATACTACTTGTACTATATTTTTCCCTTTTGGCCGGCCTGATCTCTAGGTTTACCCGCGCTTGTTCTTGCACCATAGCCGGTCAAATGGAAGAGCCTGATCTTGACCCAAGTCGATTATATAATGCTCTAATATCTCAAGGCACTGTTTACATTTACATTATACATCATATATTACTGTACTGTTCTACATTCCAGTATTTCATACCCTGACATGATATCCAGTTTTACATATCTAGTTTATATTCCAGTCTTGACATTTCATCTTGTATTTCATTATAATTGTCTCTTATAGAATTTGTCAATTCATATGGAACTGCTATTAGTTTATGTACTCATTCCCATCCTGACTGGATACTTTGACAATATTTTTAGGAGTTGTTATGCCCTCATTATTGGACTACAGGATGTTGCTAGCTGAGGCAGATTGGATATTCTTTTACCGTGAGTTGTCTCCCAGGAGTGCTAGGCCTGGTAGTTATTTAGTTTTGCTATTATTTTTCTTCCGTTTCATTCTTGCCTCATATGATCCTTTGTAGATTCTAGTTGTTCTAGTGATATTGTTATTATTTCTTATCTTATCTTCCTTAGCTTTTGTGATGTGATATGAGTACCTTTATAGTAATGGATCTTTTAGATGTTGTAGTTAGTATCGGGTACTTGACTGTGCTCTACCGCCGACACTGCGGCGTAGGCTGGGCGTGGCCCACATATTTATACCCGTATATCTGGGTGCCGGTCGTGACAAACGCACCAACAAAATTGGATAATTTATTGAACTCCGCGGCATACTATTGTACTGTTCGGTTCCCTTGCTTCAACTGCACGAATTCATTTTCTTTCTCTTGACGAACGACTGAGGGAAGGTACTCGACTTCAAAGGCTTTGTGGAAAGTGGCCCAAAAGATCGACCCTGAGTTGTTGTCGCGTCAGATCGCTTGTTTGTGCACGACCCCCCAGTCATGTGCGTTCAAACATAGTTGAAGTTGTGCGCAGGCGACTTGCTTGGATTCTTCAATACCGAGGAGATCAAAGTGATCTTTCAGCTCTTCCAACCAGTCTATTGCCATAGAGGGGACTTCGGTGCCGCTGAAGGAGGTGCAGCACGCTTTCTTGAATTCTGACACTTCAAAGTTGTAACTTCTCGGTGCCGCAGGTTGACGCTCGGGCTCCTATCGATCGACTTCAATGGGTTGACCTGTAGGCTCGGTGACAGTAGGCACAGTTACAGAGTTTTCATTGGCCACAATCGTCTGGACGATCTGCTAGAAAGTATCAAGCTACTTTTGCTGCATCTTGGTTTGGACATCGAAGCGAGCTTCGAATTAGGCCTGTCGCACCTCCGTCTGCTGATGTCCATTCTCGGAATATTTCTGCAGTGCCTCTATCATGCGCAACATCCTCTCAATGGTATTGTTAGAAGGTCCGACCTAAGAGCTGCTCGAATCGCTTGAAGTACTTTGTTCTTGCTCGACCGCGATTTCTGCCATGGGTTCCGTCACTTTTACAATACGAAGACACATACATCAGTCTTGAAATGTTATGGACTCCTTGTATGGAACAACTTATCTCATCGATGCGAGGTCAAAGGTTTGAGACTCTAGGCGGAAGGCCAAAGGATGTAAAACCGTACTCTGATACCATTATGTCACGTCCCGATTCCGTATAATCGATAATTGTCCCCTGGGCGTGATGTCGTGCGAACCTAAGTTGCGATCGCACAAGGCATAGTCATAAGGTAATCCGAAACACAACATTAAGTAGATTATGCAGAAAAATTGAACAAACACATTTAAAAACAGAAGGAAATTTTGTTTTATTTATAATAAACATCATTTACATGACTATGTTACATTCATTTGCCTCGCGGGCTACAACATGACTCGATTACAAAATGAACGCTGATGAGATAGTCATTCCATACATTACATCCCCATTTACAACAAAATATTTCCAAAGTCCTGAAATCGTGGGGAGTTGAGACGTCATTTCTTCTGGACTGAATGTGGAGTCTTCAAAAGGATCAATACAAGCCTTCAACCCCCGGATGAGGCTTCAAATGTTCTTGCGTCGCCTTGAGCTTAAGTGGCACGCCCTTCTTGGTTCGGAGTACCTGTGGAGAGCGAGGATCAGTACATTACACTTTGTACCGGTGTGTGGCAAATTAAGTTCCATGCTCTCATTTGGTTGAAGAGTTCATGTGACTTAGTTTGTGAATCTTTCTAACCATCCTAACGAATTTCAGACAAGCATATGACAGGCATAATGTAAATTACGCTAGAACTTATTCACGGCAGAGCATGCCGTGCAATGTGAGACTTACCATGTTCTTTCCTGTCAAACGTTATCGCTTGCATAGCGTGTGCAATTTATGTGTGTTTGGTCACTGACACCACAAGCCATCCTGGACTTATAGCTTTGTTAGTCGGGGCCCTTTCAACGCAAGTAGTGAGCCATGCTGAAAGTCCCTGCCTAACCCGTACTATCATCCAGTACAGCTATACCGTGTTTTCTCCTAGGCCGAAACGGTCCCGTGGCCCCGGGATGCCGCTCGAGAAAACTTTTACCTTGTCGACAAGTTGTCCATGACCATGTTAGAACAATTTAGTTACTAAAGCATGGTCTACATTTTTGAGAACTTAATCACTTCATCATGTCCCGCCTTCTCGTGGCATCAATTTGTTCAATGAGTCAATCTTTTGTTCAACACAGTTTTATAAGATAAGTAGACGAGCCCGTGCCCTTGCATCTATCATTTCATTCACAATAATGTCATCGATTGAACTAAGAAGGGGGTCGAGAAGAGAAGGGTTAGCAACTCACTTTGATTTTTGTTTGAGATGAGAGACTTGTTGGTCGTACTAGTCGTCGCCTACGCGATTATCTAAAATCACACAAGCAACCGATTAAAATACTGTATTATTCAAGGAGTTCGATGTAAACCCCCATAATTTATATTTGATTTTTTTATAATTTAATTAATTTTTTTTACGTATTTCATAGGTTATGGATTTATATGCTACTAGGTTATTAACATAATTAATGTATGTGTGTGTATATATATTATTATATGTGTGCATGTGCGTATTCCTATTAAATAAGGAATATGATAGAATCTAGGATTTTTTAGGAATTTATTTTGAATTTTTGAGACATTTTTGGTAGTTTAAATATATATATATATATATATATATATATATATATATATATATATATATATATATATATATATATATATAAATTAGTATAATATAAATGTTGTGTTAAAAAAAAAAAAAAAAGGTTAGTGGGCCAGGCCACACCCAATAGGGGGGAGCGGGCCAGGCTGAGTAATGTTGGCCGAATGCCTACATTAGAGGCATATAAGCCTTAAGGAAAAAAAAGAAGAGGAGCAGGTGGGGTACTGTTCCTGTGAACTGTACCCGCTCCCAAACCGTGCGGCTGAGCAAGCCGAGTATAGCAGCAGCAGTTCGGTTTTAGGAATTCAAACCTATATCGAATCAATTCAAAATTTTTACTAAATCTCCTCATAATCAGATTCTTCTCTATCTTAAGCGGCCAATCCAAACCTAATCTTAGTATCTAGCGAATTCAAATCCGATTTAAATTAGGAATTTAAACACCGTATATATATCAGCCAAAAAATAAAAATTTAGAAAAACCCATCGATCAAACGACGCCCCCAGCTCGAACGTCGACTCCAGGGCCTCCCCCACACCCCCGCGCTCACCACCGACCACCTGCACGTCGGTGCCACCCGTCAAATCGTCGGGAAAGGCCGCAAACCGATCGGCAAACAGAGGAGCTCTGTTCAACCGACAGCGGCTTCCAATCAAGGTACCTATGTTTGCTCCCAGATTTCTTCATGGTTACTCAATCGTTTGTTATTCTATCGAATCCTATACGGAGCCTAGATGACCCTCTCTAAACCCCTTCAGGTAGACTTTACTCTATCATAGTAGATGTCCCGGAAATCGACTTAAAAGTCCGAGAAAAAAACTGTTCGCAAACAGAAACAGGGACAGCCCAACGCCAATATTAGAAGGCGATTTGTATCCAACCCTTCGACAGTATCCAAACACTGTTTGTATAGTTTCATACACAACTTATAGGAGATTAACAACCAACTTCTGGATTTATTTTTCAATTATTAAATCGTTGTTAAATCAATTTTGAAAATAGGAAAAAAATTACTTTTTAAAAAAGGAAATTTTAGAATTTTTCACCGATACGGCGTGCGCCCCGACAAACCGGGCGACGTGGTCGTGCACTATATGCATCGAAAGGTGCGTATGGATGTTACCGACGTCTGGGAACTGACGGGACTCAATTTCGTTGCGTGTGCGCGACGAAACCAATGAGTATCCGTCGAGATACCATCGTATCGACGTTTTGCAAACTTGCCCATAACTTTGTGTACAGTCGTCGAATCGATACGAAACTTGCGCCAACAGGTCCGGATCGAAATTTTGGTCATGCATGCCAAGTTTGGTTCGATTCTGAGAAGGTCGAATCGGAACCCAATTTTGGCGGGCCCACGACCCACTCAAATGGGCGATTTTGTACACGGCTCCTCGGAATCCAAAAATGGATATACCGTTGAGTTCCTCTCCTTAAACTGAAACCGTGGACATGTAGTTTGATGACTTTAGAGACCATAGACTTTGGCACGCATTTCGGTACAAAGCGGGTCCAACAGCGAACATCGTTTTGACCCGAAATTACGGTTTTGCCCCTGTTCCAGAATTTGACTTTTGGATAGGCATTTTCTAGGTATATCTTCTTCACCGAGAATATTTTTGATGTTTGTTTCAGCGTTTGGAGTCATCTGTGACTTGTGAGTTTTGGTGCTGACACTTGCTACTCTTGGATTTGCCCTTCCCGTACTGCAGGCAAGATACCTTGCCACCTTACTCTGTGATTATTATATTCTTATTTTTAGTTGTTATTTTCAATATTTTGTTTCGTGATATTTAAACTGTGCGTCCAAGTCACACTTGGGTGCAAGCGACTCTATCGGTCGTTTTTTTTGCTTTATTTATTCTCTTGCATTGACTTAGCTTATTGACCACCCATTGATGTTGAGGTATTGGTATATCTCATATGGCCTTGACACTTGTTGTATCACGTGATGTGAGTCACATGTAGAACACGTTTCCGCGTAGTTGGCTGGCCACCGGTACGTATGGAGCGTGCGACGGATAGGAGTAACTGCCAATAGTATTATATGTTAGAAGACTTGGCGATTACTAGAGGTTCATATCAGTCATGGAGATGATGATACTAGGCATTGGGTGGGGAGAATAATACCTGATGTATGGGCTTCTTTACACTTCCATGATTACCTGTGCGCTCCTCCGGAGACGCAGGCTCCAGGCGCCCTCTGACGTTTCCCAGAGCGTTATGGACGTAGCCCCTTGCACATGGTGCCCTCTGACGCTTCCCGAGCATTATGGACGTAGGCCCCTGGTACCCTTTATGGGAACTATACCGATCCCATTTACAGCCAGGGCTCATGCGTTGAAGGATTGTATCTCAACTGCATATTCACAGTAGAATGGTCAGGAACCCGATTGCATGGATACCTTTTCTCATATTATATTATCACAGTTTATATGGCATAGTGTTTTCTTGTATCTTGCTATGTCCCCTGAGGACCTGGATATCTCTCCAGGTTTAGACGATTTTCCACAGGAGTACGGAGCGGCATTGGAGCTATCTTACATTGATGACGAGGCAGTCACTACTGATTTCTAGTCTATTCTATATTTGAGACAGTTGTAGACATTTTTTTTACATCTCTTTTCTTTCTATTTTATGGAGGTTGGACTCCGATCTTGTGAGACTATTTCTCATAGCTGTTTGGAGTGAGTATGTTCACCCGACTATCTTTTGGTACTCTTATTTATTTATTTGGACTTCATTATCTTCTGTGTTGAGCTGTGATGAGATTAGATATGTTATTCTGGCCTGTGATTATTTATTTACAGCTTATGTGCATATATAAGGATTCCATATATTGGAGCATTCATCGTATATGTGCACCTGGCATGTTCACGTACTCGGTCCTACGTATTTTAGGACTGGGGCGTTACATGTTTTTGTGGTGGCCCATGCAGGTCAGATTTAATATTGTTGGGTTACATGACTGTGCCCAATAAACCTGTATATAGGAATAGGAATATCTCATCCAGAACTACTACTATCTATTGACTTCCAATCTTTTCGAAACTTTCTTGATTATTCGATTTACTTCATATCTAATCTTTCCTAATATCAACTTATCTTCCACGTGCCAACAGTATGAATCTACGAAGCGGACGCACTTCTGCCTTGGCCCTCACTGTAGAAGCATGGAATTTCAGAACCAAAAACTCTATGCGCCAGACTACATGCGCCAGAGCTTAGACAAAGTACTTCACAGCAAAAAGCAACAAATATAGACATTGAAAGAAGACTTTTTATTTAACATATAAAAGTCTATTACATGTCTAAGAAAGACTGTACAAAGGAGAATTTCTACAAAAGAAAAGATCCTAAGCCTACAGCCAGCAGCCAACATGCGCCCTCAAGTAGGCGCAGCAATCAACATGCGCCCTCAGCCAGGCACATCCCACCATGCGTCCTCAGCAAGGCGCATCCTTTTCAGCAGCTCAGTTATGTGCATCCCAGTTATGTGCATCCCTTCAGCAGCCCAGTTATGTGCCGCTCTTCCAGCCAGGCTCACCGCCGTCTAAATGCTTCGACTAATGAAGAATTTATTAAGCAGAATGAGGGTGGCAATCAACCCTCTAGCCAAGGAAGGGAAAAGAACCACAAGCCAACTTGTGGCCAGGGGAGGCTTCGAAAGAGCCTCCAAACACCAAGGAAGACCGTGATCGAAACCGCGGCCAAAGGAGTAGCTTTTAACACAACCAGAATGGGCTACACCCATTTTGAAGGAAGAAAGAGCCACCAAAGCCGCAGCACCACCATTCCGATCTACGGCTCTTCCTGCATAACGAAGACAAGGCTCGAGCATCCCTATCTTTGGATGCAACAGGCACCTTCCGCCTGCCTCGGAAGCCCTCGACTCCGACTTTTGGATGTAACAGTCACCTTCAAGTGCATCAGCGAAGACACTGCGTCGCATCTTCACCCTCGGGAGCATCTCGTCAACAGAATGCATTCGAGTACACAAGTTCATGTCGGAAAGACGTGAGAGAACGAGAAGCAAACCCTCTCTCCATGCCACTATTTATAGGCCGGGCAAATCAAACCCATGCGCCAAGTGGATGGCTCTCCGAATTCCGTGCAATGAATTTGCATTAAATGGATGAACCGGACGCTACGAATTCAGCTAAGTCAAAACGGCTATTTAAAGCACTCGAAGAACGTAACAGTCGCACCAAAAGACGTGTCAAAGCGGAGCGGATGCGTCGGCCAGACCGCACATCACACAAGACGCGCCCTTCAACATCAAGCACATCACACAGACGCGTCTTTCAGCACCAAGCGCATCACAGGGGATGCGCCTCCATACGCCTAGTGGAACGCCAACCGATGTGCCCACTCAGCTGTCCATCGAATGTCACAAACATTAAATACTGAACTGACAGAGTTGGCAGCACGCCTCCCGAAGTCTGAACAGTCGGCAGCTTTTTCAGAAGACGAAGCATCGCCAACGTCAGCATCATCATTACTTTCCTCTGACGGCTACTGCCACGTGGCCACCCAACCATCTCGCATGCGCCTCCACAGCCATGTGCCCAACTCTGCATATGCCTCAAAAGCTGTGCATCTCAGACTTTCCACTGATCCCTAAAGACAGAAGGAAAGTCACCATTAAAACTCTGCATGTGCCTCAAAAGCCATGCACCCCAGACTTCTCCCTGATCCCGAAAGATAGGAGTAAAGTCACTATTGAAGCCTCGCATGCGCCTTAAAAGCCATGCGCTCAGAATGGTTCGTGACTCCTAAAGGTTACAAGCCAAAGTCTTCTCATGCGCCCAATCCTAGGCGCATCCTACCAGATCATTCCCCACAAAATCCGAGATCTCCGAGCCATGGGTCGATGACACGTGTCCTTTGACTCGACTCATCCGAAATCTCAGCAACAGAAAGATCTTCTCCTCTGCTACGTGCCGGCTCACAACAGCAGTATAAAGAATTCAACCCCTCAATCAGGGCGCATCGTCCATTCGCCTCCATCACTAATCAACACATGGCGTTCCCGCGTACAGGCGCATCCTACATACGCGCATGAGCAGCCAGCCTACAGACTATATAAAGAGAGGGACCATTTCCTTCTTCCAGAACCCACATACGTACACATATACCTACCTACAACGAACGCACAGAGACTTCGCACCACCAGAGAGGCAGATACAGACACTCAACGTCTTCCTCCTCTCAGCAAGCTCAGCACCCAGAGCAATCCAGACCTTCAGAGAACCGACAACCGTCGTCAGATCGTCAACGGAGTCAACGCATTACCACTCACTCCATCGACACAAGGGACCCAGATAAACAAAAGTGTACTCCTAGGACTACATCTAAGTCCTATATTGTAACACTGTTCTGTTTGTATTGAAATTTGCAATCAAAGAATTTTAATGGCAAACAAGCTGGCGACTCTGCTGGGGACCTCTTTCTCCTCCACCGAGAAAGCTGTGTCGCAATCCGACGACGTGAAAGTGGGCTCCTCCCACAAGACGCTGGTCGTACGTCTCAATCAACAGGCGTATGAGGAGTTCATCTCTGAAGGAAGTGCGAGTCCTTCGAAGCGGCTGCCGAAGCCGAAGAAGACCCGTCGAGTCTGGGTGCGCAAGGTCGACACCTTGGGCACCACCACCGAAGGAGATGCGCCAATCCAGTCTTCCCTTCCTGCTGACGTCCTCAGCAACCAAGATGCGCCCGCTGGTGCAGCGTATCTCTCGGGGAAACGTGCAGCTAACCACATTCCCCAGCCGTCTTCCTCTCAGGCGAGGAAGATGCGTCGACGGAGCAGGGGCACAGCCAATGCCCCGCACATCACCTCTGATGCACCACAGAAAGTCTCTGTCTTTGACAGACTCACTCGCTGTAGTGGCAAGGAGAATTTGGTTCTGAGTACTACGCGCCCAGCGGTCTGGTACGAAGAAATCCAAGGCAGCACGGGTCATACGCCCCAAACATGCTATGCCAGCAACAAGCCAGAAGCATGCGCTCACAATCATGCGCGCTGCTGATGGTAAGTTGTACAAGGTCGACTCGAGTACTGCAGTACCGAAAATGAGTCGACCTTCAAAGTCCTTGTCTCACTTGGATGCATCTACTGCGTGCACAACCAAGTTGAGTAAGGCAAATCTAGTGGTCTTGAACTCCCGCGCCTCCTCTGGTTGTACGTTTGAGGTCCGTTCAAGTCACTCCAAATGCGGTGGTTCCCCCACTACTAATCGGGACGCCTGTTTGGTATTAGATCAGGGGGCGCAGCACTTACTTAACCACCCCGGCGCTTGGCCTTGCTATGCACCTGAAGGGGGTACGAAGGTGGCACCCTCCTCCAACGATCTGCGCAACGTGATCACTCACAAGCGCCGATTAGGAGAGTCGACTGACAAGCACGATGCGCCTCTCATGGGGCATACTTGTGCTGTGGTCACCATCAACTGCTGTTGCAAAGCGGCAGTCCCACCAAGGCAGTCGGTGTTCCAGCGGCTGCAATCATCGACACCCCTCCGACGTCGCCTCGGGAAGAAGATGTCAACAGAAGAAGAACCAATGGTTGCTTCATGCAACGTGATCTCCAACTCCTCGTCAGTCCAAAAGGTGACTGGCAGTTCCTCTTCCTTGTCTAAAAGCCAGCCGAGGAAAACCAAGACAGCTGTCTCGTCCCTTGTCGAGCCTCCTTCCGAAGACGAGTGTGTCAAAAGCACACCTAGGGCCGATCCTCGAGGCGAAGTCAGCCTCCCAGAAGCCCCGGAAGACGAGGCTATCCCCCAGAACATAGCTGGAGGTAGTCTAGCATCTGCGGACCCGAGTTCCGGAGACGAAGAGGCCCTTCAAGACGGAGCTGAGGGTAATCAGGCCCTTGCAGATGCGCCCATGGTAAATGTTCTTCCGAACATAGCTGGGGGTAGCCAAGACGAGGCTCCAGGCGAGACAACTCCCCCACAAGAGAGTGAGGCCGAGAGTGAAGCCTCAACCCATCCATCCACTCCCGGCCGCGTCATGACAGTAAACGTGACTGGGGCTGATATCGAGTCTGATGCGCCGCCAACGGACCTTGTCCAGCGCATGGATACTCTGGAGGGAGGATTCAAAACCCTCTCTGCCTTCATGCAAACACTGACTCAAGCAGTGTTTGAGATATGGTCTGCTTTGGCGAAGACACCTTCTACCGGTCCCGATCCAGGGGCCAATGGAGAGTCGAGTGTACCCCTTCAATGGGTATCCTCGGACGCAGATCGTCGAGAAGCACCTCGGACGTCGTAGCCCTCAAATGCTCAACATCCGATGGTACCACCTTTCCTGACTCCCAGCTCCACGGAAGACGTGGTGGAGATGATCAGGGACCTGCGCGAGCGCTTTGAGTCCAAGACGAGACAAGAGGAGTGCCAGAAAATGGGCATCCCCCAGCCTTATCCCCTCGAGTGGAACAAGGTGGTTTATCCTCCAAAGTATAAACCACAAACACTGACGCCATATGACGGGAAGGACTCTCCGCGTCGCTACCTGACGTATTTCCAGTCTCAGATGGGACATCTTTCGAAGGAGGATGCACTACTTACCAGTATATTTGTTGGGGTACTGAAAGGAGTGGCGTACGACTGGTACTGCAGCCTCCTCGATAATTCAATATCTTCCTTCGACGGCCTGACGCGCCTCTTTCTCGACCGTTTCTATGACGGCGGGAAGGACATGACAATGGCATCCCTTATAGAGATACGCCAGAAGGAGAAGGAAACAGTTCGAGTGTTCATCGAACGCTTCCGACAGGCCTGCTTCAGACTGCCCCCGGACATGCCAGAACATGTGCTTCTCTCCTCCTGCAGCATGAATATGCTGCCTGCAGTCAAACTCTGGCTTAACTCTACTCCTCCTCCCGACTGGAGCTCCTTGATCATTGAAGCAGAAGCCGTGGAGAAGAAGGCAGCCAATGTTTGTCTTTTGGGAGTTAGTTTCCCTGCCTTCGAGGACAAGGGGAAACGGCCTGCAGCCAACAACCCTGGACGAGAAACAAAGGGGAAGCAGGCATTGACCGTCAATGCCTCAAAAGGTGCGTCAGCACCTACCCAGAAGCCTCCACTTGCACCAAGGCCAAAGGAGGTTTATTCGTTCAACGACGAAGACACCCTGTAACTCTTTGAGATACTGAAGCAGGGTGACAAGATCAAGCTTCCGGACCCAAAGCGTCCCGATGAGGTTGGGAAAGTGGACAACCCGAGGTACTGTCACTACCATCGGTTTGTCGGACACCCAACCAAGGACTGCTATATCCTCAAGAATTACATCCAGCGCATGATCAATGCGGATGTAATCTCCGTCGACTACGAAGAGAAGACGGTGTCAGCCAATGTGGTGTCACTCCAGTTTGGTACCCTGCCGCCGACTACAACACAAGATGGCGTCGTCCCCATCCCTAAGGCGACAATGGAGGTGGTTAACCTACCACCTACCCGTGACAACATGAGTGGACTCATCCCACTCACCACATCTCGGGGAGAGATCCTATGGGTTCACCCCGATCTCGTCTCCGAGGTGACTCAACTGGAGGTACGCCCTACCTCCAAATCTAAAGGCAGGAAGATCAAGTCTTGCCGTATGGTCTTTTCTTCAGCGAAAGAGGCACTTCCTGTGCAGACGGGTTCACAACAGAACACCCAACCCGACGAAGCTGCCGTCGAGGTGGTGCCTCTGGGCACCGTTCCTGCTGTCCAGGATGAGGGCCCGTCTAAGCCCCCAGCAGCCAATAAGCATAAGCAGATAGAGACGCACTTTGACAGGCCTCTTCGAAAGGAGAATGCTTCGGGGCTAGCCAAGCCCCACAACTTCGACATACTGGCACAATTGGCCAGTACTCCCGCCCGCCTATCGCTGTTCGAGCTCCTTCGTCTTTCCAAAGACTCCCGAGAAGCTCTCTGTGAAGCTCTAAAGGATGCTGAATCCTTTCTCAGTCAGGTCAAGCAGCCTGAAGATCTCCCGACTGTGTGCAAGCACTGTCACTGTGCGGAGGAGGTTATCCCCAATATAACCTTCACCCAACAGGACATGCTGCTCAAGCACAATCGACACAACAGGCCGCTGTATTATACAGGGTAAATCGGTTAGTCAAGGTGAAGCGAATTCAGATTGATCCGTGGTCTTCCCTCAGCATTATCCCGAAGACGCTGCTCTCAATACTGAGGATCCCAATGTACCGACTGGCGCCCTCCAACACAACAATCAGTGGTTTCAACGCCAGCACAAGCGAACCACTGGGCAAAATATGACTAAAGTGCCACATCGGTAACCTCAG
Source organism: Iris pallida (assembly GCA_029216955.1). Taxonomy (NCBI): domain Eukaryota; kingdom Viridiplantae; phylum Streptophyta; class Magnoliopsida; order Asparagales; family Iridaceae; genus Iris; species Iris pallida. The sequence continues at coordinate 23,351,606 of JANAVB010009598.1, forward strand.
AACCGAGGTCACTTGTTATGTCGTGGACGCCGAAGTCAACTACAACATTCTGTTGGGTCGCCCATGGCTGTACGAGTACATGGTGGTGCCGTCCACACTCCACCAATGTATGAAGTACGTGTCCACCAACAACATCATCCGTACGGAGTTCGCGGACATCGACCCTTTCAAAGGGATTGAAGCCTACTTCACCGATGCCGACTTGTACAAGTCACCTGACGAGGAGGAAGCCAATGATGCTGACGACGAAGCAGAAACGGCAGCAGGACCGGACACGGAGCCTGAGGTCACCCCCGACGCTCTTTTGAAGATCCGACTTAAAGGCAAACCGCCTCAGAAGTTACCTCCCATGAGCATTAAGCTACCCGGGAAAGCACCAGCTGCTCCTAAAGCTCCCTTAAAGATACGCCTCAAGGGAAAGCCGCCCCAAACTTCGGCTCCCCTTGTGGCAAAACTACAGGGGAAGGCACCATTCACCGGAGGCACAGCGGAGGCACCTCTGAAGGTGCGTCTTAAGGGTAAACCACCGCCATCGTAGCCGCCAGAGAAGGCCCACGTAGTCCTCTTGGAGTCCAAAGCCAACGCTGTGGTGGACTCTCCCGATCCTACTCCAGTGCTTACAGATGAAGAGTTGGAGGAATATATCTCGGCTGATATAGATGCCCCTTCTCTAGAAAATGTAATCCCGCAGGATAAAATCTCGTATTTCATCAATAACAGAGTGTCTTTTAATTATTCTAGTCTTCCACATTGGAATGCCATGTATACATTAGATAACGCTCTACGGTCGTTGCAAACACAAATAACGACCGTCCATCATGTAAATCGAGTAGTCCCGTCCCAAGGGGTCTGCTACATAGTCCCACCACGGAGTCGAGATGAAAAATCCAGCATCTTCGGCAAGTTTGAGCGTCATCAAGACCTCCCGCCACTCGAGCCAGAACCAGATACCGGCAGAATGTAACTCTATCGGTACACGGACAAGGCAAAGTACCTCATCCAAAAGATGGGTTACGACCTAAAAAGCGACAAAGGCCTGAACTATGGCAAGGGTCGACGTCTCCCTCTCCGGCTTCCAACACCTAAAGGAAAGCCGCATGACTACTACAATAAAACTCGACGGGGGATTGGCTATGTCACGCCACCGTCAACTCCAGAGAGTTCAGACGCAGAAGAAGTAGAACATTCTCACTCGTCTGAAGCATCAACGTGGGATTCTGATACCAGTATCGGATCTGTCTTCAAGAGAGTGCTGTCAGCCAACATGACATCTGCACAATCTCAAGAAAAAGAAGGCGAAGACCAAGCACCGGAATTCTTCGAAGAAGAACCCTGGGCTCAACGCCTAGGACAACAATGGGAGTCTCGTTTTGAATTACGTGAACCTCCTACCGAAGACGAAGTCGAGCAGATCGACCTTGGGGATGGATCTTCTTCCAAACCCATCTTCATCAGCAAAAGCCTAAAAGGAGAAGACCGAGAATCTTTAATCCAGCTGGCTAAAGAGTATATCGACGTCTTCGCCTAGAGTAACGAAGATATGCCAGAACTTGATCCCCAGATCGCGATGCATAGGCTGAACATCTTACCTAATGCCAAGCCTATCAAATAACAACAGCGGCGCTTCCGTCCGGACATCATGAACGCCATCGATCCGGAGGTGGACAAGCTCTTGACCAGCGGCTTCATCCGTGAAGAGCAACATCCAGATTGGGTAGCCAACGTCGTCCCCGTCACCAAGAAGAATGGAAAGATACGAGTCTGTATCGACTTCAGGGACCTCAATTCTGCTTGCCCGAAGGACAAATTCCTGCTTCCAATCACCGACGTGATGATCGACAACACATGTGGCTTCGAGCGTATGTCCTTCATGGACGGGTATTCGGGCTATAACCAGATAAAGATGTTCCCTGACGACGTAAAATACACGTCATTCAGGACTCCAAAGGGCATTTTCTGCTACACAGTGATGCCCTTCGGCTTGAAGAATGCTGGTGCGACATACCAACGAGCTATGAGCACCATTTTTCGTCAGCATCTTCGCAAGACAGTCGAATGCTATGTCGACGATATCACAGTCAAGAGCCGTCTCAAAGGAGGTCACCTGCAAGACCTCAAGACAGTCTTCGATCTCATGCGGGCGCATCAACTCAAGATGAACCCCGCTAAATCCTTCCTAGGGGTTTCTGGCGGAAAGTTCTTGGGCTTCATCATCACGGCGAAAGGCATTCATGTCGATCCCGAGAAGACCAAACCTATCCTTGATATGGACCCTCCGAAGAACCTTCGAGAACTTCAAGGACTACAGGGACGTCTGGCATACATCCAGAGGTTCATAGCAAACCTTTTCGGCAAATGTCGACCCTTCACCCAGCTCATGAAGAAGGGAGTCTCTTACGTCTGGACAGAGGAATACCAAAAGGCTTTCGACGACATCAAAGCCTACCTGACAAGCCTACCAGTCCTGGTGGCACCCGTTGTCGGTAAACCGTTTCTCCTCTACGTCCGAGCCATGGATCACTCCCTCGGCGCTCTGCTGGCTCAGAACAGCGATACAGGCTATGAGCAAGCAATCTACTACCTCAGTCGAACTCTGATCGGGGCCGAACACCGGTACAACCCCGTTGAGAAAGAGTGCTTGGCTTTGGTATTTGCCATCCAAAAGACTCGATATTATGTTTTGGGGCAGACAATTCATGTCATTTCCCGAGTCAATCCGCTCAGGGTCCTTATGACGAAGCCAGGATCATTGAACTCCCGGCTAGCCACATGGGCGATCTTGCTAACACCATACAACATGGTGTTCGTTCCGCAAAAAGCTGTTAAGGGTCAAGCTCTCGCCGACTTTTTAGCTGCACACCCCATCCCAGAGTCCTCAAGACTCTATGAAGATATCACGGATGAGGTCCAAGAATCAAATGTCACCGAAGAAGGCTCCGTCTGGCGGATGTTTTTCGATGGTGCCTCAAGAACAGGCCCCAAAGGCCAAATTATCGCAGGAGTGGGGGTGGTATTAGTCTCCCCCGATCAGCTGGTCATCTAGCATACTTACTACCTTTCAAAGCCGTGCTCCAACAATGTTGCTGAGTATAATGCGCTCATTATGGGACTCTAGCTGGCGCAACAGCTGGTGGTGAATCATCTGGAAGCCTACGACGACTTAAAACTCGTCGTAAACCAGATCGAAGGGTAATACGAGGTTCGCCATAAAGATCTGATCCCCTACCATGAAGTTGCATTGAATATCATTTCAACCTTCACTGGGTTCTTCATCGAACACGTACCTTATCTACAAAATCTGGAGGCTGATGCTCTGGCTGGCCTTGCAGCCTCATTGGCGGCACCCTTCGGAACTCAACACTACGTCACGGTAGTGGGTCGAGACTTGGTCTGCCCTAAAAACAACCTGCGCTCACAAGTGGCCCACGCCATGTCAACGGGTGCCGGTGTTAACGTCCGAGATTGGAGATTCCCGTTCATCGACTTTGCTGTCTACAAAATTCTTCCAGAGGACCCAAAAGAAGCCATCTCAGTCAGGAGACGCTCTCTCCGAGTCTACTATGATACAGCCACTAAAATGCTGTACCGACGCTCCTATGATGGACTTTTCCTTCGATGTTTGTCCAACGAAGAAGCAGCCGAAGTCCTTCGAGAAGCTCATGATGGAACCTGCAGGGCCCATCAACCTGGTCCTAAGTTGCAAGACCGACTACGACGCATGGGCTACTGCTGGCTAACCATGGCCGCTGACGCTGTCGAATATGCTAAGAAGTGCCATGCGTGCCAGCTTCACGCAGACTTCATTCATATACCGTTCGAACCACTACATCCTACAGTTGCCTCCTGGCCCTTCGAAGCTTGGAGAATGGACATTGTGGGACCAATCACCCCTCCTTCATCGAGAGGACACTGCTTCATCCTAGCAATCACCGACTACTTCTCCAAATAGGCAGAAGCAGTTCCGCTGGCAGAAGTGAAAAGCTCCAGGGTGATCAGCTTCATCAAGCACCACGTCATCTACCGTTTCAAGGTACCCCGAAGGATCATCCACGATAATCGTCCTCAGTTCATCAGCCATATTTTCAGCCGATTCTGTGACAAGAATCGCATTCAAAATATGGCATCAACCTTCTACAATCCTGCAGCAAACGGATTAGCAAAGGCGTTTAACAAGACTATCGTCAGGCTACTCAAAAAGGTCGTGTCATCCAACAAACACGACTGGGACGAAAAGCTCGGCGAATGCCTTTAGGCCTACTGCACAATGGTACGGACCCCGACAGGCAACACACCATTCTCCTTGGTCTACGGGAGCGAAGCGGTACTGCCTCTCGAGATTCAGATACCCTCACTCCGCGTAGTAATCAAAAAACAACTCACAGAAGAAGACAATCAACGTCGTCGTCTGCGGGAACTGGAGGCACTTGACGAAAAACGTCTCCTAGCTCAACAACGCATCGAACTCTACCAAGCCCGTATATCACAGGCTTTCAACAAGAAGGTCAAGCAGAGGACTTTTCAAGTAGGTGACCTGGTTCTGGCAGTCAGGAGGCCGATGGTGTTGACTCACAAAATACCAGAAAAGTTTGAGCCCAAATGGGAAGGACCTTTCATCATCGAGATGGTATACTCAAACGGTGCTTACCGCCTCGCCAAACCCAATGGGGACTTGTTCATGATGCCCATCAACGGCAAGTTCCTAAAGAAGTACTACTCTTGACATCTTTTCAGACATGTACTTCCACTCCACAAAATCATACGCTTCCGGAACCCAGCTGTTCCGTGGCATCCTCTAGTAGACTACGCTATCCTTCATGTTTACCACGTCCACATTACCTCTGAGTAAACATCCCGTACAGACAACCCCCGCGTTGTCGTACATTGATCGCAGAACTTCTACGTCCACATTACCTCTGAGTAGTTTCGCGTATCCCCAGAGTCATTCCTACCACGTCCATAACACCTCTGAGTAGGAAGATTCTATCATTTGAACCCCATATTTGCCATGTCCACATCACCTCTGAGCAAACATGAGGGTTCTCTCAAACTTATTATCTGTACCTAAAACCAAGGTACGCAAAAGATAATAGGTCCACACAAATCATCAAAGTTTATGACAAGCAAAAATGAACACATCACAGAAAATGGTGTACTTCTTTATTTCTAAAAAAAGGAGAGTAAAGGATTACACTATCCCCAGCAAGAGTTGCAAATACACAAAAAAAAAGCAGAGACTACAAGCCCTAAATATCCCCAGGATTGGCGGAAAGCTCTGCAATTCGGCGTTTCAAGTTTGTCGCCCGAGTCTCCACAGTCGCCAAGACTCGACGTTCAGCTTCTTGACGCATCGGTTCAACAGCCTCAGCAGAAGTTTCATTCTCGTGCTTCTCATCAAGCTGCTGTCTCTGCTGAGCCAGGGTAAGAGCCCGATGAGTGAAAGCCGCTTCCTCCTTTTTAAAAGCTATGTGGTCAGCCTGGACACGTTCGGTGTCCAATAGGAGTCGAGCCCGCTAATCCTCAAGGCAGCGGATCTGGGCATCAATCTTCACGATATTAGCGCCCAACGCAGCCCGCGTCTTCACTGTTTCCTGTATATACTGAGATAACCGCTCCACTGCAGCTTCAGTCTCAGCCACTTCGCGTTCCCAGACACTCACAGTGGCCTGGTAGGAAGACACAGTCTCGGCGAGCAGCTTCTCCTTCTCCGCATCTATCAGGATGGAGAGGTCATTTCGCTGGATGTGCCCTAATTCAGAAAGCCGCTGGTCCAACTCAGCCACTGTGGCTTCCAGAATGTCGGCCATATGATCGTGGCCCTGGTAAATACGGATCAGGTTGATATGAGACAATACCAGAGTTCTTGCTGTCGCAAAGCTCCCGTTGGCGTCCATCACTGCCGATACCCCCCTCTGCAGCATTTTTTACACTGTCTCGATGATGAATTTCATGTATTCATCTGCATCCGCCAGCACCTACGGCGTCATGGCAGGAGTTGGAGGAGCTGCTCTGGTTAGCGGACCGGAAGAAGACCCGCCGACCTCAATCTGCGAGGCTGGACCCTCGGCATCAATAGGCACTTCATCAACAGGGGCTTGACTACTAGCTCGAGGAGCCACAGGAACCGAAGAAGCCGAAACAGGCGTCGAGATAGTACCCCAAATAGAAGGAGCAACAGAGGGTTCCATCACACCCTTATCCTTCCCACACTCGGAAGAACCACCGACGTCAGCAGCCACCTCTTCAGCCCCCAACGTCCTATCAATAACCAATACCTCCCCTGGCAGAACGAAGAGATCAACACTTGTCTCCTGACCCGCCCCAGGAGTCGGGACCGTTAGACTAGTCTCTTCATCAAATCCCTCTACAGGGACAGGATCTGTCGCTACCTCCTGATTGGTAGCCACCTCAGCTTCCGCCGCTGAGTTTGGGGTAGGGCTCGGCAATGATGCAGCCGACCTTCCCTCATCATAACAAGGAGGAGAATCAATCCTCTCTTCTGTTCCAACCATCTCTGTTGCCCCCGCAACAGGCTCTTGCAACTCTGGAGCGTCATCTGAAGACGACGAACTCCACCCCACTTCATCACCAGGAAGCCTCGTGTCTGCTGGACCCTCGGCGTCCAAGGCCCCCGCTGCGGCCTTTATCACCTCGGAAGCTGCTGTATCCTCAGCTTCCCTTCTGACATAATCTGGGGACGCTGGAATCTCCACGACAACAACATCCTCCGGATTCTCCTTCATGGGAGACATCATAGTCGGCAGGATGCGCATTCAGACGAGCCCGCCATCTCCTTTGGCCTGTTCCTACCAGATTTTGGAGTACGAGGCCGTCTTTTTAGCGGCTCCTATAAAAAGGGGAAGCATTGATTACATGAAATGTTGAACCCAAACCAGACTATGCGGAACATCCTTACCTCTGCAGATGCTGAATCCGATGACACCGTCGATGACGATGTCTTCTTCTGCCTCTTTGACGTGGAAGAGCTAATTCCTGCACCCGCACGTCGTTTCGGTTGGTCAACCGGAGGTTCGGCCTGACCCTCTGTGGACGCGGCAGGGGCATCTTGATGACCCACCTCTGGTGGACGGTGCGATTGAGCCTTAGCCGATACATGCCCAGTTACCGCTAACGGGGTGCCTGCAATGAGACTTGTCTTCCTATCATACCCGGGAGGCGCGGCAGCCATAACACAGTAAAACTTGGCGGCCGAGTAAAAAATGGGCGGCCGCGGATCCTGGACGGGCAGCGTAAAGCGAGCTCCGGTACATCCAGCATTATAGTAATGCCAAGCTCGTGCGCCATCCAACAAACTTTCAGCATACCCCAGGGTGATACTGGGATTGTCCAACATCAGCCGCCGCAGCTTTCACAGGTTCTTTTCCTTTGTCCTTGCCAACACCGCCGCGAGGAGTCTTGGGAGCCATTCTTTGAGAGAAGAAAAGTTAAGGTTTTTGAAGAAGAACTCTAAAGAAAGCAAAAGCAAGGAGAAGAAGAACTCACTCTCTCCATCTCTCGCCTATTTATAGGGCTTGGTCGCACGCGTGAATCGATGATGTGTGATCTCAGCCGTCGCATCGGGTTCTGTGAAAAGATAACCACAAATAAAACCAAAAAGTTCATTATTAATCTTTTTCGGTTACCGAGGCGTCATTATTTACACTAACTGAGCGGAGCATGTGCCCCATCACTGACGCGCGGAGTATCTATGCGCCCCGACGGTCATGTGCCTCCACTACCATGCTTCTTATTCAAAGTAATCCAAAACTTATCCAAAAGTTTTGAAAACTTTGAAGGGGGTCTTGTAGAAGCATGGCATTTCAGAACCAGAAACTCTATGCGCCAGACTACAAGCGCCAGAGCTTGGACAAAGTACTTCACAGCAAAAAGCAACAAATATAGACATTGAAAGAAGACTTTTTGTTTAACATATAAAAGTCTATTACATGTCTAAGAAAGACTGTAAAAAGGAGAATTTCTATAAAAGAAAAGATGCTAAGCCTACAGCCAGCAGCCAACATGCGCCCTCAAGTAGGCGCAGCAATCAACATAAGCCCTCAGCCAGGCGCATCCCACCATGCATCCTCAGCAAGGCGCATCCTTTTCAGCAGCTACGTTATGTGCATCCCAGTTATTTGCATCCCTTCAGCAGCCCAGTTATGTGCCGCTCTTCCAGCCAGGCTCACCGCCGTCTAAATGCTTCGACTAATGAAGCATTTATTGAGCAGAACGAGGGTGGCAATCAACCCTCTAGCCAAGGAAGGAAAAAGAACCACAAGCCAACTTGTGGCCAGGGGAGGCTTCGAAAGAGCCTCCAAACACTAAGGAAGACCGTGATCAAAACCGCGGCCAAAGGAGCAGCTTTCAACACAACCAGAATGGGCTACACCCATTTTGAAGGAAGAAAGAGCCACCAAAGCCGCAACACCACCATTCCAATCTATGGCTCTTCCTGCACAACGAAGACGAGGCTCGAGCATCCCTATCTTTGGATGCAACAGGCACCTTCCGCCTGCCTCAGAAGCCCTCGACTCCGACTTTTGGATGTAACAGTCACCTTCAAGTGCATCAGCGAAGACACTGCGTCGCATCTTCACCCTCGTGAGCATCTCGTCAACAGAATGCATTCGAGTACACAAGTTCATGTCGAAAAGACGTGAAAGAACGAGAAGCAAACCCTCTCTCCATTCCACTATTTATAGGTCGGGCAAATCAAACCCATGCGCCAAGTGGATGGCTCTCCGAATTCCGTACAATGAATTTGTATTAAATGGATGAACCGGACGCTTCGAATTCAGCTAAGTCAAAACGGCTATTTAAAGCACTCGAAGAACGTAATAGTCGCACCAAAAGATGTATCAAAGCGGAGCGGATGCGCCGGCCAGACCGTACATCACACAAGACGCACCCTTCAACATCAAACGCATCACACAGACGTGCCTTTCAGCACCAAGCACATCACAGGGGATGTGCCCCCATACGCCTAGTAGAACGCCAACCGACGCGCCCACTCAGCTGTCCATCGAATGTCACAAACATTAAATGCTGAACTAACAGAGTTGGCAGCACGCCTCCCGAAGTCTGAACAGTCGACAGCTTTTTCAGAAGACGAAGCATCGCCAACGTCAGTATCATCATTACTTCCCTCCGACGGCTACTGCTACGTGGCCACCCAACCATCTCGCATGCGCCTCCGCAGCCATGCGCCCAACTCTGCATACGCCTCAAAAGCTGTGCGCCTCAGACTTTCCACTGATCCCTGAAGACAGAAGGAAAGTCACCATTAAAACTCTGTATGTGCCTCAAAAGCCATGCACCCCAGACTTCTTCCTGATCCCGAAAGACAGGAGTAAAGTCACTATTGAAGCCTCGCATACGCCTCAAAAGCCATGCGCTCAGAATGGTTCGTGACTCCTAAAGGTTACGAGCCAAAGTCTCCTCATGCGCCCAATCCTAGGCGCATCCTACCAGATCATTTTCCATCAAATCCGAGATCTCCGAGCCATGGGTCGATGACACGTGTCCTTTAACTCGACTCATCCGAAATCTCAGCAACAGAAAGATCTTCTCCTCTGCTACGTGCCGGCTCACAACAGCAGTATGAAGAATTCAACCCCTCAATCAGGACGCATCGTCCATTCGCCTCCATCACCAATCAACACGTGGCATCCCCGCGTACAGGCGCATCCTATATACGCGTATGAGCAGCCAGCCTGCAGACTATATAAAGAGAGGGACCATTTCCTTCTTCCAGAACCCACATACGTACACACATACCTACCTACAACGAACGCACAGAGACTTCGTACCACCAGAGAGGCAGATACAGACACTCAACGTCTTCCTCCTCTCAGCAAGCTCCAGCACCCAGAGCAATCTAGACCTTCAGAGAACCGATAACCATCGTCAGATCGTCAACGGAGTCAACGCATTACCACTCACTCCATCGGCACAAGGGATCCAGATAAACAAAAGTGTACTCCTAGGACTACAATTAAGTCCTATATTGTAACACTGTTCTGTTTGTATTGAAATTTACAATCAAAGAATTTTAATGGCAAACACTCACATCTGGTGAGAAGATTACTTCGGAGGGACAGAATCCTCCCATGACTCCAGCAACACCTTACCAGCCAGGACTGTCGCAGCCGACTACGACACCGACGACGGAGTACCCAGATATCGCAGCACCCCCAGGCAGCCAGGCTGGACAGACTACCACCATGCCACCAGAAGGGAATGTACCACTGCCTCCACCCCCACCATCCCTCAGCAGTTTCCTCCACAGTTGGGACCTCAGATGCCTCCACCACCGACTGATGGGAGCCCTACCACTCAGTTTATGTATGCCATGATGCAGGCTCAGTGGCAGCAGACTGAGCTGATGAGACAGACGATGATGGCAGCTATGGCTAGACCTCCACCACCACCTCCAGTACCAGCACCAGCTCCGGCTCTGCATTCCTATGAAGGCTCTATCAAGAATTTTACAGACATGAACCCTAAGGCCTTTAGAGGGACGGAGAAGCCATTAGAGGTGTCACAGTGGCTTATTAGTACCGAGAAGCTACTGAAGGCATCCCAGTTGCCAGCTCGAGATTGGATGACAGCAGCAGACTTACTGTTAGAAGACAATGCTCACTACTGGTGGAAGGCGAAAGAGAGACGATTAGGCACTGGGATCACCTGGAAGCAGTTCTATGATACATTTTATGAGAGATTCTTCCCTATTCATGTTCGAGATGGTCTCTACGACCAGTTCCTCCATCTGAAGCAAGAAAATATGACAGTTGACGAGTATGACGCGGAGTTCAATCGCCTGAGTCGATTTGGTGTGGGATTGATTCCGATAGAGTTAGAGAAGGCGAGGAGATTTCACCAGGGGCTTGCACCAGAGCTCAAGTCTTATACGACTACCCAGTCTCGAGTCTCCCATTCAGCTGTCTTGGAAGAAGCTCGTGCTCAGGAGATTCTTCGCAAGGAACAGCAGCAGACATCGAGGCGTCATACACCAGCAACTACACCAGCCCGAGCTACTCAGAGTGGACCTATCAGGAGGACCACAGGACAGTTCCAGCAGAGGCCCTCACCTTATCAGAAGCCCGTTTGCCATTACTGCAGAAAACAAGGACATATCCAGAACGACTGCAGGACTCGCCTTGGATTATGCTTGAGATGTAGATCCAATCAGCACATGCTCAAGGATTGTCCGGAGCAATATGCAATAGTACAACCTCGGCAAAATCCGAGGCCCACAGCCCCAGCTCTTCTAGCACCACGGCCTATAGCAGGAGCACCTCGTCCACCATTGCCTCCCCAAGGCACACAGTACAACAAGGCCAGAGCTCAGGGCCCGGGACAAAATTATGGGCAGGCATTCTCACTTGCTGTCGAGGATATAGAGACAGAGGTGGAGGTTATAGCAGGTATGGTTCTAGTTGCATCTTTTCCTGCTATTACATTATTTGATACTGGAGCCACACATTCATTTATAGCCACTAGTTTTGCCACTAGACACAGCATTCCCATCACACCCTTAGCTAAGAATGTTAAAATCCTCACTTGAGGATGAGTTGTACCTGTTAGTGGCATTTGTAGACTTTGTCCTGTAGTGATAAATGGTAGAGAGATGATGGCACGATTTCTTGTATTTCCTATGCCGACATTTGATGTAGTTCTTGGAATGGACTGGTTGAGCCAGCATTTCGCTCTTATCGACTGCCATAGGAGCAGTATTATCTTTAGACCACCGAATGCGGCAGAGTTTGAGTTCACCAAAGAAGACGGAGAGAGATGTGATGCATCCACATCGGGGACTCATATGATGATGTATGACACCCCTCAATACCCTATTATCACCGAGTTCGATGATGTATTCCCCGAGGAGTTGCCAGGACTACCACCTGACCGAGATATTGAGTTTTCTATTGAGCTTATTCCCGGAGCCGAGCCTATTTCATCTCGAGTATATCGTCTGGCACCCAAGGAGTTGGTAGAGATGAAGACGCAGATTAATGACTTATTAGAGAAGGGATTTATTCATGCCAGTGCGTCACCATGGGGAGCACCCGTTCTTTTTGTGCCTAAGAAAGACGGGACAGTGCGCATGTGCATTGACTACAGAGCGTTGAATGCAGTGACGGTGAAGAACAAGTATCCCTAGTCGCGTATAGACGATCTATTCGATCAACTGAGTAGAGCAAAAGTATTCCCCAAGATTGACTTATGATCGGGCTATCACCAATTGAAGGTTCGGAAGGAAGATATTGCCAAGACGGCCTTTCGATCGAGGTATGGACACTAAGAGTTCTTGGTCATATCTTTCGGTTTGACCAACGCTCCTGCAGTTTTCATGAATTTAATGAACAAGATCTTTTACCAATACTTGGACAAATTTGTAGTAGTCTTATAGACGATATCTTGATTTACTCCAAGAGTCAAGAGGAGCATGAGCAGCATCTACGGATAGTTTTGGGAACATTGAGGAACGAGAGACTCTTTGCAAAGCTTAGCAAGTGTGATTTCTTTCTCAAAGAGGTATCATTCCTTGGTCATATTGTTACGGGCGATGGTATATCGGTAGACCCAGAGAAGATCACAGCAGTCAAATCATGGCCCGCTCCCACATCAGCTTCTGAAGTGAGAAGTTTCCTCGGACTTGCGGGTTACTACCGACGGTTCGTAGAAGATTTCTCTCGAATAGCGGGAACTATGACTCGATTGACTTGCCAGGATCAGGAGTTTGTATGGACAGACAAGTGTCAAGCCGCTTTTGACGAGTTGAAGAAGTGATTGACCACATCACCGATCTTGAAACTACCATCGGGCCCAGGAGGATTTGTGATCTACAGCGACGCATCCGGGAAGGGATTAGGATGTGTATTGATGCAGCACGATCGTGTAGTAGCTTATGCATCGTGACAGTTGAGAGTGCACGAGAAGAATTATCCGACCCATGATCTAGAGCTCGCAGCGGTTATCTTTGCTTTGAAGCTATGGAGACACTACTTGTACGGCGAGAAGGTTGATATCTACACTGATCATAAGAGCCTCAAGTACGTGTTCACACAAAAGGAGTTGAATATGCGACAGCGACGTTGGTTGGAGTTGATGAAGGATTATGAGATTGAGCTACATTATCATCCGGGCAAGGCTAATGTCGTGGCAGACGTATTAAGCCGTAAGCCCATGGCACACTTTTTGACTACACAGAAGGAATTGATTAGAGACTTGGAGCAGCTTGGTATTGAGGTAGTATTGCCCGGAGCAGACGGCGTATTAGCCAACCTTCAAGTGCAATCATCATTGGTAGAGCGCATCAAGGCAGCATTGCCTAATGATGCTAGATTTCGACGGCTGAAGAAGAGAACTGAAGCATGAGAGCAGACAGGATTGAGGATCCACACCGATGGGACATTGCGATATGGTGATCGCATTTATGTTCCCAATAGAGAGCTACGACAGGAGCTGATGGCAGAGGCTCACAGTTCGACTTACTCTATTCATCCCGGAGGGACCAAGATGTATCGTGACTTACGACAGTATTATTGGTGGCATAGAATGAAGCGGGAGATAGCTCGTTTTGTTGCCAAGTGCTTGGTATGTTAACAAGTGAAGGCGGAGCACCAGAGGACGGCCGGATTATTGCAGCCGCTATCCATTCCCTAGTGGAAGTGGGAGCACATTACTATGGATTTTGTCACGGGTTTTCCTCGAAGTCCTAGAGGACGTGACGCAGTATGGGTGATTGTTGATAGACTTACCAAGTCAGCCCATTTCTTACCTTTTAGAGTGGGCCAGTCGACAGAGGTATTGGCAGAGATGTATATGGAGCAGATTGTGAGATTGTATGGTATGCCTGTTAGTATTGTGTCGGACCATGACTCGAGATTTACCTCATACTTTTGGAGAAGCATGCAAGAGAGTTTGGGTACTCGATTGAAGTTTAGCACATCATACCATCCGCAGACAGACGGCCAGTCGGAGCGTACCATTCAGACGCTAGAGGATATGTTGAGAGCGTGTATGCTTGATTTTGGTGGTTCGTAGGAGGACCATCTTCATCTTGTGGAGTTTTTCTACAACAATAGCTATCAAGCGAGCATTCAGATGGCTCCGTTTGAGGCATTGTATGGTAGGAAGTGTCGGTCTCCCGTTTGTTGGAGCGATATAGGAGTGCGACAGCTATTGGGTCCCGAGTTGGTCTTGAGCACAGTGGAGATAGTGAAGAAGATTCAGGACCACCTGCGAGCAGCGCAGGATCGTCAGAAGCAGTGGGCAGATAATCGTCGTCGACCCTTGGAGTTCAAAGAGGGCGACCATGTGTTCTTGAAGATATCCCCCACTATAGGCACGATTCGATTCGGAGGACTGGCAAGTTGAGTCCAAAGTACATCGGGCCTTTCGATGTCTTGGAACGTATTGGAGAGGTTGCCTACAGATTGGCATTGCCACCGTCGCTAGAGGGAGTGCATGACGTATTTCATGTATCTCAGTTGAGGAGGTACGTGGCAGACAGCAATCATGTGCTTGATCACTCCGAGATCACAGTTGGACCGAGTTTGTCGTACGAAGAGCAACCAGTAGGTATCTTCGATCGCTGAGTGAAGGTGTTGCGAAATTAATCTATTCCGTTGGTTCGCGTGGCATGGAAGCATCACTCGCCAGGAGAGTCTACTTGGGAGCGCGAGGACGACATCCGTAATCGCTACCCGCAGTTGTTCGAAGACGAAGGTATGTCTTGCATTTATACTTTCATACATTGCATTTGATCCCCCGACCTTAGTTTAATTTCGAGGACGAAATTTTCTTTAAGTTGGGTAGGATGTAAACCCCCATAATTTATATTTGATTTTTTTATAATTTAATTAAATTTTTTTATGTATTTCATAGGTTATGGATTTATATGCTACTAGGTTATTAACATAATTAATGTATGTGTGTATATATTATTATATGTGTGCATGTGCGTATTCCTATTAAATAAGGAATATGATAGAATCTAGGATTTTTAGGAATTTATTTTGAATTTTTGAGACATTTTTGGTAGTTTAAAAGATATATATATATATATATATATATATATATATATATATATATATATATATATATATATATATATATATATATATTAGTATAATATAAATGTTGTGTTAAAAAAGAAAGAAAGAAAGAAAAAGGTTAGTGGGCCCGGCCACACCCAACAGGGGGGAGCGGGCCAGGCTGAGTAATGGTGGTCGAATGCCTACATTAGAGGCATATAAGCCTTAAGGAAAAAAGAAAGAAAGAAGAGGAGCAGGTGGGGTACTGTTCCTGTGAACATTACCCGCTCCCAAATCGCGCGGCTGAGCAAGCCGAGTATAGCAGCAGCAGTTCGGTTTTAGGAATTCAAACCTATATCGAATCAATTCAAACTTTTTACTAAATCTCCTCATAATCAGATTCTCCTCTATCTTAAGCGGCCAATCCAGACCTAATCTTAGCATCCAGCGGATTCAAATCCGATTTAAATTAGGAATTTAAACACCGTATATATATCAGCCGAAAAATAGAAATTTGGAAAAACCCATCGATCAAACGACACCCCAGCTCGAACGTCGACTCCAGGGCCTCCCCCACACCCCTGCGCTCACCACGGACTACCTACACGTCGGCGCCACCCGTCGAATCGCCAGGAAAGGCCCCAAACCGATCAACAAACAGAGGAGCTCTGTTCAACCGACAGTGGCTTCCAATCAAGGTACCTATGTTTGCTCCCAGATTACTTCATGGTTACTCAATCGTTTGTTATTCTATCGAATCCTATACGGAGCCTAGATGACCCTCTCTAAACCCCTTCAGGTAGACTTTACTCTATCGCAGTAGATGTCCCGAAAATCGACTTAAAAGTTCGAGAAAAAAACTGTTCGCAAACAGAAACAGGGACAGCCCAACGCCAATATTAGAAGGCGATTTGTATCCAACCCTTCGACAGTATCCAAACTCTATTTATATAGATTCATACACAACTTATAGGAGATTAACAACCAACTTCTGGATTTATTTTTCAATTATTAAATCGTTGTTAAATCAATTTTGAAAATAGGAAAAAAATTACTTTTTAAAAAAGAAAATTTTAGAATTTTTCACCGATACGGCGTGCGTCCCGACAAACCGAGCGACGTGGTCGTGCACTATACGCATCGAAAGGCGCGTATGGATGTTACCGACATGTGGGAACTGACGGGACTCGATTTCGTTGCGTGTGCGCGACGAAACCAACGCGTATCCGTCGAGATACCACCGTATCGACGTTTTACAAACTTGCCCATAACTTTGTGTACAGTCGTCGAATCCAGACAAAACTTGCGCCAACAGGTCCGGATCAAAATTCTGGTCCTGCATGCCAAGTTTGGTTCGATTCTGAGAAGGTCGAATCGGAACCCAATTTTGGCGGGCCCACGACCCACTCAAACGGGCGATTTTGTACACGGCTCCTCGGAATCCAAAACTGGACATACCGTTGAGTTCCTCTCCTTAAACTGAAATCGTGGACATATAGTTTGACGACTTTAGAGACCATAAACTTTGGCACGCATTTCGGTGCAAAGCGGGTCCAACAGCGGACATCATTTTGACCCAAAATTACGGTTTTGCCCCTGTTCCAGAATTTGACTTTTGGACAGGCATTTTCTAGGTATATCTTCTTCATCGAGAATATTTTTGATATTTGTTTCAGCATTTGGAGTCATCTGTGACTTGTGAGTTTTGGTGCTGACACTTGCTACTCTTGGATTTGCCCTTCTCGCACTGCAGGCAAGATACCTTGCCACCTTACTCTGTGATTATTATATTCTTATTTTCAGTTGTTATTTTCAGTATTTTGTTTCGTGATATTTAAACTGTGCGTCCAAGTCACACTTGGGTGCAAGCGACTCTATCGGTCGTTTTTCTTGCTTTATTTATTCTCTTGCATTGACTTAGCTTATTGACCACCCATTGATGTTGAGTTATTGGTATATCTCATATGGCCTTGACACTTGTTGTATCATATGATGTGAGTCACATGTAGGACACGTTTTCGCGTAGTTGGCTGGCCACCGATACGTATGGAGCGTGCGACGGATAGGAGTAATTGCCAATAGTATTGCATGTTAGAAGACTTGGCGGTTACTAGAGGTTTATATCAGTCATGGAGATGATGATACTAGTCATTGGGTGGGGAGAACAATACCGGACGTATGGGCTTCTTTACACTTCCATGATTACCTGTGCGCTCCTCCGGAGACGCAGGCTCCAGGCGCCCTCTGACGTTTTCCTGAGCGTTATGGACGTAGCCCCTTGCACATGGTGCCCTCTGACGCTTCCCGAGCATTATGGACGTAGGCCCCTGGTACCCTTTATGGGAACTATGCCGATCCTATTTACAGCCAGGGCTCATGCGTCGAAGGATTGTATCTCAACTGCATATTCACAGTAGAATGGTCAGGAACCCGATTGCATGGATACCTTTTCTCTTATTATATTATCACAGTTTATATGGCATGGTGTTTTCCTGTATCTTGCTATGTCCCCTGAGGACCTGTTTATCTCTCCAGGTTTAGACAATTTTCCACAGGAGTACGGAGCGGCATTGGAGCTATCTTACATTGATGACGAGGCAGTCACTACTGATTTCTAGTCTATTCTATATTTGAGACAGTTGTAGACATTTTTTTTTACATCTCTTTTCTTTCTATTTTGCGGAGGTTGGACTCCGATCTTGTGAGACTATTTTTCATAGCTGTTTGGAGTGAGTATGTTCACCCGGCTATCTTTTGATACTCTTATTTATTTATTTGGACTTCATTATCTTCTGTGTTGAGCTGTGATGAGATTAGATATGTTATTCTGGCCTGTGATTATTTATTTACAGCTTATGTGCATATATGAGGATTCTATATATTGGAGCATTCATCGTATATGTGCAGCTGGCATGTTCACGTACTCGGTCCTACGTATTTTGGGACTGGGGCGTTACATTCGATATGTAAATGCGAGTTCAAAAATACAAGACATGAAGACCATCGAAAACATTCACAAAAACGTATTCAGAAAACCAAAGCCAAAGAAGCAAGTGCGACATGAAAAGTAGAGCAATGGGAGGTCTCTTCCGACTCAGCCACAGAGTCTATCCTCGAGGCACAACCCGCTGAATATGGGAGTTGATTCCGAAGAAGCCTTTCCATAACGAGAAAATGATCTTAATTCAATCGGTCTCGTTCGACCGTTTCAATTGATCCCGATCTATCGTTTCCGACTGAATCGGTAGCGACATTGTTCCTTTCTCGCGCACCCCGTGGATAGAAATGGGGCACGATGTAGGGACGGGGCACTACAGGATTAACATACTTAACAAAGCCATCTTTCTCACACCAATATTTGTTTTCTTCTTTCTTGACTTTTTTTTTCTGCATTTAGGACATGCATTGTAGAACCAGTTGTACTCTGTCTCAATGCAAAGTACAGTAGCAACAACAACACACACGCATTCCTATAAATATAAACAAAGTCAGTAATAAAATAACAAGTCTAAATTAAATGAAGAATTTAATTAATGTAATATTATCAAACCAAAATACCGTTGTTGTCTCACGAAGTTCATCCAATGTTTTCGTCAAAGATATTAAAAAAGCCTCCTCATTAGCATAAGTTTGATTGCTGGTTGTGAAATTACTAACCATGCTTGATCCTTCTTGATCACCTTTTAGACTACAAAAAGAAATGTCATTAAACTAATAACAATATATATTTTGTAAATTAATCATTCATATATCATAAAAAAAATAATGGTAGACTTGAGCTTGAGTTGTTAATACCTTTGCCTAAATTCAACAACCTCAGGTAGCTCACCATTTAGCCACAGTTTTGAACCGAACATACAATTAGAGAGTTGCAACACCTTATACAACACATTAACAAAACAATTAGTAAGTATTAGTAAATATAAATTAAATTTATTTTCATTATACTAAACAAATAATAAAATAGAATGTGTTTACTTATATTATAAAATAGTCAAACTAATATTAGCTGGGGTTATTTTCATGAAACTAACCGAATAATAAAGCACAATGTGTTTACTTATACAATAAAACCCAAAACCATCAATAAGTATTGGTATATTTAATTTAGTTTTCATAAACTACATTCAAGTATAACACGGATTTGTTTACTACTATAACAAAATAAAAAAAATCATCGGTGAATATTGATAATTGAATGTAGTTTCATAACACTAAGCTAATTATAAAACAAATTTGTGTACTTGTACAACAAAAAAATTAGTAAAATTTTAATCTTAAATTATTAGTTTATTTTTCCAACTTTTGATCTTAGCATATTGCAAAACAAATGTAAGTGGACTACGAACTACATCAATTTGTGTTGCAATGTCGAAAGCAAACTCATCCCAAAGGGCCAAATTGATGGTGTTATTGTTGTAAACACACAAAGAACACAAAGTTAGAATAATTTAAATTATATAAGCAATAAAACACATTTAGATTTTGGGAAAAGATTGAAATACTTGCTGTCGGTCTGACACCTGAACAGAAACTTGTTTGATCTCCTTTCCATTAGAATTGGTGACATCAATTTTACCAACAAAAGATACCTTTCCAATGATGTCTGCACAAAAATATAAAATGGTTGTATCAATTATTAAATTAACTGTTTAAATTTGAATCAAAATACAAATAACAAATAATTTTACCTATTAGAAATGAAGCATCAAGATTTTGAGATAAAACATCTTCGAAAGGGACGAAATTAAATATCCGATTTTTACTTGGAGAAGCATCCAATTCTTTTAAGCATGTTGAATAAAGAAAATGTATCTTGAATGGGTTCTTAGTAGCCTTGTATTATCCTCCATTTCACACTACCACAAATTTATGAATTATGTTGCATTTTCCTTCTTCCAACTCGTTAATGTACTTCAGCAACAAAGAATGCTTCCCCATTACATGAATGGTTGTGTCCTGATAGATGTAAGAATATAAGATGATGTTTTACAATAAATACTTCCAAAATTCTTCGCTTTAGCGACGGCCTTATCCGTCGCCCGGCCGTCGGTAAATGGTAATACCGACGGATGGCCACCGAATTTTGGGCAAAAATATCCGTCGGGAAAAGACTCGTCGCTAAAAACAATCTGTCGCCAACTTGTCGCCCAGCGACGATTTCATGACGAATTTTCGTCACCCATACTCGTACATCTCGCGGCGAATTACCGACATATTTCTGTCAAAGCGCGTATCAGAAAGTTAATGACACATTGCCTTAGCGACGGCCGTATCCGTCGCTAAAATGGTCGGTAATTGCGTATCAGAGAGTATCTGATACGCAATATCCGTCGCGAATCCGTCGCTAAATGGTCGATAAACGTGTATCAGAGAGTGTCTGATACGTAATATCCGTCGCTAACTCGTCGCTGGTAGTCGCTACTTGTCGACGGTCTCCCGACGGAATAGCGGCGGTACATCCGTCGACCCGATTCTGTGAATCTTTCATACTACCAGAACCGTGGCGACGGATATTCTGCCGCTATTCTATCGGGATATGTCGCTAGTCCGTCGTCGACCAGTCGCGAATTTGGTGACGGATTATCCGTCGCCAAACTTTTATCGACTACTGGCGACAGTTTACCGACGAAATATCCGTCAATCCCATTCTGTGTTTTTTCATATTTCCAGAACCTTGCCGACGGACGATCCGTCGGTGAGTTGTGTCCATCCGTCGCTAGCCTGGAATAGTCCCAGTTAGCGACGGATATTCCGTCGGTGAGTAGTCGCCATCCGTCGCTAACTTGAAATAGTCCCAATTAGCGACGGATATTCAGTCGGTTGGTAGTCACGGGTCCGTCGCTAACTGAGAATTTTTTAAAAAGAAATTATATAAAACAGAACATTTTCTGTTCAAACAACATCCACCAACATAAATAACACAAATTATCCAATATAAATAATGCAACAAATTATCTAATATAAATAATGCAACATAAATAACACAAATAACCCAAACATCCACTAACACAAACCAACATAAATAATGTAACAATCATTTAAAACAGTCAATATTATCCAATATTTTAAATTATTCACACAAATATTCAATATTTAAATAGTTTTCAAAATCTTCGAATACAAACATCAACGAGGAGGAGGAGTTGGATCATCTGATGGTGCTGGTACTCCCTGCTGCGCCCGATGCATGTACACTTCCACCAGGTGTGGCAGAAATTCCTCTAAGACATGGTCTGGAAGTTGGCGTAGCTGCTCTGGCGACATCAGGTCGAGAAGGGCCATCACATTAGGAGACGGTACGATAGGGGCAGTAGGTTCAAAAGAGAGACGCCCGACGAAAGAAGGACCTGCAACACTAGTAGACGGACCGAGAGCAGTAGAAGGACGCAAAAAGTACGTGGACAACTGCGCTCGCAAGTCCGACACCGTCTCGTTCAGATGCGCAAGCTGGGACCTCACATCATCGTCTGCCGGGACCGCGGAAGGAGACGGGGGAGGCAGAAATCTCAGAATCGCTGCGTGCAACGGCGCCAGGAAGCCGACTCCGTACAGGCACCATTTCTTAAAGCCGTCGACGGTATCTACGAACATGTCGTCGTAGCGAGCGACCGTAGAAGAGGGCATCCCGACGGGGTCTGGCCCCCGCTGCTGCTGCCTCCAACTGGGTCTCTTCCCCTCTTGAGCCTAAGCTCAAGATCATCCTCTGCCAATAGGGCTCCTGTCAAGATCTCCTCGAACGTAGCATCTCTGCTGCCCTTGGTCAGGCACTTGACCTCCTTGACCAGACCCTTTCGGAACCTCTGGGCCTTCGCCGTCTCGCTCAAACCCTCTACAAACCTGCCGAAACGACCAAACTCTCCAGCATACTCCTCTACTGAGAGGCTCCCCTGGACCAAGCTCTCAAACTGCGACTCTAAGGCTCTGACTGCTGAATCTGGGAAGAACTTCTTCTTGAAGAAGCCCCTGAACTGCTCCCAAGTCTGCGCCGGTACCCCCACCCTGGGGTCTGACTGATACCAGGTGCGAGCAAGATCTTGCATCCGGGTAGCTGCGGCCTCGATCTGAAGGTCTGCTGGAATCCTGGCCAAGCAGAAGATCTCCTCTATATGCTCGATCCACTCATAGGCATATAGGATCCCCTCTGTCCCCAGAAAGTCTCTGGGGCTCATCTTCTGAAACTGCTCGATCCCCGGTGTCCTCGGCTGCTGCCCCACTGGTCGAGCTGCGACTGTCGTGACGGCCAACTCCATGCCTCTGTCTTGTCGAGCCAGCTGTCGGTCCATGAACTGCTGGAAATATGCGAACATCTGAGCTGCGTCCACATGTCCTGGAGGCGGTGGCTGCTGAAAGGGATCCTCTGGAATGACCGGGTCCTGCCTCCCAGTCGGTGGATGCATACCCCCTGCTGCGGCTGCCGAGGTCTCAACACGAGCTGAGGTGGCAGGAGCTGCAGTCCCCTGGCCTCGCCGTGCTGGCTGAGAGGTAGCAGTCCCCTCTATAGCATCCTCATGAATGGCACACTGTGATCTAGTCTCTACCATCCTGAAGATAGACAAACAAGAGTATCAATTTCTGAGAAAGAAGCGAAATAACAAAGGCGGACAATTATAATTCAAAGGATCAGCTGACAAAAGGATTTAGATGGCGATAAAAGAAATTTTCCTAAAGTGATTGAGTATCTTAAAATTAATGTCCTATATCCTACTGCAGGCTGTAGTGATACTCTAATTCGAATACCACTACACTTCTAGTCTAGACCTGCATAGGCCACCACTAAAAACGTGTCACGACCCGCACCCACTGTGAGGGTACGAGAACGTAACAACGCCCAGCCTACGCCGCAGTGTCGGCGGTAGAACGCTGTCCTAGGTCACAACATCTAACAATATATATATCTAAACAGTTTATACTCCCCGAATGGGGGTGACATAGCAGTAAAACTCAATCACAACTAAGGAAGAGATAGCACGAAATAAAATAGAACTCAAGAAAATAAATAGATGAAATAGCAGTAGTCTAAGATAA
Source organism: Iris pallida (assembly GCA_029216955.1). NCBI lineage: Eukaryota > Viridiplantae > Streptophyta > Magnoliopsida > Asparagales > Iridaceae > Iris > Iris pallida. The sequence continues at coordinate 23,374,672 of JANAVB010009598.1, forward strand.
TCCCAGCAATATTCAGAAGTACATGGTCTCAGATACAGAATGAAAGAATATATACAACTCTGAACTCCAAATATAGTCTAGCTAAAATATGTCGCAAGACTGCCTAAAGTAAGATAAGCCTAACTAATCTAGTCTAGGCAATCGGGGTGATATCCTCAGCTAGAGCTGGATCCTCCTGAGGGTCCAGCTCGCAGGTGTCATCTAAGGCTGCCCCGTAGAAAGTGTCCAGGCAAGCCTCCTCCTCGTCCTCTGTAATATTTTCAACAGGTCCAGTCAGGACAGGAACGAGTACAGTACATCTCAACAGTTCATAGCAGGTTAGAAGATATAATCATGCAGTAAAGTAAGATACAAGTACTGAAGAAGTGCAGTATGTAAACAGAGAGAAAGCTGTAATAAAAATATCTACTATAAATAGAGAACTATCATGTGACTAGTGAGTCAGAGTACAACATAGACATGTAAATGGCATAGGAGATTCTGATGCTACACTATGGAAGAGATTCTGATACTACACTACTTGGATAGTATTCACATGTCTACTCATACTCCCCCGTACCCCCAATCAGTACACAAGGATCCAAACAGGTTATGTTATGATTCTATGTAATAACCCCCGAAGGGTGGTACATATTAGTCCCAAAAATGGGGATTCTAGGAGATTCTAGGATACCCAGCAAATGGGATAAGAGATTCTAGGAGACTCTGTGATCATAAGGGTATATGTCACAAGTAATCAAAGAACCAAAGAAGCATATGGTACGCTATGTGAGTGAAACGCACAGAACGTAGAGTTCCCGATGCTCCCTAAGGATAACATCTCAAGAAGGGATCCATATAGTACCAAACCGTGTGACCATCGTGACAGTACAAGTAAAGTAATCTACTGCAGGAAATAATTCTAAGCAGGATATGAAATGATCAGAGAATGTACTCGCCTGTATCTGAGTGTCCAATATGAAAAGTACCGTCCGAGGAGTGGTGTCTGGCTCCTAATCAGAACAGCACAAGTCACAACAAGTCTAAAATGGTAAAATGAAGTTCTACTATTCATTCTACATGATTCTAGGTCAATCTAGGCCAAAGTCAACTCTTGGTCAACTCTGGTCAACCCTAGAAGTCAAACTAGGTCAACCAAGTCTAAACTAGGCTACACTAAGTCTAATAATATTGTACAAGCCCTATCTAGTCTCACCAAGCTATACCAAACTACCTAGGCCTATTCTCAACACAAGTACACACATTACCTATATATAGTAAATACCCAAGTTATATGGCATATACATATACTTGTATAACCCATACCCCCATATGTGTACTATCATATGGCACCCCCAATCATACACTATATATATGTCTATATATAAAACAACACTCATACATATAGGAACATATATGTCACAAAGCATATATTAACTTACATAAATAAAATACATTTGCATTACAATATATAGTCACCTATATTAGACTGCACATGAGGTAGGCATATAGGGAAGGCATGAACAAATGTATGTGTGTGATAGGGCAATACAAGAGAGGGCTGTGTGAGTGACTGCTGTGTTAGAGAGTGAGTGAAATAGTGTGGTGTGCAATGTAAAATAGTGTGCAGGAAATTACAGTAAAGAGAGAGAGAGAGAGGAACATGTGTGTGTGATCAGTGAGAGATGCAAAACAGTGTGAAAAACAGTATCAAAACAGTATTATGTGTGTGTGTGTGTGGTGTTAACCTCTGGAACAAAGTATGGCAGGAAAAACATAGTGTGTGGAAGGGTGAGGGTGCATTAGGGTGTCTATGTTATAACGAAAATCTGGAAATTACAAAACAGTGAGCAATAGGCAGTTATTGAACCATACATGAAGAAATCTGGAATCATTTCACATTAACTCAGAAAAATAGTGAATGATAAGAAGGAAGGGAACAATTCAATACACAAGTCAAAACTGGAAATTAGTCCACATTTAAACTCAGGTTTCAACTCTACTTAACCAAAACCAATTTCTCAGTTTTTTCCAAATCCCCCTTCACAGTGTACACCAAGGTTAACATGTAAACCTATGTTAATAAAACATGTTCTCAGTTTGAAGAATACTGAACAGTTCAGTTTTATTGACAGAACATCGATCTCCCATTTTGAATTCAACTCACACCCAAATCAACCAAAAATCAACCCATAGTTAGATTGTAAGTGGGAGAACCATATCAGGGTTTAAAACCAACATTTAACAGTGTTTAACTAGGTCAATTTAATTGCCAAAGTTCAACATTAAACTGGGAAAAATACAGGAAATGACATGTTTCAAAAATTTAGGGTAAATAGGAAAATGTAATTCGAAATCAACTAAAATGTATAATTAATGGTTGGTAAATGAAACCACCCTTGTGCACAAACCCCCACACTCCATTTCGTGTCACCCAAAGCCTGACACGACGTGTCCAATACACAGAACTCAAAAACACATACATAGTGCACTGCCAGTGCACTGTCTCATGCATACGTGCACATGTGTCGTGTGCATGACACAAGACACGAGGGGGTCTCGTGGTCACCCACATAGGTAGCCCACCTATAGGGCTACCTCATAGGCCCATTGGCCAGTGTCCACAACGTGTCAGTGTCGGACACGAGGCCCGTATCAGTGGCCAAATAACTCGTGTGCACAGACAGTGCAAAATACGTGCACAGTCGATTCCTACCTAGACACGACACGGGGACACATGGGACTTGACACACGGGGTGTCAGTCATGGCCCCATGCCACGTGTCAAGTCTCTTGTCCAAATAATACGTGTCGTGTCCGCTACAGACCCCGATAGGCAGGGGAGCACTGTAGCGGTGCGCGCGGTCGCACGCGCGTGTCCAAGCCGTGAATCCGACACGAAATAACACTGATACTAGCACAGAAGATTAAAAATGCATAAGCAATCATGAAACTAAATTTCCTATTCAAAAGCAAATCGAAAATAACACCAACAGCCCCTTTGTGGCATTTTCACAAACACCACTGTAGGGACACAGGCACGTGTCCAAAACGGACACAAAACCCAAGACACCCGACACGAATTATATCCAAAATCTTAGGGGACCCTTAGGGCTTCCTATTGATAAAGACAAAATGAAAATCCATGGAGAAATGGGAAAGTTACCTATTGATGAACAATGGGTAAAAAATCCCCAAATGGAATGATTCCCTCAACCACCAAAATCTCACAAATTGATTCTTTCCTGCAAACAATCAATACCAACAGCAAGAACATTGATATTAGGATCTAATGCAACTAGTTTGGAGGAAAAGGACCTAAAATGGATTTATAATGAATTTCTAAAGTTAGGAGCCCACCTCTTTCTTCTTGAACTAGTTTTTCTAAGGAAAGGAGGCTAGCCCTAGAATTTAGGAGGGGTTAATAGGTGGCCGGCCACTATACTTAGGGTTAGGGTTTGGTAGTTTGGGCTTGGGCCAAGTTACATGAGCTATGGTTGATTTGATTAATAAAGACTCTAAATCATAAGTCATGGCTTATGGCTTTCTAATTTCTATAGCTAAATAGGTTCTAATGACCTAACCATAGATTAGGCTAGGTTAGACTAGAGTCACAAATTCTAACCAAGCTCAAACAAACTAGGGTTAGCTCCTAGGTTGATCTATATGGGTCCAAACTAGCCAAAATCAATCTAGTCCAAACAATTCCAAAATAATTCCTAAAAATTCCCATAAATTCTAATTAATTCTAATAAATTTAAAATACCCCAAAAATGACAAAAATACCCTCACACTAGAAATATGGTAGTGACAAATCTACCCTCCTTAAAAGAATTTTGTCCTCGAAATTGAAAGGCGAAATACAACTGATGAGAAGGATAGAAAGCATACCTCACGGTCCAAAAAGATAAGGGTAGCGCTCGCGCATCTCATCCTCCCACTCCCAGTTAGACTCTCCTGGAGAATGATGCCTCCATGCGACGCGCACCAAGGGTATCACCTGGTTCCTCAGAACCTTCTCCCGTCGATCCAGAATCTCCACTGGTTGCTCTGGATAGCTGAGAGAAGGCCCAACCTCTATCTCTGAATGATCGAGCACATGGCTAGGGTCAGCCACGTACCGTATCAACTGTGATACATAAAATACGTTGTGGACCCCCACTAGTACAGGCGGCAAGTCTAGCCTGTATGCAACGTCACCGACTCTCCCGCTGATAACGAAAGGGCCGATAAAGCACGTGCTAAGCTTCCCGTCTCCACCGAAACGTATCGTACCACGAGTCGGAGATATCCTCAAGAAAACCTGGTCTCTGACCTAATCACAAGCAAGGTCTCAATTAAAATAATAAACAAACATGATTAAAATCACAAACAAACAACCTAAATCTAATCCTACTCTAATCTGTACCTCAAACTCCAAGGGCCTCCGGTGGCTATCGGCCCAGTGCCGATGTCTGTCCTGTGCCACACGAAGTCTGTCCCTAATGAGCTTCACCTTCTCGGCCGCATCAACAACCATCTCTGGCCCTAGTAAAGCTCGCTCACCAATATCATCCCAGGATAAGGGTGTACGACACCTACGCCCGTACAGAGCCTCGAAAGGTGACATCTCAATGCTGGCCTGGTAACTATTATTGTAAGCAAACTCCACCAAATGAAGATGATCCTCCCAGGAACCTCCAAAGTCCAGGACGCACGTCTGCAGCATATCCTCAAGGGTCTGAATAGTCCGCTCTGACTGTCCGTCCATCTGGGGGTGGTATGCAGTACTAAACTTGAGCTGAGTGCCCAAGCTGGTCTACAGACTCCTCCAAAAATAGGAAGTAAAATAGCTATCCCGATCTGAGACGATGCTGACCGGAACTCCGTGGATCCTGACTATCTGCCACATATACATCTCCGCCAGCCTCTCTGTAGACGTACCCACCTTGAATGGCAAGAAGTGGGCTGATTTAGTCAACCTATCAACGATGACCCCAATTGCGTCTTTTACTCCTGGAGTACGCGGCAATCCTGAAACGAAGTCCATCGTGATATGCTCCCATTTCCACTCGGGAATGGGCAGCGGCTGCAACAATCCATCGGGCCTCTGTCTCTCTGTCTTGACCTGCTGACAGACCAAACACCTAGCCACGAAGCGAGCCACCTCCCGCTTTATTCCTGACCACCATACATGCTTCCGCAGATCTCGGTACATCTTGTTGGCACCCGGGTGTATAGAGTACTGAGATCTGTGGGCCTCCTGCATAACCTGCTCCCTGAGCTCTCCGCTGGGCACACATAATCTGGAACCGTGCCTCAAGGCACCATCCTCTGCAAGAGAAAACTCACCCTCCAGCAAACCTGCTCAAACCTGCTCCTGGAGACACCGTAGAGCAACGTCCTCAAACTGTGCCGACTTGATCCTCTCCACCAAGTCTGACTGAATCTGCATCCTCCATAGCTGCATCTGTACTCCGGGCACGATCACCTCAATCCCAAGGCTCTCCAAGTCTACAAGCAAGTGCCGATCCATGGTCAAACACATGGCTGTCGGATACCTACTCAAGGCATCGGCAACCACGTTGGCCTTCCCTGGGTGGTACTGAAGTAGGATGTCAAAATCCTTCATCAACTCCAGCCATCTGCGCTGTCTCATGTTCAACTCCTTCTGAGTGAACACATACTTTAAGCTCTTGTGATCTGTGAAGATCTCCACCCTCTCACCATACAGATAATGCTTCCACAGCTTTAGAGCAAATATCACTGCTGCCAGCTCCAGGTCGTGGGTAGGGTAGTTCTTCTCATGGGGACGCAATTGCCTGGAAGCATAAGCAATCACCTTTCCGTGCTGCTGCAAGACGCAACCCAGCCCCTTCCCTGAAGCATCACTATAAATAGTAAAACCACCTGATCCTGAAGGCAACGTCAGAATTGGAGCTGTCATAAGCCGCTTCTTCAACTCATCAAAAGTTGCCTGACACTCCTCTGACCAAACATACTCAGCATCCTTCCGGGTCAACCGTGTCAACGGCTCTGCAACTCGGGAGAAATCCTGCACGAATCTCCGATAGTATCCTGCCAGCCCCAGGAAACTCCTGATCTCTGCAACTGAAGTCGGCGCTGCCCATGCCTCAACTGCTACAATCTTCTTGGGGTCAACTGAGATACCATCTCCAGTCACCACATGCCCCAAGAAGTCCACCCGATCCAAGAAGAACTCACACTTGGAGAGCTTCCCGTAAAGCTGCTCCTTCCTGAGAGTCTCCAGCACGATCCTCAAATGCTCCTCGTGCTCCTCCTCAGTCTTGGAATATACCAAGATATCGTCAATAAACACCACCACAAACTGATCCAGATACTGGTGGAACACCTTGTTCATAAGGTTCATAAATACTGCTGGTGCATTGGTTAGCCCAAACGGCATAACCAAAAACTCGAACTGCCCGTACCGCGTCCTGAAAGCGGTCTTGGAAATATCCTCCCTCTTCACCTTCACTTGTTGATATCCGACCTCAGATTAATCTTGGAAAATACCCGAGCTTCGCTCAACTGGTCAAATAGATCGTCGATCCGTGACAGTGGATATTTGTTCTTGATCGTGAGGTTGTTGAGTGCCCTATAGTCAATACACATGCGTACTGACCTATCCTTCTTCGGTACGAACAACACTGGTGCACCCTTTGGTGACGAACTCGAGCGGATGAAGCCCTTGTCCTGTAGCTCATCCACCTGCTTCTTCAGCTCCACCAGCTCGCTGTTGTTCACCCGATAGACATGCTGAGAGATGGGTTCTGCTCCTGGAACCAAGTCTATCGAGAACTCTATGTCTTTGTCTGGTGGCAATCCTGGCAACTCCTCTGGGAACACATCCATATACTCTGCTATCACGGGTGTGGAATCGTCTGCTCCTCGACCGAAACTCCACATAAGACTCCGCTGCTCTGCTCTGCCTGACGTCTGGAGTACTCGAACTCTGGCTCCCCTGGTGCTCTGAAGAGAACTCTACCCCCTCTGCAATCAATGCTGGCGTGGTACCTGCTCAACCAATCCATACCTAGTACTATATCGTAGTTCGGCAATGGCATTACGAGCAGACTCACCTCCAACTCACGGCCTCCCAAAACTACTCTTCGACCCTTACAAACATCACTCACGAGGATAATACCACCCCCGGTCGTGATCTTGTAAGTCCTATGTAATGATTCAGCTATGATACCGTGTCTAATTGCAAAAGATACTGATATGAAGCTATGCGAAGCACCAGAATCGAATAATGCAAATGCTGGACTGGAGTCGAGAAGAATCGAACCTGCAATCAGCTCTCCCGTCACCTCCGTATCTCCAGCTGCCATGGCAAAAGCTTGCCCCTGCTGGACTCCCCTGGCCTGCTACTGGTGCTGGACGAACCTCTGCTGCAGCGTCGGCAGGGCTGGTCCCCTCTGCTGGCCTGCTGGAGCTCTGACCCCTTCTCCCTGGGCTACTAGTCCCATGCGGCCCTTCCTCATTTGGTGGTCTGCTGAACCACACACCATGCACAGGCCCAGCCTCTTCCGGCACTCATTGAAGACGTATCCAGGCTTCTTGCAGTAGGCACAAGTGACTCCCTGTCTCTGGCCCTGCTGGTGCTGTCTCGGCTGCTGCTGCTGAACTGGCCTCTGCTGGATCGGCTGCGGCTGAAACTGCCTCTGTCACTCCCCATTCCCGGAATACGTAAATTTTTGATTTTTCATATATATAGTATCTGGCACCTGTATCTTTATTGTATACATCATGTATTTGTAACTAGCCATGGCATGGAACAGTATTTCGTCGCGGATTAGTGTGCCACCCCTTGTCCTTGTCTAGTTGTAGACGTGGTTCACTGTTTCGATGATAAGATTTCTGAACCGTGTTATGGTTAGGATTTTATTTAATTAATTTAATTAATTGTATCATGTAGCATTTAACTTGTCATTAGTCATGTGGTTAAGAGCATGCTTAAGCTTAGGGTTTCTTTGAGTCAACCCAACCCCTATATATATTCTCTTTCTCACTCTCTCTCCTCATTCACTCTTTTCATTTCTTTTCCTCCCAACCAATAGGCAAGTACATCTTGCACCAAATGGAGAGATTCTTGCATTTTTCATTTCTTGATTTTTCTTAGATATTATTTGTCTATATTGTTCTTCTCTTCATCCTCTACAAGTTTAGTTCTTGGAGTTTTTGATTTTAATAGCTAGTTTGGTGTAGATCTAAGTTTCTATAACTAGGGTTTTATGGATTTCCATGGTTTTGATCTATCAAACTTGGTTGTTTTCGAAAACTAATGGTTTTATGTTGTAGAGAATTCAATTTCATTCAGTTTTGGCTTTTGTTTCGCTTGATTTCGACTTCGGATGAGGAAGTTATGGCCATGGCAAGTTTTCGAAACTTTTATGGCTGAACTTGCTGTTTGGGGACGATGACCCCCATGCGCCTGGGAGGCCATGCGCCGGGAGGCCATACGCTGTGAAGTCCCGGCAACGCATCTCATACGCCGATTTGTGCAGGAATCCCATGCGCCGATTCATGCAGGAATCTCATGCGCCGATTCGTACAGGAATCCCATGCGCCGATTCATGCAGGAATCTCATACGCCGATTCGTGCAGGAATTCCATGCGCCGATTCATGCAGGAATCTCATGCGCCGATTCGTGCAGGAATCCCATGCGCCGATTCATGCAGGAATCTCATGCGTCGATTCGTGCAGGAATCCCATGCGCCGATTCGTGCAGGAATCCCATGCGCCGATTCATGCAGGAATCTCATGCGCCGATTCATGCAGGAATCCCAGGCGCCGATTTATACAGGAATCTCATGCGCCGATTCATGCAGGAATCCCATGCGCCGATTCATGCAGGAATCCCATGCGCCGATTCATGCAGGAATCTCATGCGCCGATTCGTGCAGGAATCCCATGCGCCGATTCATGTAAAAATCCCATGCGCCGATTCATGCAGGAATCTCATGCGCCGATTGTGCAGGAATTCCATGCGCCAGAATTGCTCTGTTTCACAATTTTTGCCTGTTTAAGTTATTTTGTAGCTAGAATCTTGAAAAACTCAAAACATGAAAGTTGTAGATCTTTGTATTGGCTTCAAGGATCTTCAGGTCTCACTTTAACCTGAATTCACATGTGACTTTTATGTCACGAGGGGTCCACGTGACTTCCTGACTTGACCATATTCCTGACCTGATTACCTGTATATGTGCTGGTACATGTTCTAAGTGTATATTGAGATACAATATTAGTATGCACTGGTGTGCTATTTAATGAGTGCACTGAGGTGTGACTCTACATGCCAAGTGATCGTTCGTGTTATATGTCAATACATGTGTACCTTCCAGTATAGTCATGGTAATTGGTCAGTAATAGTGTCGTGGTATGTTGATTGTTGTTTGAAGCATTACACTAAGCATGGATCTAGATCGGGCCGATGTAGATTCATACTTAGGGTACACGTACTATGGTACGACATATAGGAGGATGACCATGTGACCACGACATGTGATTCCATATCAAGATAGGGTTAATCTGAGAAACCCAAATTGGTAGATGCATTGGGTGGGAAGAATCCCGAGATCGTGCCATACTGGCCACCCCAGGTCCTGTCCTGACGTGTCGGGTTGGCCGCCACAGATACAGTTTCATCCGCCTATAGTGGATGACTATATCCGACTCCTACGTGCTATGTGTTATATGTTTAGCACGGTGGCCTTACGGGGGACCGGTGCATAATCAAAGTTCTATGTGTATATGTATATTATATGGTTTGGCTAGCCCTGCTGGGTTGACACGATCTGAGGATTCCTATATATTGCATTACTGGGATAACCCAGACAAATCATAGAAAGCCGTAAGATTGATTGGCCGCTTGTAAGCTGACTTGTTTTGTGATATGTTCTCTTCTGTTAGCAACTGAGGAACATGGACTATCGTGGTGCGTGGTCCAACCCATGTCCTTGTTTGGTTGTTGGGTTGGGCTATTGTGCTGCGATAGGCTATGGACCGAAGTCGCGATCAGAAGCCCTTTTACTTGCCTATGGCTATAGGATATATCTTATCTCGGCACAATATTGGCACCGTTTGTCCTTGTTTGGTTGTAAGGGTGTCGTATTATCTCGATGATACGGTATAAGCCTATAACTCGTGAATCAGGTCTTATTTAACTCATGGGTTTTATCTCACTCTTTTGTGCTCCCTTGTGGTACTTGCTATTCGGGGCCTGACCCCGCTGGTTTTGTTTGGCCAGATCCCGTAGCAGCTCCAGAGGATCCAGCTTTCTACCCGAACAATGGTGCACACCAGAAGTATGGGCGCCAGGGACCATGAGTGGGTTTCTTCCTCACCGCTCTGATATCTTCTATTTTGTACTTGGCGTTTAGCCACCGGCACATGTTTAGCCGGCAGTTCTGGACACTAGTTTCCTTTGCATAATTTGTAATTAAATCAGACTGCAGCTGACTATAGTTATGTACTATTGACTCTCGGAACTAGCTCATCATTTTGTACAGCTAGACTCATGAATCATTTTGATGAAGCGTCGGGGACGCCTTACTGCTTTGTCTTATATGATTATTATTTACTGCTTCTTGTTTTGATTGATTGAGACATAGATACTCTATGGGACCATAGGAGACCTGATTGTAGCATGCACCCCCTAGTCTCTTGACAGCCACGATCGCCGTATGACGTTTATATACCTCATACGGTGTAGCTGGCCTAGTCCGTCTCAGTATTCCGGTACTGGGGCGTGACAAGGTTTCAGTGGTGGCCCATGCAGGTCTGTTTTTCAGACTTGTGGGGTATTGCGATTATCGGAGTCTCAATCAAAATATGTCCCCTTTGATCTCCTGATTCATCTTCTCCTTCTCTCGCCTTGATTGTTAACTTGATTATCATCCTCGATTCTTTCCCGTCCTGTCTTTTGATATCTTGTATCCTTTCCTTTAGGGGCACATCATTCCCAACTATTGGAGGAACCGGCATGGAAGAGAATCCAGTAGATCAGGGACCAGTTGGAAATCTGTAAGGGGTAGCCCCTCTACCTGGACAGATTCACATCGAGAATGTTACCGAGCATGAGCCAGTTGAGCCACAGAGGCCAGAGGATCCCGTACCTCCAGTGATGCCGGTGGTACCAGTAGCACTAGACGCGCCGGCACTATTACAGATTATTAAAGGGTTATTGGAGACCCAGCAACGCCAGACGGCAGCCCAACAGCAACAACAAACCCGACAGCAAGAACAGAATGTGCTACAGAATTAGGGGTTACAATTAGCCCTTGAGAGAAGTGTCAGGAATGATTCAGGAGCGTCCGGAAGGTTTTGTCGACTTAACCAGAGATATTTTGACGGCACGGAGGATGCCATCACGGCGGATGCTTGGCTTCAGGATACAGAGGCCATATTGATCGCAGCAAAGGTTCCAGCAGAAGAGAAGGTTGACCAAGTCAGATTATTGCTTCAGGATCTCGCCCACGATTGGTGGGCATCAGAAGAGGTTGGAATGAGGCGTCCTGTTCCCTGGGATAGCTTCAGTACCAGATTCAAGGCCAAGTACTTTGGCGTGGTAGCACGGTATGAGCTACAGCAGAGGTTTATCAGTCTCAAGCAGGCTGGTAAGACGGTGGATGGTTATGCAGCGGAGTTCTGCAGGTTAAGTAGGTTTGCTCGGATGATGGTGGCGACAGAGCCAGAGAGAGCAATGAGGTTCCAGCAGGGACTTCATCTAGAGATTATACAGCTGGTCGAGGGGCACGACTACCAGACATTCGATGCAGTATTGACGGCGGCTCGGAGGCACGAGCTTACTATTCAAAGGTTATCAACAAGGACTGGGGGCCAGAAGAGGTCTCATACGCAGAGTATTGGGGGAGGAGCAGTACCTCGGATGTCAGCACCCGCACCTGGCGTCCGTATTCGTAATACAGCACCAGTCACGACAATTATGACTGCACCAGTTCGACAACAGCAACAGAGGAACCAGCAGTAACGTCAGGAAGCACCAGTGGGTTGCACTTACTGTGGTAAGGGAGGGCACACTAGGGATGTGTGTCGTTCAGCTAATGGATTATGCTTGAGGTGTGGCAGTCCAGACCATAGGATTTCCAATTGTCCTATGATGCAGAGGCCAGGAGGGCCAGCTCAACAGTTTTCGGCGTTGCCAGCTCCAGAGGTAGTACCGTATCAAGGGCCAGCACTAGCAGTGAGGCCACTAGCCCAGCGCCCATTACTGACGCAAGCTCAGATGTACCGACAAGCGCAACATCAGGTTGGATAGCAGGGCCAGGGAAGGTAGGGACAAAGGCAAGAAGAATTTGGAGTATTAGAGCAGAGGTTGGCTGAAGGCGATCAGATTTTGGGTAAGTTTTGAGTATTATTTATTATAATTCCTTGAGTTTTATATTCGAAGAGTGAAGGCGACTTTCTCGTCTCACTCATCTGCTCTCGTATCATGTGATACGTGATTACGAGAGTACGTCCTGGGCAGAGTCTCGTTCTTGATTTAGTCATTGGTACCGACTTATCACGAGCGTTGACCCTTGTCCACTTTGGGTGTCAGTGTAGGACCTCGAGGACGAATTCCTACCTGACTTGAGAGGCATATTTTATTCGTATGCCTCCGATCATTTCCTTCTAGGGTATGATTATTGTTTGTGCTCTTACTTAATTATTCTTGCTTTCTTAAACTATTCATGTGCCATGTGTTGTTTGATAATTGTGCTTGCTATATGTCATGAGTGTATTTCGTGATCTGAGAGCGCGCTCGACTAGCCTTATCGAAATTCCGAGGACGGAATTTTTTCTAAGGAGGGTAGAGATGTCACTCCCCATTCCCGGAATACGTAAATTTTTGATTTTTCATGTATATGGTATCTGGCACCTGTATCTTTATTGTATACATCATGTATTTGTAACTAGCCATGGCATGGAACAGTATCTCGTCGCAGATTAGTGTGCCACCCCTTGTCCTTGTCTGGTTGTAGGCGTGGTTCACTGTTTCGATGATAAGATTTCTGAACCGTGTTGTGGTTAGGATTTTATTTAATTAATTTAATTAGTTGTATCATGTAGCATTTAACATGTCATTAGTCATGTGGTTAAGAGCATGCTTAAGCTTAGGGTTTCTTTGAGTCAACCCAACCCCTATATATATTCTCTTCCTCACTCTCTCTCCTTATTCACTCTTTTCATTTCTTTTCCTCCCAACCAATAAGCAAGTACATCTTGCACCAAATGGAGAGATTCTTGTATTTTTTATTTCTTGATTTTTCTTAGATATTATTTGTCTATATTGTTCTTCTCTTCATCCTCTACAAGTTTAGTTCTTGGAGTTTTTGATTTTAATGGCTAGTTTGGTGTAGATCTAAGTTTCTATAACTAGGATTTTATAGATTTCCATGGTTTTGATCTATCAAACTTGGTTGTTTTCGAAAACTAATGGTTTTATGTTGTAGAGAATTCAATTTCATTCAGTTTTGGCTTTTGTTTCGCTTGATTTCGACTTCGGATGAGGAAGTTATGGCCATGGCAAGTTTTCGGAACTTTCATGGCTGAACTTGCTGTTTGGGGACGATGACCCCCATGCGCCCGGGAGGCCATGCGCTGGGAGGCCATGCGCTGTGAAGTCCCGGCAACGCATCTCATGTGCCGATTCGTGCAGGAATCCCATGCGCCGATTCATGCAGGAATCTCATGCGCCGATTCGTACAGGAATCCCATGCGCCGATTCATGCATGAATCTCATGCGCCGATTCGTGCAGGAATCCCATGCGCCGATTCATGCAGGAGTCTCATGCGCCGATTCATGCAGGAATCCCATGAGCCGATTCATGCAGGAATCCCATGCGCCGATTCGTGCAGGAATCCCATGCGCCGATTCATGCAGGAATCTCATGCGCCGATTCGTACAGGAATCCCATGCGTCGATTCGTGCAGGAATCCCATGCGCCGATTCATGCAGGAATCCCATGTGCCGATTCATGCAGGAATTTCATGCGCCGATTCGTGCAGGAATCCCATGCGCCGATTCATGCAGGAATCCCATGCGCCGATTCATGCAGGAATCTCATGCGCCGATTGTGCAGGAATTCCATGCGCCAGAATTGCTCTATTTCACTGTTTTTGCCTGTTTAAGTTATTTTGTAGCTATAATCTTGAAAAACTCAAAACATGAAAGTTATAGATCTTTGTATTGGCTTCAAGGATCTTCATGTCTCACTTTAACCTGAATTCACATGTGACTTTTATGTCACGAGGGGTCCACGTGACTTCCTGACTTGACCATATTCCTGACCTGATTACCTGTATACGTGCTGGTACATGTTCTAAGTGTGTATTGAGATACAATATTAGTATGCACCGCTGTGCTATTTAATGAGTGCACTGAGGTGTGACTCTACATGCCAAGTGATCGTTCGTGTTATATGTCAATACATGTGTACCTTCCAGTATAGTCATAGTAATTGGTCAGTAATAGTGTCGTGGTATGTTGATTGTTGTTTGAAGCATTACACTAAGCATGGATCTAGATCGGGCCGATGTAGATTCATACTTAGGGTACACATACTATGGTACGACATATAGGAGGATGACCATGTGACCACGACATGTGATTCTATATCAAGATAGGGTTAATCTGAGAAACCCAAATTGGTAGATGCATTGGGTAGGAAGAATCCCAAGATCGTGCCATAATGGCCACCCCAGGTCCTGTCCTGACGTGTCGGGTTGGCCGCCACGGATACAGTTTCATCCGCCTATAGTGGATGACTATCCGACTCCTACGTGCTATGTGTTATATGTTTAGCACGGTGGCCTTACGGGGGACCGGTGCATAATCAAAGCTCTATGTGTATATGTATATTATATGGTTTGGCTAGCCCTGCTGGGTTGACACGATCTGAGGATTCCTATATATTGCATTACTGGGATAACCCAGACAAATCATAGAAAGCTGTAGGATTGATTGGCCGCTTGTAAGCTGACTTGTTTTGTGATATGTTCTCTTCTGTTAGCAACTGAGGAACATGGACTATCGTGGTGCGTGGTCCAACCCATGTCCTTGTTTGGTTGTTGGGTTGGGCTATTATGCTGCGATAGGCTATGGACCGAAGTCGCGATCAGAAGCCCTTTTACCTGCCCATGGCTATAGGATATATCTTATCTCGGCACAATATTGGCACCGTTTGTCCTTGTTTGGTTGTAAGGGTGTCGTATTATCTCGATGATATGGTATAAGCCTATAACTCGTGAATCAGGTCTTATTTAACTCATGGGTTTTATCTCACTCTTTTGTGCTCCCTTGTGGTACTTGCTATTCGGGGCCTGACCCCGCTGGTTTTGTTTGGCCAGATCCCATAGCAGCTCCAGAGGATCCAGCTTTCTACCCGAACAATGGTGCACACCAGAAGTATGGGCGCCAGGGACCATGAGTGGGTTTCTTCTTCACCGCTCTGATATCTTCTATTTTGTACTTGGCGTTTAGCCACCGGCACATGTTTAGCCGGCAGTTCTGGACACTAGTTTCCTTTGCATAATTTATAATTAAATTAGACTGCAGCTGACTATAGTTATGTACTATTGACTCTCGGAACTAGCTCATCATTTTGTACAGCTAGACTCATGAATTATTTTGATGAAGCGTCGGGGACGCCTTACTGCTTTGTCTTATATGATTATTATTTACTGCTTCTTGTTTTGATTGATTGAGACATAGATGCTCTGTGGGACCATAGGAGACCTGATTGTAGCATGCACCCCCTAGTCTCTTGACAGCCACGATCCCCGTATGACGTTTATATACCTCATACGGTGTAGCTGGCCTAGTCCGTCTCAGTATTCCGGTACTGGGGCATGACAGCCTCAGCTACTGATGCTGAAAGTGGGGCCTCTTGGCTTGGCCCCCGCTGCTGCTGCCTCCAACTGGGTCTCTTCCCCTCTTGAGCCTAAGCTCAAGATCATCCTCTGCCAATAGGGCTCCTGTCAAGATCTCCTCGAACGTAGCATCTCTGCTGCCCTTGGTCAGGCACTTGACCTCCTTGACCAGACCCTTTCGGAACCTCTGGGCCTTCGCCGTCTCGCTCAAACCCTCTACAAACCTGCCGAGACGACCAAACTCTCCAGCATACTCCTCTACTGAGAGGCTCCCCTGGACCAAGCTCTCAAACTGCGACTCTAAGGCTCTGACTGCTGAATCTGGGAAGAACTTCTTCTTGAAGAAGCCCCTGAACTGCTCCCAAGTCTGCCCCGGTACCCCCACCCTGGGGTCTGACTGATACCAGGTGCGAGCAAGATCTCGCATCCGGCTAGCTGCGGCCTCGATCTGAAGGTCTGCTGGAATCTTGGCCAAGCGGAAGATCTCCTCTATATGCTCGATCCACCCATCGGCATATAGGATCCTCTCTGTCCCCAGAAAGTCTCTGGGGCTCATCTTCTGAAACTGCTCGATCCCCGATGTTCTCGGCTGCTGCACCACTGGTTGAGCTACGGCTGTCATGACGGCCAACTCCATGCCTCTGTCCTGTCGAGCCTGCTGTCGGTCCATGAACTGCTGGAAATACGCGAACATCTGAGCTGCGTCCACGTGTCCTGGAGGCGGTGGCTGCTGAAAGGGATCCTCTGGAATGACCGGGTCCTGCCTTCTAGTCGGTGGATGCATACCCCCTGCTGCGGCTGCCGAGGTCTCAACACGAGCTGAGGTGGCAGGAGCTGCAGTCCCCTGGCCTCGCCGTGCTGGCTGAGAGGTAGCAGTCCCCTCTATAGCATCCTCATGAATGGCACGCTGCGATCTAGTCTCTACCATCCTGAAGATAGACAAACAAGAGTATCAATTTCTGAGAAAGAAACGAAATAACAAAGGCGGACAATTATAATTCAAAGGATCAGCTGACAAAAGGATTTAGATGGAGATAAAAGAAATTTTTCTAAAGTGATTGAGTATCTTAAAATTAATGTCCTATATCCTACTACAGGCTGTAGTGATACTCTAATTCGAATACCACTACACTTCTAGTCTAGACCTGCATGGGCTACCACTAAAAATGTGTCACGATCCGCACCCACTGTGAGGGTACGAGAACGTAACAACGCCCAGCCTACGCCGCAGTGTCGGCGGTAGAACGCTGTCCTAGGTCACAACATCTAATAATATATATATCTAAACAGTTTATACTCCCCGAATGGGGGTGACATAGCAGTAAAACTCAATCACAACTAAGGAAGAGATAGCACGAAATGAAATAGAACTCAAGGAAATAAATAGATGAAATAGTAGTAGTCTAAGATAATCCCAGCAATATTCAGAAGTACATGGTCTCAGATACAGAATGAAAGAATATATACAACTCTGAACTCCAAATATAGTCTAGCTAAAACATGTCTCAAGACTGCCTAAAGTAAGATAAGCCTAACTAATCTAGTCTAGGCAATCGGGATGATATCCTCAGCTAGAGCTGGGTCCTCCTGAGGGTCCAGCTCGCAGGTGTCATCTAAGGCTGCCCCGTAGAAAGTGTCCAGGCAAGCCTCCTCCTCGTCCTCTGTAATATTTTCAACAGGTCCAGTCAGGACAGGAGCGAGTACAGTACATCTCAATAGTTCATAGCAGGTTAGAAGATATAATCATGCAGTAAAGTAAGATACAAGTACTGAAGAAGTGCAGTATGTAAACAGAGAGAGAAAGCTGTAATAGAAATATCTACTATAAATAGAGAACTATCATGTGACTAGTGAGTCAGAGTACAACATAGACATGTAAATGGCATAGGAGATTCTGATGCTACACTATGAAAGAGATTCTGATACTACACTACTTGGATAGTATTCACATGTCTACTCATACTCCCCCGTACCCCCAATCAGTACACAAGGATCCAAACAGGTTATGTTATGATTCTATGTAATAACCCCCAAAGGGTGGTACATAGTAGTCCCAAAAATGGGGATTCTAGGAGATTCTAGGATACCCAGTAAATATGATAAGAGATTCTAGGAGACTCTGTGATCATAAGGGTATATGTCACAAGTAATCAAAGAACCAAAGAAGCATATGGTACGCTATGTAAGTGAAACGCACAGAACGTAGAGTACCCGATGCTCCCTAAGGATAACATCTCAAGAAGGGATCCATATAGTACCAAATCGTGTGACCATCGTGACAGTACAAGTAAAGTAATCTACTGCAGGAAATAATTCTAAGCAGGATATGAAATGATCAGAGAATGTACTCGCCTGTATCTGAGTGTCCAATATGAAAAGTACCGTCCGAGGAGTGGTGTCTGGCTCCTAATCAGAACAGCACAAGTCACAACAAGTCTAAAATGGTATACTGAAGTTCTACTATTCATTCTACATGATTCTAGGTCAATCTAGGCCAAAGTCAACTCTTGGTCAACTCTGGTCAACCCTAGAAGTCAAACTAGGTCAACCAAGTCTAAACTAGGCTATACTAAGTCTAATAATGTTGTACAAGCCCTATCTAGTCTCACCAAGCTATACCAAACTACCTAGGCCTATTCTCAACACAAGTACACACATTATCTATATATAGTAAATACCCAAGTTATATGGCATATACATATACTTGTATAACCCATACCCCCATATGTGTACTATCATATGGCACCCCCAATCATACACCATATATATGTCTATATATAAAACCACACTCATATATATAGGAAAATATATGTCACAAAGCATATATTAACTTACATATATAAAATACATTTGCATTACAATATATAGTCACCTATATTAGACTGCACATGAGGTAGGCATATAGGGAAGGCATGAACAAATATATGTGTGTGATAGGGCAATACAAGAGAGGGCTGTGTGAGTGACTGCTGTGTTAGAGAGTGAGTGAAATAGTGTGGTGTGCAATGTAAAACAGTGTGCAGGAAATTACAGTAAAGAGAGAGAGGAACATGTGTGTGAGCAGTGAGAGATGCAAAACAGTGTGAAAAACAGTGTCAAAACAGTGTCATGTGTGTGTGTGTGTGTGGTGTTAACCTCTGGAACAAAGTGTGGCAGGAAAAACATAGTGTGTGGAAGGGTGAGGGTGCATTAGGGTGTCTATATTATAATGAAAATCTGGAAATTACAAAATAGTGAGCAATAGGCAGTTATTGAACCATACATGAAGAAATCTGGAATCATTTCACATTAACTCAGAAAAACAGTGAATGATAAGAAGGAAGGGAACAATTCAATACACAAGTCAAAACTGGAAATTAGTCCATATTTAAACTCAGGTTTCAACTCTACTTAACCAAAACCAATTTCTCAGTTTTTTCCAAATCCCCCTTCACAGTGTACACCAAGGTTAACATGTAAACCTATGTTAATAAAACATGTTCTCAGTTTGAAGAATACTGAACAATTCAGTTTTATTGACAGAACATCGATCTCCCATTTTGAATTCAACTCACACCCAAATTAACCAAAAATCAACCCATAGTTTGATTGTAAGTGGGAGAACCATATCAGGGTTTAAAACTAACATTTAACAGTGTTTAACTAGGTCAATTTAATTACCAAAGTTCAACATTAAACTGGGAAAAATATAGCAAATGACATGTTTTAGGAATTTAGGGTAAATAGGAAAATGTAATTCAAAATCAACTAAAATGTATAATTAATGGTTGGTAAATGAAACCACCCTTGTGCACAAACCCCCACACTCCATTTCATGTCACCCAAAGCCTGACACGGCGTGTCCAATACACAGAACTCAAAAACACATACACAGTGCACTGCCAGTGCACTGTCTCGTGCACACGTGCACATGTGTCGTGTGCACGACACAAGACACGAGGGGGTCTCGTGGTCACCCACATAGGTAGCCCACCTATGGGGCTATCTCATAGGCCCATTGGCCAGTGTCCACAATATGTCAATGTCGGACACGAGGCCCGTATCAGTGGCCAAATAACTCGTGTGCACAGACAGTACAAAATATGTGCACAGTCGATTCTTACCTAGACACGACACGAGGACACATGGGGCTTGACACACGGGGTGTCAGTCATGGCCCCATGCCACGTGTCAAGTCTCATGTCCAAACAATACGTGTCGTGTCCGCTACAGACCCCGATAGGCAGGGGAGCACTGTAGCGGTGCGCGCGGTCGTGCACGCGCGTGTCCAAGCCGTGAATCCGACACAAAATGACACTGATACTAGCACAGAAGATTAAAAATGCATAAGCAATCATGAAACTAAATTTCCTATTAAAAAGCAAATCGAAAATAACACCAACAGCCCCTTTGTGGCATTTTCACAAACACCACTGTAGGGACACAGGCACGTGTCCAAAACGGACACAAAACCCAAGACACCCGACACGAATCCTATCCAGAATCTTAGGGGACCCTTAGGGCTTCCTATTGATGAAGACAAAATAAAAATCCATGGAGAAATGGGAAAGTTACCTATTGATGAACAATGGGTGAAAAATCCCCAAATAGAATGATTCCCTCAACCACCAAAATCTCACAAATTGATTCTTTCCTGCAAACAATCAATACCAACAGCAAGAACATTGATATTAGGATCTAATGCAACTAGTTTGGGGGAAAAAGGACCTAAAATGGATTTATAATGAATTTCTAAAGTTAGGAGCTTACCTCTTTCTTCTTGAACTAGTTTTCCTAAGGAAAGGAGGCTAGCCCTAGAATTTATGAGGGGTTTTATAGTGGGGGAATCCCAATGTAATAGGTGGCCGGCCACTACACTTAGGGTTAGGGTTTGGTAGTTTGGGCTTGGGCCAAGTTACATGAGCTATGGTTGATTTGATTAATAAAGACTCTAAATCATAAGTCATGGCTTATGGCTTTCTAATTTCTATAGCTAAATAGGTTCTAATGACCTAACCATAGATTAGGCTAGGTTAGACTAGAGTCACATATTCTAACCAAGCTCAAACTAACTAGGGTTAGCTCCTAGGTTGATCTATATGGGTCCAAACTAGCCAAAATCAATCTAGTCCAAACAATTTCAAAATAATTCCTAAAAATTCCCATAAATTCTAATTAATTCTAATAAATTTAAAATACCCCAAAAATGACAAAAATACCCTCATACTAGAAATGTGATAGTGACACCGAGTCAGCATCTTTTCCCTCCTTCAATGTCCGTTGGGTCTGCATACGAAATATTCATAGAATTTAATTAATTAAGTATATTAATAGTACCGTATTAGATAGTAGAATAAATTTGCAGTATCTCACCAATTCTACAAGCGTCGTGGCGTGGGGCTTTGATCCTCCCATATGTAGCCCCGCGGCCCGTCGATTCACTTTCACTTTTTTCGATTTTTGCTTGAAGGCAGGAGCATCCATCTTCTCCAAGAGCTGCTCATAGTAGTCCTGTCGGATCCACTCCTTCTTCGAATGCTCCGTTCGAAGGTCATAAACCGCATCCCAGATCTTCTTCTCGGCGGTGCTTCTATAGGTCCTGCGGATCGCCTCCTCGCGATGGGGGGGGCCACCAGAAGGTCCTCTGACATACAAATTCAATTATCACGATATTAAAAAAATAGTTGATTAAAGAGTAATTAATAATTAATCACAATATATATATATATATATATATATATATATATATATAGGGCCATGGTAGTTAGACCGGATAATCTGCCCTAGAAGCCTGGTAGCATCCCACGGAAAAAACCTTCAAAGAAGCAACGAATGGATTATTAACTTCAATAAATGAAACAAATTTATTAAATTAACTTACGCTTCACCCGCGGGCCATAGCTCTCGTCGAAACTCGCCCATCGGCCTCTCTGGTAGCATCGGAGGATCCGCGGCTCCGTGCATGTACTCGCCAGTAACCGGGTGTAACTGAATCCGGGGGTACTCCGGGGCCCACTGTGCAGTAACTGGTGGTCCCGGCTGGTGGATCCGCTGGCGGAACGAATCCGCTAGTGAATGGAGACGCCCTCGACGAAGGTGTCGATAGCCCCATGGTAGATCGACAGCGGGATGAGTCTGTGCCCGAGGTACTCTCCGGGTTGGGATCGCTAGCGGGCATCACCTCCTGAGAAGGTTGAAGGCGACCACGACCACCACCACGACCACGCCCACCACCACCACGACCAGCACCACCAGCACCACGACGACGAGTGCTAGCCATCAGCAGGACGACGTGTGACGCCGCAAAGAAAAGACTAGGAGTGCCATCTGAAACAAGAATATGCAGAAGTTTAAACTGAATTCACTAAGTTATAAGTGCTTTTATGAGGTCAAACTAAAATCACGTAATTGAAAGTGTTTTAGTATATACTGATATTATTCTAATCATCGTTATCGTCTTTGTCCTCATCCTCATCCTCGTCCTCATCATCTTCATCTTCATCCTCATCCTTATCGTCGACTTCATCTGTATCCTCCTCATCAAGTACTTCTTCTTCTTCTTCTTCTTCTTCTTCTTCTTTCTCATCCTCAATATTTGGGACAAGATGCCTCTTTCTTCCCTGGTTGACAGCTAAGTCCTGTGTATCAACCTCTTCCTCCCCTCTATTTTCCTCAATAATATTTTCATTATCCATGGTATCGACTG